>NW_019379674.1:6941110-6951459 GCF_000648655.2 Copidosoma floridanum
AAAAAAAAAAAAAAAAAAAAAAAAAAAAAAAAAAAAAAAAAAAAAAAAAAAAAAAAAAGAAAAAGTATATCAAGTGCCTCTCCCATCCATTAATCTCATCGTATATCGAATGACATTAAAACTCGCAAGGCGGCATGTGACACCTGGCACGTCGCTGCAAGCGTCTCCCGCCGCACGGTCTGCCTCCATTCTCCGCTTTTCTCTGCAAAAACAACGCACGTTTCATCATTTTTACACAAATTTTCCTTTTTTTTCCCGAATTTTCCAATACGCACGGTAATGTGTCGAGTACTGGTGACGACGCCGTCCCCACAAGTGACGCTGCAGGCCGTCCAAGGAGACCAGTCGGAAACCTGGCTATATATATATATTTTAGTAGATGATGTTTTAGTTTTTTTGCATCTGTTATTTATACAAAAAAATAAAAATCGAAAAAACGAGTGAATTGGCTGTGAAAGGGAACATTGTATTTTGTTTGAAAAAATATGATCTAACAATCTTTGAGACATACATAATATCGCATGCGTCTGGTTTTTAGCTTATTAATCTGGAATTGCGTGTACTTATTTCTAACCCTTTTTGTTTTTCATTTGTACCGTAGCGGTGTTCATACCTTGTAGTTTGACTTTTTTTTTTTTTCACTCCCTAAGCCGAGCATCGACAAGTAAATGCGTTAACCCCCTCTTATTTGGCTCGTTCGTTGTGCTCTATATCAGTTGTACGATGTAATTGTGTTATGCCAGCCTGTGAATGCGTTTGAAACAAAAAAGAATTAATTACTCATCCGAGGCTTCGGCGCGACTTAGCGAGAATCTACTGTTGGGCTCGAAATTCCCAGACGATGAGGCAAGGCACGCGTTTTAGTGAGTGTCGCTACGCCTCCGAATCACCCCTTCCCGGGCCAAAAACACACACACACACACACACGTACGTTGCAGGTGCGGCAGCGACGGCGATGGCGAGCTCGGCTCCGGTGACGGATCTCACGCCCTCCACGACCGAGGAGAGCGTCCTGAGCGCCAGTACCGGCGCAACGGCGGTCAAACGCAACGGCTCGGCGTCGCAGAAGCCACTCCTGGGCATCGAGCCCATCACGGGGCACGACGCCACTGCCAAGACCGGCTGGCTCTAGAGCTTCCTCTGACCCCACCCGGGAACACATCTTCCTCGACTGTTGACGCACAATTACCATACGCCTTGTCTGGCCCCCTTCTTTTCTTCTTTTTTTTTTGGGGGGGGGGGGCAGTTGGGGCTGTTAAATCGACGACCAATCAGTGTTTTCTACTTGGGCGTGGAAATGGCAAAGCGAGGCATTCGTTACGAACTTTTCAATCAGCTCGTGTCCGGTTGAACGAAAATTAAAAGAAGCTAAAGAAACACTACCAAATTACGATATTGCATACTATACAGAATTTACCGTTTAGAAGTTTGATAAGGTAAAAAAAAACAATAGTTTCATCTTTACTGCATTGGTATTTGGTTGTACACATTGTATACAACAGTTTTTCAAAGTGACGTTATCCGATGGTCAATTTTCCAAGTCTTGAGTGTGAAAACAAAAACAACAACTCGTGACTTTGATGCGCTATAAAGTAGAATTTGTTGTCTCATATTGAGAAGGGAAGTCGACCAAACTTTTATTTCACGTGTATATGAAATATAAATTGTCAAGTGTAACGTCGAGACCAGATGAATTTTTGGAGTTTTAATTGATGTAAAAAAAAAAATAAAAAGGTTGTTATTTGCTAGTAAATGTTACGTAAAATCGTAGATTTATCCGAATTAACGTGTCACAATTTTATTACGTTTCTAATGGATTTCGAGAAATATATTTCTAGTTCGATCTCTACACGATGAATTTTTACATAATTACGAAAATGTACGAAAGTTGTTTGGGTAAAAAGTATTTGTTCGCTCTCAATGTAACGACGAATCCGATGAAGAATTTATAACTAAGACGATTGGAGAAAAAAAAGGTGCAGCGTGTATTTCCAAGTATATAATGTGTGTGTATATTGTAACAACTTGTACACACCGATGCGAGTTTCTTTCAATGATCCTGAAGGTGTTGTTTTGTCTTGAAAAAGAAACCCACGAATTCCATAGCAAATTTAATGCATTATTGTATAAACGTTGCCTTGGGCCATTTTTTCAAGAATCAACGATCGTTGGGGAGAAAACTTTACATTGGATCACGAGGCAAATTAAGTGAAACTTACTATTAAAACTACGTGTAACTTATCGCATAAGAGTGAAGTGATAGCTAACTAAGGGGCGAGAGATTATTTTACAAATGTTTACGGTTTTGCGAATTTTTTTTTTTTTTTTTTTTTTTTCTAAAAATCCCCTTGCATAGATTATGGCCCACTAAAGAAGTACTTATTTATAGAGAGAGAAAAGTATGAAATAAGAAAAACTCGCGTTGAACGCGATGTATGTAGCCAAAAGCGGATGGAGAAAGGGACTTTTTGACCGTCAAGTTGAGAGTTCGTATGATTTGTTGTTAAGAAATACATATATGATATATAATTGTCGTGCAAATAACATGCGAAAGTGCAAAGAAGTTACGAAGAATAGACGGATAAGCAAACAAAAAAAAAACTATTCAACGCGTGTAGGCCGTAAATGGCTCTCGCGCGTAATCTCACGTATATTTATAAATATACGTACCAAATAAAAACGATTATCTAAAGGAGGGGGAGAAAAATTGTTAAAAACAAAAAAACGACCAGTAATAAAAGCAAGTTTATTCTGATACTCAAATTTATTTTGTTCCTCTCGCACACAACATTCAGCGATTGTAAAGAAAGAAAAAAATAAAATTCAATACTTTAGGTTTTTGCTAAAAAAAAAAAGGAAAAAAAAATTAATCATAAGTACGTTCTTGTAAGAATATTTTTCGTTGACAGTTTGTACTGAAGAGTTTTTCAACGAATCCACACACACACACAGACATAACTGCTTCCGCGATTACATCCACCTTATTGTCTACAAATATATATGCTTAATTTGTCAAGTTAAGTACAAGAAAGCTCGCCGTTTAAGTTGACGCGTCTAATGCATCGACAAGACTTCCATTGATCTGTACAAAAGTTTAAGTTTTATTTTTGAAAATAAAAAAAATAATAAAAACATTGCGACGAGCGTCAAGGTATTATTGATTTTTGCATGAAAGTGATTATAATATAGACTAACAATATTTTAATGCTTCTGCAATAGCCGATCTATGTGTATATTTACTCTTGTAAGTTGAATGTATATTTATATACCGTAGCGAATGCGCATACCGAAAGTAGNAAAAAGAACCTCACTCCCGCACTTACCTTGGAGACTGATCGTGTAGACCGCGCTCGGAATGTACTTATCGTGGTCGCCGCTGATTAAAATCCGATAGCCACCGTCCCCGGGAAGCCTGGAGCCGGATGTCGGGTCGGAAGTTGGATTCAGCGGACATCCCGCTCGCACGCCCTTACCGAGCAGCTGCAGCGACAGCCACGCGCCGATGAGCAACCGTAGCTCTAACATCGCCTCTAATAATAGGTACACGTATAATATCATTATGATTATCATGTTATTAGTTTATATTACAAATTTCGCTTGATATCACCACACGGCATTGATAACAACTAGCCGTTTAGTTTCTACTCGTATACACCTCGTGAGGTACACCGGAAGCGCTTCTACCATTTAAACTTTTTTTTATTTTTTATTTTTTTTGCTATGGGCGCGATGAAATCTAGCTTCGTTGAAAGCGCGCACGCGTTACTTGTGCCACACAATTTCAATTTAATTTAATGTGCACGCCGTCATGTATAAAGATCAGTTCTGAGCGCAAAAACTTTCATCGAAAATTCGCGACTCGCGAGTATATCGCAGCGCATGGGACGCGCACCTGCTTATTAGTAAGAATAACGTTTGAAAAATATCGACGCGCAAGTTGGTAACGGAAACAGTCGTTATCCTATGGAAAAAACGAAATATATGTATAAGAGGAATAATAATAATCGAGCCCCACCTCGAAACCGTCATCCGTATAATGCACCAACGAGTGCTCCACATAATATGTGTACCGATATCTTGGGAGTTATTAATTACCGCGCACTGTCGCATGAATAAGCAATGGAGGAGAGCGAGGATGGAAAATTAATCTCGAAAAATCAACGTATAACGCTCCGTTTGCACGCGCGGCGTTTTGAAACATCCGCGAGTCGCACGTAAAATTTCGCAACGACGCTTTTAACATCTTCTCTCTGCTCAGGCGTGACGGGACTATGCACACACACATACGTATACCTCCTGCGCACGTTAATGGGCTCGCAAAGACGCAAAAGGTTGAAAGATTCTTTTGTGCTCGCTAGCAAACAAAAGCGACAAGTCGCGGTAAAAATTGCCCAATATTCATAAAAGTTTTCCTTATTATTTTTTTTTGTTTTTTTCTTAGAGATCAGAGTAAATACAACGAAGCCGAGAACGGAAACCTTTTTGCGGATCACGGAAAAGTAAAAGTACACTCGGTTTTCATATCGTTTACGTTATCGTTAAACACTCCGATGCAAAAGATAAAGCTCATCGGGACTGCACACGCCGATTTCTACAGTAGAAATCGTTTGCTTTCTACGCCGTGATTTTAAATTAAATATACACTAGCTGGTGGGTAATCGGCAGACTCTTTACCGATTGCATCGACCACATTAGCTACCGGTACGACACTGACCCACAACTATCGCTGCGGTGATAATGTCTCGCGGAAATTTTTGTCGTATTGAGCCGAGTAAGTTTTCGATATACAGTGAAATAAATCCCGAGATGACAAAAGATCCCATTGTCGTATATGTATAGGATCGCCGAAGAGCGGCACGAGCTAAAACACATCCCACACTCTAATGTTGTCGCGAGCGTCTAGCCGATTTTCATACGAATGGGAAGTCGACGACCCTCTGATTTTTGTTGGAGCGTGTACGCGCGTGTGTGTATTATTCACGCTAGGGAGTATATAAGTGTGCGGAATGTCGAGAAAATGAGACATGGACGTATAGTATTGTAAGCAGTCGAAAAACCGCAGAGCAACACTTTGCGAGATTTCTCTCGACGGGATTATAATAAGTGTGTAATTTATACCTATATATACGTGTACGCGGTAGAGAGAGACGAGCCAATTGAATATATAAGGAGAAACGAGGTCGACTCATCCTCCGTACTTGTGCCTGTACTTACACGTATCCATATTGAGATCCAGATGTAGGTGATATATTAGAGGCATATTATATACGCGAGAGAACTCAACTGGAGCGAACTGAACAGCAGCTAATGGTTGGAATTGCGGAATTGAAGTTTACACGATTTACTATCTGGTTGAAACTATAGCTATATCTTATTGTGTCTAAAAAAAAAAAAAAAACAATCTTCACTTGAATTAATAACAAAATATACTAATCTAAATTGTGAGAGTACTATTAGTTCACTCAATCCGCTTGTAAGCGAAATGATAAATCTCAATGAAATCGCGAGCGATGGATATAAAATAATATAGGATGGTTAAGAGATACAGAAAAATGTGGCGATGATATATGTATTTAACGCTAAATTGTACCTCTCATTCATTCAAACGTGCCGTAATTATGTCATCAGCGGCGTTTAGCGGGTACATCCAGCAATTCGTGAGATTTCGCGCGATAACTCATGTACGTAGGGTTACGCGAAGCGCAAAGTGAAATCATCTTTACGAGCAGTTTTACATTGTTCGAGGTTACATATATATATATATATATAGACCTACGTGCATATATGATATAATACATGTACACGGAGGGGGGGGGGAGAGAAAAATTAAAATCGTCATTAATACACCTTGTAATACTTTACTTTGCGATATATGCTGCGTGAATCATATACGTGCTGTATAAATACGCAAGTGGTCGACTTCCACGCAGATTTTTGTTTATTTCGACTCATCAGTGCTTGTAAAAAAAAAAAAAAAAAAAAAAAACAATGCGTGCCTTGAAGAAGCAAGTTAATATAAAATACAATGTAAGGACATTTTAATCTCTCCGAGGAGGAGGCCTAATTGAGGCCCTCCCCGTGTACTGGGGCAAACGAAAATTATCAAAGCTAATTGCCGCGCCGTATCAAACGCGACAATGGTTGTGTGGGGACGTGCAGCCCCACGCGCGAGTATATATTGTTGTGTGTGTGTGTGTGTGTGTGAGTACCTTTCTCACATTATAATGCGGAATCCGGGGCCTGGCCAAGGTTACGCTGATAAAACAAACTCGTGTATGTACACGCACGCGTGCAGTCACGATGTCTGATATTTATACGTATATTGGATATCACGTTTGATTTTTACATGTGTATTGCATGGTACACGTGTATGTGTGCAGGGTATCGAAATCGTTGCTGCGCATAACGGATGTGTTATTTATGCGGGCGCTGAACTTCGGACTGGGCGTGCCATTGTTTGTCGAGTGGCTCGCTTGGTTTCAATGACTTGGAGATTATTTTAAAACAAGTTCTTTGTCAAACAGGTGAGTTTCCGTTTATTTACGCGTTCGATCACGCGAAAGCCTCAAGTGCTTTAAATAAAAAATAGTGTCAAGTGCAAGCGGTGTCGATAGTTAAAGTATACAGAAGTTATTGGGCACGGCAAAACAATCAAATTCGCACTATGTAGTATTAAAGCAGGATTAAATCAAATTTTCATCCCCAAACGTAACGGAAACTGGTACTTAATTTATTGAACATCCCATTGTTGTTACGAGCGGTAATAACGTTACGCAAAATCGATTTGCCGAACCAATACATCTGCTATTGCCGGGTAAGAAAAAAATTACCTCTCATTTGTCTCGATCGCCCGAAAGAAAGTACACTTTTACTTTTACAAGGAGAGCATTTGAATTCATACAACTTCTTACTAGCCGATACTTCGGAATAAAGGACTAAACTATAGATATAGGTGTACAGCAAAGTATGATAAAAATAATGGCGCAGTTACAGCACAAACACTTACGAGAATTTCCACGTAACGGCGACGATTTAATTCATCAGCACTGGCAGTGGTACGGTAACACTGAGAAACGATCGTTTGGGACAGAGCAGTGCACAGCGATGATGATAATTACAGCAACGATAATAAAAAGCGTTGGAGCGCCCTAAGAGCCAACAACCGGTCGGAGTAAACTCTTTTGCGAGTCGCGCGCACAAAAAAAAAAAAAAGGCTACGAATGCCCGAGAGACGCAGCTCGGCTTTTCATGGGGCCGGTGGGAATGAGACTGATGCGAGTGCCGTCGCTGCTCTACCGTGTACACGGCGAGCCCCGCGGGCGATCGACGACGAGATATACTTGCGTCCGTTTATTAAAAAAAAAAAAAAAAAAAAAAAAAGAAAAAGTATATCAAGTGCCTCTCCCATCCATTAATCTCATCGTATATCGAATGACATTAAAACTCGCAAGGCGGCATGTGACACCTGGCACGTCGCTGCAAGCGTCTCCCGCCGCACGGTCTGCCTCCATTCTCCGCTTTTCTCTGCAAAAACAACGCACGTTTCATCATTTTTACACAAATTTTCCTTTTTTTTCCCGAATTTTCCAATACGCACGGTAATGTGTCGAGTACTGGTGACGACGCCGTCCCCACAAGTGACGCTGCAGGCCGTCCAAGGAGACCAGTCGGAAACCTGGCAATCCACCGGATTCCCCCGAGAAGAAGACCGCGACACTTGCTCCGACGACTGACCGTCCGGCTGCCCGTCCACCAGAGACTCCTTTATCTGAAAAAAAAATAATAATAATAATACATCATTGTTTCAACAGGGTTCGAGTCTATACAGCAAGTCTCTGGTGCCCTTACAACGTCGCAAATCTTCCGGCAGTCCTCGAGGGTGCGGAAGTTGTTTTTGTTGCCCCGACAGCCTCCGTAGACGAACGGCACGCACGTCCGTTGCTCCAAATCGTAGGCCCAGTGCTCAAAGTAGCCCCGGCAGGGGCCTTTCTCCGTCTTCTCCGAGCATATCGCTGGGCGCGTGAAAAAATGTAAGCTGTAGAGACGTCGAATGAAAAAAAAAAAAGTATTGGATGCTGTCAAAAAGCCACAAACCCTTGGCGGTGGCCTTGTCGAAGGTGCAATCGGCCTGGTCGAGGCACGGCCGGTGCTGGACGAGCTCCAGCTCCCTCGAGCACTCGAGCCGTAGGTCCGGGGCTACCAGTAGCGCCCTCGTCCTGGTTTTGACGCCCTTGCCGCAGGTGACGCTGCAATGCGACCACTCGGACCACTCGGTCGCCCGGCACACCGGGCCGTCCTCCTCCTCGCACGCGGTTCCCCGGCAGCGCTCCTTCTCCGCGAGATCCACGTGGACGCAGCTCCTCCGGTTCGCCGGGCTGCGCAGCCTGCGGTGCCGGGACCTGAAACCGATCCCACACCCCACGCTGCACTCGGACCAATCGCTCCAGTCGCTCGTCTCGCAATCGCTGTAACTCTGGCCCGAGCTACCCTCGCTGCCATCGCTGCCCCTATGGGGGGAAAAAAAAGAAATGAAGAGTCTCTTCCTGGAGTCACGCGTTATGTATACTCACGGGCACTCGCCGAGCGATCCCAGACAGACTTCCCTGGCGACGAGCTGGCTGCTGCAGCTGGCCAGTGCGGCTTTTTCCGGCAGCCGGTAGGCCCGCTTGCGCGTACGGTTGCCCTTGCCACAGCTCACCGAGCAAGCCGACCAGTCCGACCAGGCTGTTGTCGAGCAATCGGCTGTCCCCCGGGGTGGAGAATTTTTCGTTTGTTTGAAATTATTCGACAACCGATCCGATACCGATCTCTTTTATTTTATTTTATTTATTTTTTTTTTCTCGCGGGAGGAAAATAAAGTATACAATATCTGGCGTGTGAGCACAAGGCAAGCTTGTTTATTTTATCTTCATCGATGGGGGTAAGAAAAAGCAAACAGGGGGGGGGGACGAACAGCTGAACTACCGTACGGGTCGTGGAAGTGAAAAGCCTCTCGGAGCGGTCCGGGAAAACTCACGTGTCTCCACGGTGGTGGCGGTGGCTCCAGAGCTCGCGAGTCCGTCGAGCTCCGTGTCGAGCTTGTCCTCGTCGCAGCTGCGCTTCGTGATCTCGGTGCGGTCCAGGTAGAGCCTCGCCACCGGCAGCATCGGCCGCCCACTGGGATCGTAGAACGGCGAGCGCGGGTCCTCCGGGTACATGGTCTGATGACATAAACAACCCCACTGATTGTAGATCGAGGGGGCAGGGTGGGCGCAAAAAAATTCATCACAACTCACGGTGATGGGCTTCATGCGCTCGCGCGGCTTGGTCTCCGAGTTCGGGGACATGTAGGTGATGCCGTCGTCCGTGCCGGCGTCCCACGGGTACAGGTCGATCGCCATACCGCGGATCCAGGTGCAGTCGCGCTGGCAGAGGTTCAGCTTGCTCACGCCGACCACCCAGTCGGGGGACGGGCCCATCGTCGACGCCAGAGACAGCAGGGGGTGCTTACGGTCGACCCTTATTTGGCCGCAAAAACCCGATCAGCCATGCTTTCCTTTTCTGGTTGGGAGGAGGGGAAAAGGAGCTTACCTAAAGTCGGCCGTTGTGTTGGAGTTGACGTTGGGGTACCAGAGCCCGGGCGCCTTGATCAAGCTCCTGAGGTACTTGGCTCTGGTCTTGAGTTCGGCTTCGAGCGCGTCGGCGGAGCTCCACTCGGCCAATTGCCGGAACCCGTCCGAGGCCACGTGGTCCCGGCCCCAGAAGGAAAAGTTCGTCACGTGGCTCGCGCCCAGCACGTCGCTGAAGTGCGTCAGGTACACCGAGCGCGGAAAGTCCTTCGGGTGCGTCGCGTTGGACCAGATTCCCTCGAGCACCATCTACAACGTGCGTTGTTTATTTTTATTCTCTCTCTCTGTTTTCAACGAGCAGATGTCCGGTTTTTGATGATTTATGCCGCGAGCCGTGCGTATAATTATTTTCTTTTTTTTTTTTTTTCCCAAAGTGATGATAATTACGGCTCGGGAACAATGCGTACACTTGCACGCGCGCGTTCTTTCTCATCATATATAAATACAAGACCTCGGGCGTTGGGTAACATGCTTGTTACCTCTTGGGCCTGACACGCTTGTCGATTTTACGGGAAACCTTGAAAAATATTCGTACGCGCGTGTAACGCAATCCGTGCATATATGTGCGTAGGTACAAGAGGAACAATGTATAATATCTGCCCCCAGCGATCTTTGAAACGGCGTGAAAATTCGCGGCTTGGGTATGAAAAAAAAACAAAAAAAAAAAAAACAGCACTTCCCGGAAATGTACCGTCAAGCTGGGCGCGATTGTTGACTAGGCGGTCGGGCGTGAGAAAAAAA
>NW_019379674.1:6952069-6996345 GCF_000648655.2 Copidosoma floridanum
AAAAAAAAAAAAAAAAAAAAAAAAAAAAAAAAAAAAAAAAAAAAAAAAAATGATTGCTTGCAGCAGTGGACTCGCGGATCGGGAAAGTTTTGCGATCTCAGCCTATGGATTTCGGTTTTCTCCTGCTGCATTGACACAGATTTCGTGAATCGGTTCGATGATGAAGGGAATTGAGTTATCGAGATGACGGTGGTTGAGGATGCGCTTAAGTCTATTTATAATTTTTTTATTTCTACCTAAAATCTAATAATTTTTCAATATGTTTAATGATTTATTGTTCTATTTTATGAATATTTTAAATAATAAATTTTACAGGTAATTCAGTTGACGTTTTTATACAACAGCTGGTAATTTACACTACTCGTTCATATTATTTGATGTTAATATAAACGTGATAAACAATAGATACAATACAATCATTAACCAATCTTTTCTCTGAAAAACCGCGTTATATCGAGAAAGTCTGATGTTGCAAAGTATTTATTTCGATTTCTTTTGATGATTGCATACATTTTACCATTCGATAATGTAAAATCACGAAAAAAGGTAAATCGACAATTTTTTTATTCATAATTCCTGCTCAATACTTAAATTGGTTGAGTAATATTTAAGAGATGATCGCTGTAGTTTTTTCGTAGAAATGAAAAAAAAAAAAAAATTTCGTCCTCCAGTAACACTGTGTCCATGTAATTATTATTTAAGTGTTAAAGTAATAACAGTAAGATTTGCTTGATCCTTTTAGTCACTGTTCGTCGATCGAACCCCTACGGAAGGCTATCGATACTTTTCCGGTTGTACTATAACATCCAGGGGCCATTATTGTCCATTGGTACCACTTTTGTTCCGAACCGTTAATTGTTCCAACTCTGGGTTTCACATCTCACCACGGACAGGGCGAATTTAGTTTGATCATTGATTCCGAACTTAAAAGTATACGTTAAAATCAACGGAAAATTAAAGAAAACAAGTTTGTAATGATGTTTTGATTTAATTGTGATTGAGATGTGTGAAATGAGTTGTACATTATTTCTATCTAGAATCAAACAACGCTGAATTACGAAACACATCCATTGTACCAAAAAAACTACGTGGATCGGCATGAAAGTTGGCATAAAAAATAGAATTTTGTTCAGGATGTGGATAGAAACGTTTGGCTTTGGCAGCGTCGACCCCTTGGAGTGCCCTTTTTATTCGAAAGATCCGCCAGCGAGTCCGGCTGAAAAAGCGCAGGCGTCGGAGTATCGACTAACCTGACTCGCCAACTAACAAAACCGGCTGCTCCCGTGCGTGGGCGGTTCTCTCCCTCTCCGCATCAGCTCCAGGCGAGGAAAAAACATCGCACATCTGTCAGTTCTCTGCGCATATACGCAGGAGAGAGCGTCTCCTCTCTCTCTCTCTCTCTCTCTCTGCGACTGTGCGTATGGGACGAGGCGTGCGATGCACTCCATTGTTATCCCCGTGTATACTTACACAGCCGCTTGCCCTCGCACAAGTGTAGCAGCGGCAACATGAGTCTGATATGATCGCCGAGTGAGAAAAACAAGTGCAAAGTGCCGGGTTTTTTTCGTATTTCTTGGCCAATAATGAGAATGGCACATTGAACGGTCGCGGGGGAGAGAGAGCGAGTTGGGCGAGATGGCGTGTTCGGGTGGGAAGAACAGGCTTCAGACGCCGAGTATGCTAGAACAGCTCCTCGAGGAGATCAACTTCCAGAGGACGAAGGAGATGAGACAGCTGCTCACCACCAAAGATGGTACGGTTTGTCTGTCACTCCATGGAGTTTATTGATTTTTTTTTTTTTTTTTTTGCTTCATTGTGAATGTGATTGGTGTTTGCATTCTATACGTACTCCACCTTCCTTGATTACAATATTGTCCTCTTTTCATTTCGATTACACGTCTTAAAGCTCACAATCTGCAAGTAGTTCTATCGGTACAGTATAACTTTTTTTCGTAAGCTTTATCGTCATTGTTTACAAATTAACAATGTTTGTAAATGTGTTTCCTACGCCAACTATGTATTTTTATTCGAAATAATATTATTGTTGTCTTTTCAATTGGTATTTTCAAACTTTATTTTTTATTGGTTATTTACGTTGTCAATGAACAATTGATCAAACTATGGCGTCATCCCGGCAAAACAAATCAAAATGCATTGCGCGTACGCAAGCACATTGTACTCGTGCATACGTTTGCTAGGATTATGTAGATATAAAATTATTTTGCCCAACTACTACCAATATGACAAATATTTTCTCAAGTTCCGCGTACGCTCGACGAATAATATCTTGAAAATTTTATGCTCATTTTTTAATATGTTATCAGGCATGAAACATTTATTCGGCAAATGTGACGAGATGCAAAACAACTTGTTTTGCGTTGAATTTTTAATGAAGCCGTATCAGTAGCACACTACAACGTTCTCTCAATAATTCGCACGAATGTATTCATCGTAACTTTTTGTACGCGATAAAGTGCAACGAGAAATCCCGTATCTCTTTAAAAAGCTACGAGAAAAATTACGTGCGTTGACTGCGCATATGAAACTATACCTATACTCTCCTCGTGAATAAACAACACAGAACTCCAATCTTAACTCCACGTGCAGGAAAAAAAATTCTTGCATGAACCTTTTTTTTTTCTTTTCTTTTTTTATTAATCACAAGTTATTTATATCTTTGCCTTTTTTTTGTTCTTACCTTTACCTTTTGTGCGAAAAACTTTAATAATAAAAATGTTTCCCCAGTCGATCGACCTCTTTGTTCGCGATGACTCAGAACTTTTGTCACGCGAATCTCCTAAATTTGCCACCCGGCGAGTTTTACCTCTTTGTGATGCAAGTCCTCCATCTCCTGTCGCCCTATTTTTTTCCCCATCTTCATAAAACCTCGCTCGACCTAATAATTGATTTCCAAAGATTACCGATGTGGAATAGTGTCGGATGGCACTTTATTCCCATTTGGCTTGCCACAGATCTAATTGCAAATGAAAAAAAGCTCGTTTAATCTTTCAAACGCAAGCTCAAAATGAAAAAAAAAAGAAAAAAAGTGCCCAGATTGTGTTTACCCGCGACTTAACGACGACGACGTCAGTTTCGCTCTTGTGAGAAGTCGAACGACAGAGTGATGATCGATGAAGCATTAAAGCCGGGGTGGAAGGGAGGCGAAAGCGCATAGTAATCAGCATGAATCTTTAATGAAACGCCGTGTCGGAGCTACTTTGTTCAGGATGAATGCATTTTTCATTTAGCCATTTTTTTTTCCCCCCCTACTCTGGTGTTGAGAAAAATTCAAATGATACGGTGCTGGTTGGTGACGAGCGTTGAATAAAATGTTGAAGGCAACCTCGTGGACTCGGGCTTCGTGATGCTGCAGGGCACGACCTACTGGACGGACCTGTTTGTCCGGCACTTTTTGTTCCAAGCCGAGCACACGATAGACGGGGACGATCTTCTCTTCTTCGTGCGGAAAAAGCACGTTAAGACGTCGTCGAGGTACCTGCCCAAGTTCGAGACCGAAGTCGACGTGTTTCGCAAGGACAGCAAAAAGCTGCCCATCGGCGATCCCGACATCGACTGGGAGGAGACTGTCTACCTGAATTTGGTCGTCCATCAGTTTGATTACACCCTCACCCTTGCCATTTGCACGAGGACCAGCCCCAAGGAATTGCAGGTGACAATGTCCATTTGTCTTGGCAAAGCTGTAATCTTACCTAATTACACTCATTCATTTCGTGAAATTGAAATTGTATACGAGAAAAGAAAAAAAAGATCAATTATCCGTGAGGAATATTATTTTGGTAGTAAACGAAGGGTATCCATCACTGTATAGGTAACTAATGTGTATTTTGTACGCTGCTCTCGTGCAACAGGTGTTGAGAAGACACTCCCAGAAAGTGTACGCCAGTCCGAGTCACCGGCGAATGGACGCCAAGGGCGACCTCGAGGAGATGACGTACCCGCACATCTGCTTCATGGTCGACAATTTCGACGAGGTTTTCTGTGATATCCTAGTCAGGGACGGGGAGATGGTGTGCGTCGAGCTCGTGGCCTCCGACAGGCAGGGCGCGGTGCAGGGCGTCATCTTCCTCGGCTCCATCAGATACGACGCGCTTAAAAAGGTCTACGACGCCAGGGTAGGTGTAAACTGCTGTTATTATTTGGAATGTAAAAGCAACGATTCCAATTTGGCCGTTTGTTTTCCGATCGGTACCAAAGCAGTCGAGCTTGAGCACGAAAATGGCACAGAGGATGACCTTTGGCCTGTTCTCGGGGGCAACCACGCAGAGAGTTGAGTTCGTGAGAATGAAAGGCCCGAAAGGTATGCACGATACTACCAAACTCCATAAACTAACTTAATACGACTAAACTCAATTCCTATCCTATCATCGCCGTGGCTGCCCCAAAATGGGAGTACTCTTAATGGCCCTTGATTAATCCTACCAGAGTCAATTGACCATTTTGGCACACTTTGATGGCGAGAGTGAAATAATTTTAAAACCCCTTACAGGCAAAGGTCACGCGGAAATGGCAGTGACGAAGCCCAAAGGCTCGGGGGCGGAGACCCCGACCTCGGAGCCGGGCTACTGCCTGACGGACGCCCTCGGGGACGCCGACTGGGACGACGCCGAGGAGCTTTTCCTGTACCGGCACCAGCGCCGATTGTCGGACCCGAGCTCGAACCTCAACAATTTCGTTCGCGGGGGATGGCGCACCAAGCCCGAGAGCGCGGCCGCCAAGGCCAGGTCGGAAAACGAGGGGCTGGACTCCATCGCCAATGGGCTTAGCGAGATCGAGGCCGGGGATCTCAAAGATGGTAATGACGGGGTACCATGTGGATACGACAGATCGCATACGAGTCTTTTTTTTTTCCTCTCTTTTTTTTTTTTGAATATTCGTCTCTTGTGTTTATTACGCATAGTATCTTACAAGTTGCCGAATAATATTTCGCAGTTACTTTAAATTATCCATTATTGATTATAAACTCTATGGTGTCGAGTCCACAAGTGTACGTGTCGCATATTTGCACGATCTTAACTACTCTGCGTTCGCTTGTATACCAACAAATCTTTACCACTAGCATTCTAACACATACATTTCCAGCTAATTTTCCACCTTTTTCTCTTTTTATCCTGTTAATTTTCAATCTACATAGTTGTGCATGCCAAACTACTTCTGTTACATCTGTTTTTTTTTTTTCAATCTCTTTTTTAAATTAATTCAAATGGTTCATATTATGTAAAATAAAATACATTGTACTTTGGGATTGGATTGTGCGAAGGTGACAAAAAATTTCGCCGACAAGTAAAATATGAATCAGTACAACCGCAATCCCATCATACCACGACGAGTTTACCAGTTAGAACATACTTGCTATGAAAAATATTTTTAGGTACAGATTATATAGTTTCTCCCAAATTCAAGTGTCCACAGTTGTTACCATTGTAGTATTTTAAAAGTTTGTTCCGAAGCACGATTAAAATTTCACGTAAACGTACAGTTTTTTTATAGTCAAGTAGTATATAAAAATACGCTTCATACGATCACAAAGACAACAAACGCCTGTACACGGTAGCACAGTAAGAAAATTAATTAAAAATTTCACATAAAAAAATCCAAACCGTTCCGAACGACACGCCAAACCACTTGTGTAACTTCTACGGCACCCTAAAACATGAACGCATCAGCCAATAACCCATTTGGCATGAAAATCGTACAAAAAAGAAAAAAAAAAAATGAAAGTAGGCAAAACAAAAATCACATGTCTCGGACGCTTAGGCGAGAAGATGAGCAAAGAGCCCGAGGAGGAGGGTCGGGGTGGTGGGCATTGGCCGTCAGCCGGTACGCCCAGGCGAGTAACCGGAACACGCTCGGCTCAATCGTCGCCAGCCGCCGTACGCAGAAACTGCGCTAGACCGCATCATAATCGCCCTGCTAGCTGTTACGCGTCGTCCAGGTCGCCCTTGTTGCTGTCCAAAAGGGATCGAACCTGCAGCGATGCGGCCCCGCCTTGCGGTGAGCCTCACATTCTTCTGAAGTAGAAAAAAAAAAAAAAACAAATTAACGAGTATCTCGGAGGGTATAACTTTGATATACATGTTACGGAAGATGCTCAGGCTTTTTTTTCATTGCAGAGTGAAAGCTTGCGTCACGAAGTATAATTACACGTAAGATCATTGTCTTTGACTTGTGCAGCTTCCAGCTTGCTAACCAGCTTGTTTGGTAACCGTAGGCTAGACCCGCTTGGAATAATACATTGCGCGCTAAACGATGGATGCATTTTTGCTATAATTTTTATTTATTTATGGAGCTTTTACTGGATATAAATCTTGATGAAGTTCTCACCTTTANACAACCCTCGTGTATAATATACACAATTTTATAATGGGTGCTTATCGATGAAAGAGGTGGGTCGGAGGGGGGGGGTACCCAGTATTGGTATACAAGAGAGTAAACGCTGGCCAGTTACGCAAGTCTTATCGCAGCCTATACACCTATTATACCGGCTGCAATTGACGGATCATACCAGGGCGATGTGTACACACGAACCCGGGGATCTGCGTGTGCCGCTGACACGTTCGCTGCTCCGCAGGTTACACAATGTGTATATAGGTAATGCACATACATACATATGTGGCTTTCGTTAATTCAAACTCTCCCTTTTTCGCTTTGTGCGTTTGTCGCGCGAGAGATAACGATCGCGTAACAGTAATGAGAGGGAGAGAGCGTGTGTAAAGGAGGCTCGGGTTAATCAATTATGGGAGCCACTTTTTCAAGGTTTCTAGGGATATGGATTTAGGTTCTTTCAACGCCACTGGGCACAGGTACACATGTTATATAATATGCTTTGGAGTTTCAGCGCATTGAGATCACAGAAGAAGAAGCATCAGGTTGCATCTGCCATTCAAACGTATGGAATAGGAAACATTTATTTCATTCGTCTTTCTTGAACGACATATCTTTTGTACATATGTATAGCCGAGCAGTGCGAATAGTCGTCAACTGCAATGTATAGGTACATGCACTACTTGCGAATTGCGATTGTACAACGTATGATACACGAGGAAATCCACAAAAAAATATCCCGTTTTTTTCCCCCCCATTTAAATAAAAAACATTTTTTTGAGGAACACCTTCGAGGATAGGGCTCATTTTACTCGTAAAAAAAAAAAAAAAAAAAGAAAAGAAAAGAAAAAAAAAAGAAAAAAAAAGGCAAGCCACCTGCAATATTGACGTGTGTACATGTAGGTCTGAAAAGCCAAATCTCGATGGAAAACGAAGAGGAAGAGCCACAGTCGCATCAACCCATCGAAGTGGGCAGCGAAATGGGCACGTCACCAACGAACGACAAAAGGGTGCGCCAGAAACTCGGCACCGGGGCGATCCTGGTCAACGGCAAGGAAGAGCTGCCTTGCTGCGACAACGAAAACCAGGAGCCGACAGCGGGCGAGGAAGCCCAGACTCGCAGCCAACGGCTCGCGGAGCGCCGAAGGGGCAGGTCGCGCAGCCTCATCCACGAAAAAACGACCCACCTGAGCAGCAGTTTCGAGGACGCGACGCACCACCACCCGTTGAACGGCTGCAACGAGGACGACGAGACAGCCAAAGCCAATGGTAACGACGTCGCGGATACAACGAGCCCGTGTCCACCCGAGCGAAGCGCCACGTTGCCCAGGAGACGCAGGCGGCGAGCTTACTCGAGTTCCCTTGGGGCTCAGCCCCTTCCGCCCCATCGCGTCACTCCGGACGGCACTGCTATCTACTACTGGTGCGACAGGGGTACGCGAAACTATATTACACAGCCACCACCACCACCACCACTACCTCTACTACTCTCACGGTGGATCTTTAGTATTACCCTATATAATATATACCTATGTAACCAGAGTTCGGATGGATCCTTTCTTTAGGAATTCGGCTTGAGTGGGTCATTGCTTGAGACATCAGGCATACGTTGACAATTGAGGCTGTGCGATCTATTGATTGTATTGTATGAAGCTCGTCGTTATAAAACCACGCGAATTATTCTTACAATGACAATTGTAATTTTGTGAATACGCAACTCCCTTATAAATATATTGTACATATGACGGAACGTTTTTTCGTTGCATTTCTACAGTGGGTTTATTTCGATGTGGTAAAAAAAAGCGAAAAAATAAACACGTAAATGTGTTACGTTATTGTAATCCCTATATTACAGTTGTCGGTGATGAAACATATTATGTAAATAATTTTAATAACGATTGTAAAAGACTTTGAGAAGCGAATTCCGTATTAAGGGTCTATTCGAATTTTATGTAAAAACTTTATCTCCTGTAGATCTAGATATTCGTAGAAAATAACACAAAGTATATAATCCATACGCACACGATGGTACAAATAAATTTTTTGTTTTTAACGTTTTTTTTTTTTTTATAATAATGAAAATTAGTTGAGACAAGACTGTTGCACTTAAATATATCTTATACGGAATGCGTGTTTCGATTTAATTTCCAAACTCATTGTTTGACGCTTTTTGATAAAGCTGGAACCTACGTATTACGTTCTCGCCCATTGATAAAATTATCTTTACGTCACAGATAAGGTGCATTCAAAGTCCACTCGAAACAAAAAATGTATCTCCCGTGTCGGAAACATGCTTATATTGGTGTCTGTATACATATAATAATTATACACACGTGGCATGAATCAACACACGTTCCCACAGCTACATTGTTTTTTTTTTCAGTGTCTATATTTATCTATATGTCACTGTTTTCGAATTAATGTCTTTTTTGTAATTTTTACTTTTTCACGATTACGAAACACAATGAATAAAAAGTTATTCCAGAAAACATATAAAACACGTTGTACAACTTGTTTGACAGTAACTAGTTAAAACAAGAGTAATAGCCAAAGTATACAAACTGTAGAATAGTCTTATTATTTCGTACTGATGGTAGAGTGAATTGAATAAATGAACATAAATTCCAGTAATTAGTTTTCCCTCAGTACGGAAATAGTTAGTTGCACCACTTTTGTGTTCACAAAGTAGTTGCCCTGCGTGCAGTGTAAAAAAAAAATTGGCTCAACTACTGGATCGAAAATTTTTCTGTTACCAGAACTCGACGACGGTGCTTACAATCCCCTGTGGACGATGCGAGGGTTCACCCAGACTTTCCACTTTTGGAAGGAGACCAAGAGAGCCCAGTCCACGCCCCTAAACGCCTTTCTCACGTACATCCGGTTGCCCTGGTGGAGCATTGCCAAAGGTACGCATCGGAACATTACTTGGTGTCCTCGCCATTAGATCTAAAATATAAATTAAAACCATTTCCAGACATACTCGATCACCGAGAAGGTCCGATCTTGACATTTTAACCGGTGCTGCGTACCTCGTCGTCAATGCGAAGACAATTCCGTTACCAAAACGTCATCGCGTCTCGCAGAGGCTGGCATAACTTTTCAACGTGTACAAATGAATTTACTAACAATAAAACTGATTCAACGTCCCACTGTCTAGTGTATTTTTTTCATTTTTGAGATGATAAATGATATATGATAACAATAAAATAACAAATATATATATATATGTGATAAAACGAGACATTTGTTAAAAATAAAGAATTGATCTACAAACGTATAAAATAGACGTGTTGATTATTATTATTATTATTACTTTTTTTTTTGTTATTCATTTCAGCCTCTTGTGTGACGGGAGGAAAAATTTAACATATAAATAAATAATATACTTGTTTCTATCACGTACACGTACCACCTATGGTTTCTACAAAAGGGATATTATGAATCACACGAAAAATTTTAATGTCTAAAAAAATCTCACGCGTAGTTATACACTAGGAGGATGGAAAAACAAACAAAGTATTACATCTACTCGTATCATCATTAATGAAATATATACGAGGAAATCCACAAAAAATACCCCGTTTTTGTCCCCCACTTTAATAAAAAAAAAAAAAAAAAAAAAAAATGTATTTCAAGGCACACACAAAATGAGTCCTATCTCAAAGGTGGGCCTCAATTAAAATTTTTTTTGTTCAAATGGGAGATAAAAACGGGATATATTTTGATATGGATTTCCTCACACACATTTGTAAAAAAGCATCACGAAAAACCGTTAAGTAAACTTTAAAAAAAAAAAAAGGCACTACAGTAAATCTCAAACGTAGAATGCGCCCAGCGCAAAATGCAACGAAATCCACCTCGCGTGTACAAACGTAGCCTCGAGTCGAAGGGCCGACTCAGCGTTTCACGAGTTTATCCTGAATCTGCTGCAACGTCTTGCCCTTGGTTTCCGGCATGCAGATCAGCGCGTAAGGCACGACCAGCAACGTCAAGCCGCAGTACGTAAAGTAAACGTTGCTCTGGCCGATGAGGTCGATGAGCGGCTGGTACGACTTGGTCGCCACGAAAGCGAATATCGCGCTGGTGAGGCTGCACATGCAGGCCGCTATGCATTTAACGTTCGAGGGGAAGAGCTCGCTGAGAACGGCACTCGGCACGCACATGAGCCCCAGAAAGAAGGCCACGTCGAACAGGAAGATCGACGCCACGGGCAGCCACTGGAAATCGTCGACGTCGATGCCGTGGTCGATCAGCCAAAAGTGACCGCCAAGGCCGGACATTGCGACCGACACCCCGAGACTCGAAGCTACTAGCAACGCTCGCCTGTAACAATTAAAACACCCCCAATTCTCATATTATAGTGAAAAAAGAGAGCCCCTGCAAAGAGAGAATAAAATAGCTGTGTACCTACTAATGAAAAAAAAAAAAATCATTTCTCCGAGTTATCTATCTAGCTTCTTCTTCGCCGCAAGTGTACGTATTTTTTGAGCCGTTGGGTTAATTGAATTTATTTGATTGTGCAATCCCGACGATACGTGATTTTTTTTTTTTTTCCTTTTCTCCGACACTTTGGGAGAGGATCGGTATCGGTTTAATTGAACCGCTGACGCAACGCGACCGGCTAATCCGCGCGCAACGACCAACCGGCGACAATACCGGTAATGATGACGATAATGATAATGAATTACCTGCCGCATCTGTCGATCAGGACGATCGATAAGACGGAGGCGACGACTGCTGACGCGCTCACGTAGACTACCACGACTTTCGGCTCGACTAGGTGGGACTTGGCTTGGATAAGGATGATTTCCATGTAAAACAGGACGCTGTTGAAGCCGCATATCTGCATGAAGGTCCACAGCACGATCACGAGGATCGTGGCGCGCATGATGACCGGCTGGCGAAACTGGGCCAGTTTGTCCACCAAAGACTCGGAGCTCGCGCTCGAGACGAACTTCACCACCTCTTCCAGCTCCTCCGAGGTTCTGTCGCCGGCACGGTACCACTCGATCGAGCTCCTCGCTTTGTCCAGCTCGTTTACTGATTTTTCACAATTGACATACATGAAAAACGAAATTTCGTTTTGAAATGCCAAAAAAACAAGCCGCATTAGATTAAAAAAAAAAAAAAAAAAAAAAAAAAAAGGACGTAGTGAGTTATGATAGATACCTTTGACTAGGTGATGGGGCGACTCGGGCAGCCAGGCAAAGAGGACCATGAGGAGAAAGCAGGGCACGAGGTAGATGGCAGCAGAGACTTGGTGGTCGAGGTAGCAGCCGGCGAGGTTGCCGAGCATTATTCCAAAAGTACCGCCACAAGCAGCCAGGGAGACGAGGGAGCCTCGTATTTTGGGTAGCGCCACTTCGCCCAGGTACAAGGGAAACGAGCTGTAGGTCATGCCGAGGCCCGTGCCGCCGGAGAAGCGCGCCGCGTACAGCCACTCGGCGCTTTGGGCCAGTATGGTCAGGGCCCAGCAAATGCTTATGGGGAGCAAGGTGAGGAGCAACGTGCGCTTGCTGCCGCAGTAATGGACCAAAATGGCCCCCAAAAAGGCACCCAACAACCGTCCCAGATTCAGCAACGACGCGACCCAGGAGGCTTGGGCGAGGGAGAGGTGCAGCGGGGAGTCCGAGGCCGTGAGTTTGGCCAGGTACGGCGACGACCAGCCCGAAGAGAACCCTAGCTGCACCATTATCATGGTCACTGTGGTATAGGAAAGTTTTCAACGGGTGAATACACAACGTCGCTTATATTGCCCGATCGAGTTGGCTGATGATGATGGACGAGGACGTGGATTTTTTTTTTTTTTTTTTAATTTTCAATCGATTGGAACTAGTTGCGTACATTGCATAAGACAACAATGAATATTGAGCGGAATAAAAAATAAAATCGACTATTACCGAACAATGTGTTTTTTTAAACTCACTTGGAGTGGCACCGTCGTAAATAAAGCTCGTTGAAGCTCGTGTGTATTTTCAGCTCTAGTGGTTTTTATTGAGTCCGGCTTTAGAGATAAATTTGACGGGTATTACAGTTGCACTCGGTTGTGCCGTAACGTATGCGTTTGGGAATTTCCATTTCATCGCTGCTTCGAGAGAAGCTATTTTCTTTTTTTTTTCTACAACTTTTGATTGTTTAATGAATACGTTTTTTTTTATAGTCAAGTTTTTCCCTCGTTTTACCGTTTTCACATTACACGACAATATTTTAATTCACATTTTCATTTCGATGATATTACTGATCATCAACTTTTACAATTAATTTATCAATTAATGGTTCAAAACGTCATTTTTACCAATTAAAATAATATATATTCGTACAAAATGAAATAAAGTGAATGCAGTTATCAAGAAAATGAATGACACGCAAGATACAAGAAGAGCAAATCTACATACGAGATATTACAGTATAATTGAAAAAAATAAATAAATAAATAAATAAAAGAGAAAAGAAAAAACAGAGTTTAATTGGAGAAACTCACCCCCAAAGCCAGCAAGCAGTTGAGGAAAGTATTTCCTCAAGCCGGTGGTCTTCGTCACCACCTGAACCATTTTTTCCTTTGTCAAGCTCGAAAAGTCTTCACCAAAAAGGAAAAAAAAAGTAAATATCCTTCGGACCCGTCCGCTTCTTTTCCCAGACCAACTCGCGGTCGTCCGTCTCGATCTCAACTATACGTAAGGATTAATTTCCCGCTGAATCTTCTCTCCTGCGCAAGCTAGCGAGCAATACGCGCTTCATGAATTACCGTTGAGGAATCAATTGCTCTCTTCTTCGTCTATCGCGGGGGCAAACTCCACTTGCGGGAGAATCTTCTTTTTAATGCAAAACTAGACAAACAACCTTAGCACGTTTAGCACGCCTTGCCAATAACCAATGGTACATCCGCAAGTCTGTTAGTGCCTACCAATGGCACCTTGCTATTCTCATCGAGCCAACCAATCGGAATCGATTTAGCTTTACTCAAAAGGTTTTTTTTTTGTTTTTTTTTTTTTATAAAAGCTTGCTCGCGCTTATGCAGAAGCTAACTAATATGCTTCTCGCGAAGAAATTTAACTGATTAAGAGGCTCTGTATCTTTCTACACCGGTGAATAGTACCATCGCATAATTGAGTAGTTTTCAAGAATAATTAATTTATACGATGCCTGTATGACTGACGTCTCTGTCTGTGTTTACTTTTCCTAATAATTCTATGTTTTACGTGCGCATAAATTAAAGTGAGATATGCGATTATGAAATTTTGACTAACTGCTTTTTTACGCTAGAAAAGCATGCGTAACATTTTTTTTATTCTCTCAGCGTGAAATTTTTTTGCTACTTGTGCATAAAGTTTTTTAGTGTTTCCTAAAATTTTTAAGGCTTTAAAATTTTGATGAAAAAAAAAAAAAAAAACGTTAATATAAAATATTATGAACGTAAATTACAGATCTAACGATTTTTATTGAATTTAAAGTCAGATCTACATACATGAAAAATCTATGCTACATAAGGCATTTTCCTTTATTGCCTAATCCATGGAGATTCCATGTAATTTACAGTGAATGAGCATCAACGATTGTACGAAAAATCAGTCGTACGTGACGTCACGTTTGAAATTTACTCGGTACTCGAGCTCAAATTACAATAATTAGAGCCAACACATCATCGGCTTCCTTTATTTCCTTCTTTATAAATCGTCCCAATCAACACGTCCACATGTTTTTCTGATGCTCCTTCGCTCTCGCTCGTCATCGGAACAATCGGAAAAAAACAGATGAATAAGTGGACACTTGCGTATATAGAGTTTGTTTAAATTCCTGACTTGATAAAATTCGTGCAAGTTTTTTTGTCACAATGGCAAAAATAAAATAAAATTACTCGACTCGTGAAAGGTAAACAGCCATTTTAACAATAAAAATTTAAAAAATTTTACCAAGTAGAAATCATATAATTATTAAAACAAATGTAACTTTTTATCAAACTTGCATTAAAACGTCAGTAACGATAATGTATGACGAAGTTGTTAATTTTTTTTTTTTTTCGAAGAATCGTCTGATAAAACTATTTTTCACTTAGAAGATGAAAAAAAAAAAGACGTTGACTTAGTCTATTCCGAAATTTGAATATGCTTTTTATAACTTGCTAAACATTTGTTATCACCTGTGTTTTAAGAGATAGATGATTAATTTAATTTTTGAGGAATAAGGCCCGTTAAAGTTTTATCAAGCAAAAGAAGTTACTTATTTTGAAAAAAAAAAAAAATTTAAATAATTTTCTTACTCTGATTGCGAGAAAAGCCCCTAAAACGTTTTTAATTTCATCGTCTGACGTAGGTACTTACGTTCACTTTTGAACAGAAACAAAACATGTTTTTTGAAGCCGCCAGGGTTTTCCGGGATATTGTCAAACGGTTCGATCTTTCTTTCTCCAAGCTATAGGAGAAAATGTAATCACGTTTTATTCGGTTTGAGTCACCCTCTTTGAAATTTTTTTTTTTTACTACAATCGGAAATCGAGGCTCTGACGATAAAAAATGATTGACAAGTGCATCTACTATACGTTTCGCCTGACATTCACAGGCTGTTATTGCCGTGAAACTAGGAACAACACACGTGTTGGTGTATTTTTTACATTCAAACTTAAATTTCAAATTTACTTAATTTTCAAGTTTAAATTAAAACAGTTCGTTCCTGTAAACCTACAATTAACACCTTTGACAGAAGTGAGTCATCGGCATTAGGGCTCATTTGTGCCGATTTTATTGGGAGGCAAGGGAAAGTTTCAAAAAAAAAAAAAAAAAATTACATAATATGGAGAAGGTATACGGTAAGAGTAAAACCTTTTTCACGGAGATAATTTAAAATTACGTTCAATAAAGATATTGAGTTGGCGCGACAAACCAATCAAAAGTTAATAGTAGTACTTGTGTAACCCTAAAATAAATGAAAAAAAGGAATATTTTTTACTTACAATTGCTGTACTTCATTGAGAAAATTTCAGGTGAAGAATAACTTTATTAATTGTACAAATCCTTTCATTTCGTTTTCGCGATTCCTTTTTCAGCCACTATTGTTAAATCTGTAATTTTTTAGTAACATTTGTAGAATATTACAAACATTTTGATCGTAACACAATCGTGAAGTGAGTGTACCCTACATGTATTAAATTGCTCTTGTAATTGATTTATCGGTTTGTTATGACCATAAACAAGTAACTGTATTGAGAGTATCGTATGAACAATGGGATGGTTATGAGGAAATTGAAAAACGATGACAATTTTTTTTGCATTTATAAATTTTATTATATGGTAAAATATTAGTCCAAACTTAGACAATGAACAATTTTTTATTTATTCAAACAATTTATAAGAATCGTAAAAATCAGTAAAAAGTACTGAATTAATAAATTTATCAAGTTCGTTTGTAGATGAACATTATTATTTTTAATAATAGCTAAATACTATAGTTTTTTAGCACTCTATGAACAAAAAAGATTTATCACATGCTAAATTTTATGGCGCAACAATATTATAACATTTTCGTAAAAGAACATACTCGATTAGTATAAGTTTTCAAAAAATCAAAACTTTGTTGTCTTTTTTTATGCACTTCATTTCATCATTTACAATTTGTACTGCTATAATCAAGTAACACCTACTATTAGTCAATTTGTAAAACTACAACTATTACTTGACGAAAATCGCCTACGTTACAAGTAAAATTACGTAACATTTTTGGTCCGTTCAAATATTGCTACTTGAAATTTTTCGACAGAGTTCATCCTCTATTGAATGGTTTTGAAAAATATATCGCATAATAACTCTATAAAACGATATTTACAACTTCCGTTATTTTGACGTACCGAGTAATCGTGTCACGCGTTACAAAATTAAAAACTCTCACTTTTCTCTAATACTATTTTCAGTTCAATAAAACTGACATACTGCCGCTCTGTGAATACCTGTTAACATTATATATACATGCAAAAAAATTCCAACATTTCTTCGAGATTAATCTTGATCATTACCATCATTGACCACTACTGTGCGTTCATACGATTATCGGGATAGCAAGAAAAATAAATTTTTTTATTTTTCATATGATCCAATTGTTCAGTATACATTAAAACAATTTATCTATTTCAATATTGCTTGAATTTTTTGAGTTCCACAAATATTTCATAACTTGTATGTAACATGAAAACTTTAGACCATTAAAAAAATACAGTAAACTTTTTGTTGCATATCACTTGTTACTAAAAATAGTAAAGTCTTTTGTACATTGTTTTCTTTTCTCCTCAACTTGCTTTCTTGTGCGATTAAAGGCATAAGTTTTGTCAAAATCGACGCTCTTATAATCCGTGGAGCTTGGCGGTTGGATTGGTGGAGCAGATGTACTACCGGTTACTTTTAAATCAAGATCGAGATATTGCATAGTTATTTCTTTTTTGGCGATTTCCTGTGGATAATGAGGGGGAATGTAAAGTTGATGATCCTGGAAATAAGTTATCTGAAAATTAGTAAAAAACAACTTGATTTAATTAAATTTTCGTACCCCCAAAAAAATGATAAACTCAAAATAAGAAAAAATTTTTACGTTGTCGCATGATGTTGCGTATCTGCTTTTGCTTTCCCCTGGGGGAGTTGGGCTAGGCGCCGCCCTAGCTTTTCCGCGTACTGGTGGCAAATCCAATTTAAGTGGCACTGAAAGAAATATTTGGATTACTTGTGGGATAGAAAAACTCTGGTAAAGCCTCTTACATTCCATAGATTCTCCTTTAATGAGAACATAAATGATTTTGTTCAATAAACGTACCAAAAAGGAAAAATAAGCAAACGTCAACTTACCAGTCATTTCATAATTTTGCCTGCTCTGTGGTGATGGTTTTAAATTACGATTGACGCTAGGTGGCCCCGTTGGCGATGGTTCCGCCGAGGAGCCAGAGTTCGTCAGCCCTATGCTCATAGGACCGGGAGAAAATTCGTTGCTGGTCATGGACAGGGTGTCACTGGTCCTCCTACCTGGTTTCATCTTTCTGCAAACGACCGGAACAGCCGAAGCTAAATGCGACTGTGACCCGGAAACTGAGGCCATCGTCGAGGTATCAGATCTCACCCGCGGGCTCGACAAATTAGAATAGGGAACTCTTGGACTCGACGGCAATGAGTCAAAACGAAAGACACGTTCGTCTTTGCCAATAGCGCCCGCGCTAACTGGCGCAGCGTTTGAATAACAATGTCGACTTCTGTAGCTCATGGAATTAGTCGCATCGACTACTCCTGGCTGGTGCGACCTTGGAAAATCGTACGTCTCGTCCGTTATGCCAACCGAAAAGGGCGTTTGGGGCACCGGCGTCACGGGAGTCACCGGAGTGGTTGGTTTTGTGCTCTCCGTTACCCCATCCAAATTCAAGTAATTGTGATTTTCGAGCTTCATGTGCGTCGGCTTGGGCGGTCTCGGTGGGGCCATATTCACCTCCGAAAGCGGCTGCACCACAGAGCTGTCGTTAATATCGAGCTTGGCGAGACGTTTAGTCTGTATCGTCCGGGGTTGGATGTCTGCTTCGTGTGCACTGTTCAATGAATTCTTGCTTGATGACAGAAAAATGGCAGAGTTAACGCTTGGCGTGTGCACGATCGAATCATCGTCTGTTGCACTGTCCGCGTCGGTCGTAGTCGGTGATCGGGGTGGCGACTGGGCGTATCGTCTCGGCGCGGAATAGTATCCTTGAAACTGAGATGAGTTTACAGGGTTTAGTCTGTTGAAGTTTAGACTGCGGCCAGAAACACAATCGCTGATGTGAATGTAAGGGCTGGTGTAAGAGCTTGCGGGCGAGATGGGAGGCGATTCTTGCGGGTCGAACGTGATCACTGATGAAATTAAAAACAATTGTTGAATTACTGAATTTTACTAACTTCGTGTTTGATAGTTTATATTTTTTGGTTACAGTGTACCTCGTGACCGTTGCTCCCCGTCGCTTTCCTTCATGCCACAAACTTGGCAAACTATATGCACCCATTTATTCATATCAGCCTCATTGTCGGCTGCAAGATAGTAGGTCCTTTTGGGGGTCTTTAATTTAAACACGTGCGCATATATACGCTTTTTGTGTTGGTGCTGCAACCCCGAATCAACCTTTGGAAAAAAATTATTCATTTATTGATAAATTTTTTCAACTATTTCTGGTAGACTTATGTGTATACGCAAATATAAATCTTGCCTACCTCTGTACACTGGTCTAGATCGATTTGGCCCTTTAATTTCTTTTTGCTATTTCCTTCATAATACTCCAAGATGTATTGTCCAGGCAGTTCTCCACTTTGACGAAGAGTAAACCACCTTTTCATCCATCGCTATCACAATATTAGCAGTTTTTAAATCTCAGTTTTGAACATTTTTAATTTTAATTGATATTCACATTCCACACATCTCATTGCTTTTAAAAATAAAATGATATTAAAAGAATTGATAATGGATGTTTCTTTAAGAAATTTGAGAAAAATCTCTACATGATAAAGATGATAAAGGTAACTACTAACTACTAGCCAACTATATCACTTTTGAAACTCAATTCTAACAATCTAAAATAAACATAGAAATTTTAATGTAGTTATTTCTATTTATAGGGGTCATTCGTACATTTAATGAAACGAAAATGTTTCGAAAAACTAAAAATATGAAATAAAAATGATTTTCAATGAAGTACAAATTATTTCGTTTATTTTCTCGATCGCCTTTAATTATCCAAAATATTTTATCAGATAAAGAAGCATTTCTAACATGTCATTTAGATAATAATTTCGACTTCTAAGACTCATTAGGCAACATTCTTCAGGCTTTAAATGCTCAAGGTATATACAAAAAACACAAAGTCATCGGATGGAAATAATAATTACAGCTGCATTTTTTCCTAATCGTCGTAATTAGTTACAACTTCAAGTAATATATTACTGCTTTAATACAGATAAAAAATAAAAAAAATAAAAAAAAAAAACAAGTCTGACTACTGGGTGTGGATTAAAAATTAGTGAAAATACCAAAGACGCAATGATCGAGCAAAACGCTTTATTTACTTTCCATGACGTGACGCAAGCAAGAACAGAGAATCGTTTTATTGTTTTGGTGCGACGATCGGAAAAAAATTATTCGATCGAAAAATCCTCATGGAAGACATTTGTTTGTACCTATTAAAATATGCTTTAATGTTCTGTAACGGTGAAATAAGTCCTACTTATTTCTAAAAAAAAAAAAAAACAGATTCCAAACAGGAGAAAATCTATTGTTTACGTACTGTATAGTATAGAAAGATCCAGTGATTGGACTACTAGGAGTGAGTGGATTACAAAGCATTTAAACAAAAGTGGTGCATTATAACATATAAGACTAAACAAAAACACTAGCATGCAAAAATAGGTAAGGGAAAAAATAAAAATAAAAATATATATAATCAGGTAATAATGAATTTAATCTTATTACCGCTTTCCATAGGGATTCGGGTGGTGACTTGATGAGCCATCCCTCGTGAACGATCTCCTGGTTCGTTTTGAGCATCTTGATGGTATTGCTGCTAACGATATCGGGGAGATGGCAACCCAATATCAGGTGCTTCATCGATCAAGTAATTAATAATGATGTTGTCGTTGCTCTAACTTGAGTGCAACTGTTGCTTTTCCTCAACTTTTGCTTGCAACGACACACTGTATTAGGTTAGGCTACATCGCATGTATATGTGCGACGATTAAATGACGATTAAATCCCACTCATCATTTCTGCACTGATACCAATAGCTGTTGCACACGATCGCTTTTCGTTCCCTTGCTCGCGTTTGGGGCAATGATAATGAACATAATTACAATTGAACAAGCCCCCCCTTGCCAGCCCCCGCTGATTCCGATGTGTGGGAAGGTGTGTATTATACCTACAAGTGTGGACTCCGTACCTCCGTAGTTGTGGGCTCCAAGATAATTTATGTGCGTCCAAATTGCACTAATGGCTGGCTGGTGACGAGAAACTGAGTCTAGTGAATCGTGCCGTCGAGTCCGTCGACGCCGTCGTGTCAGTCGTGTGTGCATGCACTGCGCACAAATCCCAATCCCACACAAAATTACACTTGCCATCTCCTTTCTGTTCACTTATTACTTACTCTCTCACTCCTTTCCTTTCGTCTCACTTCCTCCAATACCTATACTTGGCTCCAATTGGTATTTGCGTATGCAAAAGTTGTTAATTTATTTAATAAAAGTTGGGTGCTGATATTTTCATGACCTTTTATTTTTGCCAATTTCATTTTGGAAAGAGGAAATCCGCTGCTCTCCGTTTGGGACTCTCATTTGCACCCCCGATGTCCGATCATTAAGTACATAATATATTTTTATGTTTTTGTTTTTCGCACTTGTTGCTGCACCAGCTCTCTCTCTCTGTGGTCTGTGTCCCCCCCCCTCCTTTTACTTTTTTAGCGAGTCTTTCGCCAACGCAATAATACTTTTGCAACCAAGTAATTGTTGCAATAAAAATGTGAGCAGCAATATAAAGTGAAATGAGCCCAGAGCTACGGGTTTGAAATGATTGTATACCATGTTGTCATATGCAATCATATTTGTAATTTTTATTATGAATGTGGCAATAATAATTTATTAAAAGAGTTTTGGTGTGTATAAATATACATAAAAGTTTTTATTTCCTATTGGTTTAAAATTAACAATCTATTTTCATTTGAGTTTTTTTTTATTAAGGTTTTATTGATATAATTCGTATTGAACTATACTGGTTTTGGATTGCAAGGTAAATTTAAAAAAACATTGCTATTATGAATTTAAATTGGAATCTCGAAGAACTTTTGCTCCTTCGCTTTTATTTATTTACAGAGCTTTTGACAGGACTAAAATTTATTTATTATTCTTCTTTAAATTGCAATTATTGGTGTCATTTGATTTTGAGTCCAAAAAATCGATTTTGTAGTTCTTTGGTAAAACCTTTCGTTGACATAAAACTGTTTATTACGTGTTGTAGTTGTATAAAAAAAATACAAGCGTAAACAGAAGAAAAAATACAGTTAGGTCACTATATTGCTTTTTATGAGATAACTAAATTTGTGCAAAAAAATGATTCACAGTTCATGAAAAAAGGTAAAGATAAAAAATACACAAAATATTGATCAATATTTACATGTTATAGTGAATAAGTACACTAACCTTGTTTAAAACAAATACTCTCAAGGATCCAAGTAACAAATGTGTTTGTAAGTCAAAAAATTTTAAAAAAATGCATCAATAAAAATGCGTATACATACACGATTTTTAATCTTTTTTCTAGAATAAACCTGAACTTATTCATATAGTTCGATTCATTTTTCCAGGGACAATAAATGTAATACAAGTCAAAAACACCCTAAACGATAAATGCTTAATGCATTACGCTACATTATTAATAAAATTTATCAATTTTAATGAAAAAAATAAAAATAAACTAAAGGAACTAAATATTCTCATTGGATAAAAAAAACAGATGAACAACAATCTCTCCCTCTCTCTTTCTCTCTCGCAGTTATTCCACTTTCTGGAGCTCAATGAAAAATATTACCTAGCATGCAATTTTTTTCTCATACAAATATTTTTCAACAATTACATCCTTTTACAAAAAATATAAACGTTACTCTATCGTTTTATCCTTGTTTACCGGTGGAGACGGTACAGTGACTGTCGTAATGATGTTTTGTAACGACGTCTTGCCGCTCTGTTGACTGGAATGGCTGGAGGATCGGCTGTGGCTTTGACTCACAGGTGTTTGGATCATAGGCTGAGGCGGCGTTCGAGCCCCTCCCGAGCCATTGCTCGTCGTCGAGTTGGGCTGAAGTTGCATGTGATATTTGTAAATGTTTTCTGTACTCTCGACAACTCCTGGAACAATTGAATCGTTTACGTTTATACTAGTACTTTTGGTTGATAATTTTGATCGTCATTCTGGGATTAATATTGTTTGGGTCTTTTAAGCTACATTTACACCAAATAAATGTGTTTTATGATTACCCAAATGTGAAAGAAAGCTTTGAATTTGAATTTTACGATAATTTTTACGAAATGAGCATATGATATGAGTGTGAAGAAATTGAATTGAAAAAAAAAAAAAAATACTTCTCGAAAAACTGCATCCAGAACTGATTTACAAAACTATAAGCGTTTTGCTAATTGCCAACATTTATTTCATGCTCTTTAATTTCAAGATCCTTAATTTGAGAATTCCCAACTCCAGAACACAGAATTCCAGGGTCTTTATCTTGTTTTTCTGATAATTCCCATTTTGTCTCAATAACCGTTAATCCTGACAACAATAAAAATTATAAAAAAAGTAAAAGCACGAAGAAAAAATTTCAGAAAGAGTAAAATTGTAATTTTTTTTCTTAAAATATACTATTAAAGCTGCGTTTTGCGTATTACGGCCTTTGAACCAATTGCAAGTTCACGTGTAAGAAAATTTTTACTAAAATTCAATATCAACCAAGCTCACCTGCTTGGAGATTTAGGCTTCTGCCCCTGACTCCACTTTCTTTTGGCGGTGGATTCCACCAATTAACGAAAGTTCCTACAACGGGCACGTGTCGAAGTATTTTTACCATTCCCTCTTGCAATAGTTTTTCAGCGTTTTCAGCGTTTTCGCGCTCCAAGTCTGTCTGCGCGGCTTCTATGCCACGTTTGACAACTTCAGACATTGTGTCCATCAACTTGGAACTGGCTTCCAAATCCTGGCCAACTTTTAAAACGAGCGACAACAAATCTTCCACATCTGAAACAAAGCCCCATTAATGATTTATCCATGGAGTTGCAAAAAACTTTGTTTATCATTCTCCAAACGTACCCGTCTCATGAGTAACCATTCCGAATCGCACAAAAGCCAGTCCCTCGTCGTCTGTGCCTAGAGAGAACGCAATGTCCGTATGCCTCAGAGTTTCGACCAGTTGTCCGTTCAGATTGTTCAACTCGTTTTTAGCTAAATCCCACGTCCACGGAGGAGAGTATCTCACGCCACCCAGCCCTGCCCATTCTGGGATCTCCACCAAACGTAACGATTCATTTTCCGACACCAGTTTTGTGAACGTCTCCTTGTGATGTACTGTCGCCAACAGTATATCCTGAACAAATAAAATTATAAAATAAATGAATTGCAGGAAACAAATATCAAATGTTAAATAAATAAAAAAAAGACTCACAATTTGTTGCTCGAGACAGGCAACGACGCTATCGATGTCGTCGCTGCAAGGTGGATACTCAGGACTCTCGAGTGGACAGATCCTGATAGCGACACCATACTGTTCGATTTTACAAAACTCAATTTCGACGTTCTGTATGTCGCGTTGGAGGATCTGGCCGAGCCATGAGTTTAGCTTGTCGTAATAAGCGGGTACGCGTTGTTGTTCCTGCTGCTGTTGTTGCGATTGATCTTCGTCCTTGGATGGCACAAACTGGAAAACCAAAGCACTGGACACAACCTCGAGTAGCTGAGCTGTGCCAAGCGTGTTGTTTGTTAGGATTTCTTTTAACGAGTAAACACCGCCATCGCCTCCTGGTTCCTGGCTCTACGAAATTTCAAGTACCGAATTAATCATCAGTCAAAAGTTTAACATTAAAATTGGTCAAAGTACTCATTTATATACTCACGAGCAATCTGATACAGTTGAATTTTTTGAGCTTATTGTAGAGCTCTTCGACAACCAAGAAGCAGTGCTTGAACCGGTTGACAATGCTGTCCCTGCCCAAGGCCTGTAACGCCGTCCAAAGCGGCAAAGTAGGCAGACGCCCTGAGAGCGTTTCTGCAATCAGACTGGCAGTCGAGTGTCCACCTCGTGTATCGGTCAATCTGTACAACGTCTATTTGCGACCAAGTCAAGGATTATAAATAGCCAATGCAGACGCAAATACCGAGCGTGATCATCTTACGGGAGTGCGCTCCGAGTCATTTAAATTCAACGGGATGGCCGAGTTTGCATAAAATGACGCGTGAACGCCAGTCTTTCCTTGTACTATTTTCGTAAAAGACGCAATACACGAGATTCCTTTGATTAATGCACGCGTGCGCGTAATGCGATAAAAAGTACACCAACGACTTTTTTCTACGGCAGAATATTATTAAGCTGACTTGGCAAAAGTTTACAAATTAATTCTTTGGAAGCAACAAAGGAGTTTGCATTTTTTTTGTGTATAAAGGATACGACCACTGGTAGCGAAGGTATGCCCAGCCAAACACCAAGGGACAATGTAATACTGTCGGCAAGTTTTGAAGTCTGGAAGTAATAATTAAGGCAAATCAGCCAGACAGTCACGTTAAAATCTACTTTGAATAATCATTCAAGTTTAGCGGTATCCTTTTATCATTACTCACCAAATCCTTGGACGAGTTACTTAAAGCTAAAGCTGCTAAGGAATTGCCGCGAAGATGCAGCCAGACATTATATTTATCACATATTTCCTGTAGCCTAGTAATATTGTCGCAATGTCCCGTGAGCTCAGATCCGGCTTCAGCCAGTACCAACAAGGGAGTCACGGAATTTGACTGAGAATCCTCGGTCAGGCGTCTTTCCAGGGCTGCAATGTCCATTGTATGACGCGAACCGAACAAAGTGTTTTGGGGAATCGGTCTGATACAGTGCAATGGTAACAGAAGCTATAATAAAGAAATGCATTGTCGATTAAAAGTCAGTGGGAAAAACGTGGATTTTGATGAAAAGATTTCAAAGGCACCTGTTTGCACAAATGTTGAACCAAGCCAAGAGGCGCGACGCTACTGTAAATCAATGGCGGCGAGTTGGCCAGTGCAGCGTATCCCTCGTCCATGTACCTCGGGTACTTTTTATGGAGGGCAAGCCTTGTCACCCTCACGAGACCCTCGAGTGGATCCTCGTGAAAGGCCGAGGCACAGTCGACGAATCGAAAGATGTGACTCAGCCATCTCGTGGTATCCACGGTCAGGCGAGAGGCCAGTTTGCGAGAGTGCGATCTCGGCAATGACATGGCATAGGCCGACACCGAATGCGATATCAGAGCGAGCTTGGCTGCATCTGTCAGTGGTGGCAAACTTGTTATTTGATTTTGCTCGGTTGGTGACTTGCCATCTTTAACCTGGGCTGGTGCTTCCTCGTAGACTACCAGGTCCTGAAAAATTTACAGTGTTAAGCTTAAATCTTACTTTTTGTTTTCAATCAAATGTATTTGGTGTCACTCATAGGCTACTGTGAGAATCACCACAATCGTCGCATAATGTACCATTGTGGTAGTGTAATCTTATCTTCATAATTTCCTGTTGTATGTGAAAGACACAAAATCGTATGTCGTTTGTGATAAAATGTTGTAAAATCTATTTTACTTACAGTATTTACATTTTATTGATACTATAATTGTATTAGATTATATGGTATGCAATCATAATTATCCAAATAAATTACCAAATTGAATGAATACATGTCGACTTTGACAAGTATGGAATATATTCCTTAAATTGTAATGCATTGTCTTACTTGTATGAGAGTGAAAATCTCTTCTGGTGCTTTGGCATGTAACAAGAAACCTAAAGGATTGTTCCACGTTGCTCCTTCGGATTCTGTTCCTTTCTCACCAGACTCCTCCAGCCTTTCTAGGGTTTGATATGCTTGCATCTTAAGTATACTCAATTCACTTTCTACTGGGCTCTGTTTAACAAAATTGGAAGAAAATAGTTGTGTATAATTTTATACAATATTTTATATGTATAGTGATGTTGTGTAAAGTAAGCTTTTAATTATAACACCCAAGTTATGTTTACGTAAAAAAAAAGGAGCTTATTAACCAAAGATAAAGTATACTTAAGGAAATGTAAAAAAAATTTTAATCTAACGTCAAAATACATTTCTAGAACCTAGATTTAATTTACAAATGTGTTAAAAGGTAACGGGGCATAATAGCTGATCCAGAAAATTTTAACTTTATATAGTTATCAAATTTTTCAATGGGGTTCATATTAATCTTAAAAACAATATTCTTGCAAGCTCGAAAGCATCTGCTCTTCATTAGTATAATTAAAGTCATTTATCGTTTGGAGAGAAGCATCAAAGTCCCGGCGCCGATCTGTCAAAACAAGTTATTGACACCTTTCATCTCTCGAGTCATCGCGATGACATCGGGCTAGCTTCGTTAACGCCTACACTGCACTATCTGGTAATACTTACTATAGACATAAAATTTAAAGAGTACAAACCTCGGGTACGTTATTCGGGACTACGGTTTGCTGGGACTTCATAGTTTTTGCCATAGCGCTCGTCGGCGAACCAGCACCAGCTGTAGCCTCATCGGCCATCGTGGCAGGCAATCACAGCACGACTGTATTATTATTATTACCTCCACGTAAACTCAAAGAAACTTATAGGTATGTTGTCGTCGTCTCTGGCTTGTGCGACACTGCGACTCATCCTCTGCTGTAAGCTGTAGGTATTATTTGTCAATGTGCGTGTGCTCTCTCGACGTCAGTTGTGACTGTCCCCTACGACGGTCAAAAGAGGTAACGTACGAAGAGGGAAGTACAAGTATATACATTTATTTTTAAAAAGCAAGATTGTTTATTGTAACAAACGTTTTATGTGTAACAATGAGTGTAGATAGAAAATGTTGCATAGTCTTTTTTTGCATCTTGTTCTCTAAATGCAGGTACTGTAAATGGTACTCAACATATAAAGTTTGTCTTTAATCTAAAGTAAAAATTAAACCACTAAATTCACAAAATGATTATTCGATAACAACTTCGCCGCCAACTTTGTTCAATGTCTGCTTGAGCTGGTCTGCCTCATCTTTGCTAATGTCAGCTTTGACAACTTGAGGTGCAGATTCCACAAACTTTTTGGCTTGTACTAAATTTGTGCCTGGTATTAGATTTTTTATCTCTTTGATTATTGCTACTTTTTGCTTATCATCAAACTTCATCAGTTTGACAGTGAATGAAGTCTTTATTGCTTCCTTTGGTTTATCTTCATCATCCTAAAAACAGAATATTGTTATTACTAATGTAACAGATAATACTCTACTTATTATTTATGATGTGTTGTAGTAAGTATCTAGATAAATAAACAAATACAGGAAATTTTCATCTATTATAGTCACTTACTTCTTTTGGAGGTGACATGCTGAATCCTCCCATGGGCATGATAGGAGCATCAGGAAGGTTTAACCTTTTTTTCAACAGATCACTGAGTTCCGACACTTCAAGAAGATTCAGAGCTGTGATATCTTGTGCAATTTTATCAATCTTTGGTGAGACAGGCTTGTCAACACCCTCGGGAACTGGAATTGTTAACTTTTCTGTCACTGGACTAGATGCTACTGCTGCTTCGGCTTGACACTGTGATACACTGGTAAATAAAAAATGCAAACTTAAAGAGAAGACTTACGTGACAAAAACTATTTATTAAATAATAAGTCTCGATTAAATATTTTTTTAATAAAAAAAAACCAGTGGACGAGAATCAGTCAAATGAGTACGGTTACATAACCTCTCTGTTCACTGCGTTGCTTTATTTCAACAAATAACAATCGATGATTTACCACTTGTGCAATCGTCGAAGCTGATGCGCATTTCTTCTCACCAATATCCGCAAAGACTGCATAATGTCTGTTGTTTTTACTTACACTCTCTTTGCAAGTAAAAAATGAAAATAAATAATGCTCCGTTCACTCTTTACTATCAAAAAAATATACCCCAGACCCTAGCCACCCACCAAAATATAGGATCACACGTGCAGTCATGAGACGAGTCATGAGATGTCACGACGTCACGGTATAATTGCGTAATGGTCACGTGGTTTTTGAAGGGGGAGCAAAAATTGTTTATTTCTGAAAAATGAAATAAAAATTAGAACAAAAAGTAAACGGTTAATTAATTAACGGAAGGTATATTAATTATGTACAAATTAATATCAGCATTATTTATGAATTCATTATTGTTTGGACAAAGTGACGAAGAAAATAAAAATTTTATGAGAGGATTATGTATTGGATCGTTTTGAAATGGAAACAAAAAAATATGTAAACAGAGATTATTAATTTTAAAGACTTTTTTTTTCGAAATATCGAGGATATACAGATGAGCTATCGAGTACATCGTGTGTCAATTGTACAATTGTGTGTAAATGATGGAACCGTCGTCGGTAGAACATGAAAATATGGGGCTAGAGCTGGGATGTATTATATCATACTTGTAATAGCGCGGTCGTTAATAACATATCCTACTTCTATCGTTCATCTCTCCGCAAATCCATAAATACGTTCACTCTCTCGCCCTTTTCCTCCGCGTCGTTTTCAAACTCGCCTCGTCGGCTACATTCGATAAATTTAGAGATACTCGGAAATATATATATATATATATATTACATTACATTACTCTACGTTTTGGCAGGAATGTCGTGTGTTTAACGATAAAATATCGCTTTTCGAGAAATAACGGGAGAAGCCCTTACCTTCCTTTTTACTTCGATTTGGCGCCCGTAACGCGTACGGCTTGGCAACAGCATTGAAATATTTATATATTATTTCCTCGTTGGTCGCGTGTGTCCGATTTTACTCTCATTTATGTAATGTCATTCACCAAAACTTGGAAAATCAATAATTCTTTTGGCTCTTTAAACTAGAAGGTTTTTTTTCATGCTTTTTCGTTAAATTCTGACACTCGAAAATATTATCAATTCACTATATTTCACTTTTTTCCTTTTTTCTTTTTTACCTTGTATCATCGTATAATTTATATAATATTCCTTTTTGTTACATGTAATAATATACTTTTGTCAACATACATATATACGCGCGCCACGCTATACATACATTGATCTGTTTGTTGTTTTTTTTCTTTTTTTTTCTCTTGTTACAAACTGGCTGGTAAAATTGTACTGACGATTGGAACGCAAAAGGCCATGCAAAAATTGACAAGGCTCGAAATGGATTTTCGAACTTCGCAGGGACGAATAAACAAACGAAGACTACCCGCAGACGTATTTTGTTGCAGACACCGAATCATGCCTTGAAAAAATTTTCGTAATTCATAAAAATTATGAATAAAAATAAAACGTACACCCGAACGAGTTAAACAATGTTGATCAAACGAATGGAAAAATTCGGTGTCTGCAAAGTTTAAGAATTCAAATTCCGAAAAAAACAATATCGCACGTACAAATTATTTTTGTTTATCCTCAATACACACGCCATTTTGTGTTTTACATGTAATACTATGACTTTTTTCGCTTTTCGATCGATCGATAGCCCCAAAAGTAAAAGTTCAGCTCAGAATCCGTTTAATCAACGCTAAACGCTACCATTCATGTAGATATCGGACTCGTGAATAATTAGAGTTTGCTGACGATGATAGTGACAAAGAAATCGGCAATAATAATTTATGCTAATTTAATAATAATCATATGATAATAGTTGCATTAATAATAATTTGTTGCTTGTATCAACGTAAAATCGTATGTATATGATATACCATCTTTGTTAACGTATTGTAATATTCAATATGTATATATACAATATAATATAATGTACTCGTTGCGTGGCGAGCCGATTTTTTCTCTTTTTTCTTACACATCATCATCATTGTAGGGGTAGAGTATGTAATGTGTGCTCAACTCGACGGCTTGTTTTTTTTTTTTTTTTTTTTTTTTTCCTCGTTTACTCCTTACTCTTTACATTCGATTGCACAAAGAATCTTCGAGGAAAGGAAGATTTTTACGCTCCGTGTTACAATACCTACTATGTAATATGTATGTACAATGAGAAACAATTTTTTTGCGCAGTTAAATGAAAAACGAAGAGACGCAAAAAGGTACAGCGACAATTGAAGAAATCACTTCTTCGATTTTTTTTTTTTTCTTAACTTGAGAAAAATAAAATTAAAAGGGTAAAGGAATAGGGTGGGACGAGTTTTTTTTTTTTTTTTCTTACTATTTATATCTTAATAAATAGATCTATCTTACAGAGCCAACTGAAAATAATGTGTATACCTATGGCATTCTCGCTGTAATGCCACATTCTAACGCTTACGTGCGTCACTCAGCAATTACGACACTCAAACTTTCGCTCATGTCCACTTATTATTATACGTATAATATGTTACTTTAACACGTTGTACAAACTAAAAGAATGAAATCTAATGACTTTGTGAGTTAACTCTGGCTTAGGCGCTTAAATGTCGCTTCTTTTTTTTTTTTTTTTTTTTTTTTTTTTTAATTTTCATTTTTTAATCGTCTTATGACGCGCAAGGAAAAATAATACAAATTATACACTTATTTATACCTCTCGATAATGAACTACAAACTAATTATAATAATTTTCAATCTTACGATGACCCTCGCATGGTGAAACCGAATCGCGTACATGCTTTATTTATTATTATTATTATTTTTTTTTTATTTAAATTACTTCGTACCCTTACACATATTTTTTTATTTATTCGCTTATTGTTTTTCTTTTTTTTTTTTTTTTTTATCAATAACTAAACAAATCAGTCCAACGCTAAAAACATCAACAAACGCGTATATCCATGTGTATTGAAAAATGGAATAAGTTAATGCTGATTACACACTGTATTTTTCTCGATTCTTATGGATATTATCATCTAAAAAGTTTTTCTCTACTTTCAACTACGTTACTATACTCATGATGGGCAAGAAATCAGCTCACATGTACTACAAGGTATAAATCTTTAGTTTCGTTGTTTCAACTACTTTTTTTTTTTTTTTTTTTTTTTTAATACTTATTTCCCATTATTTATTAATCCTTTTTTTTTTATCAATGTGAAAGTTACGCGTCCAAGAGATAATACAACGCCGACAGCACACAACTATTTTGTTTGATAAGATTATCTTTTGCTTCACTGATTTTTGTCGATTTATTTTGAAAAAGTATGAAACATACGCCCACAGTCGTAGAAATCGTATGAAAAAAACAAACATCATTTTTTTTTCACGCATACGTAATACAACTTTTTAGTTTTTTTTTTTTTTTATTACTTCTATACTATTATTGTGCTCTGCTTGGAATTTTTGTAGTCCAACGTTAATGTGATTTAAAATTCAAGTCGAAAAAGTGTGTGCCTTTTTAGGCCACTCGAAATGCGATTAAAAACTTGTTTCTTTTATTTATTTTTTGGTTGTTGTTTATTGCAATGCAGTATCTGTGTTTTTGTCTAAATGCATCTCTTGTTTGAGCTTTGTGTGAAAATTGGTTGGTTCTTAAAAATGCGCTCTATAGAGCTAATATTGCATAGAAAATTCAATAAGTCTCAATTTTATCAAAATACCGAATAGCAAATTTTTTGATAAAGTTCTTTCGCATGTTGTTAAAAAATTTTGTCTACTGATATTCCATTGAATTTTTGCTCTAACTGCAATAACAAATATAAACTATTGGTCGTATATTTTATTCGTGACGATTTATAATAAAATATATAATACTTTTCGAGTCGATGGAAAATCCTTATAATTTATAGTAAATTAAACATGACGGCAATTAAGTAAACACTGTTTTTTTAATTTTTTTATTTAATAAGAAAAAAATGTACAAACACGTTTTTTCGTGATTTTTAAAATGTAAAAAATCTTTAATAATTTTTGTTTTTTGGAGTTTACAAACGATATGACCAAAATTTTCACACGATTTTGTGGTGGAAACACTGGATAAAATTTGTTTTCTTTTCGTTACGTTAAATAGCAACTGTTTGACATATTTATAAAAATGATTATACACTTTGTTGTTATTAAACACCAACGTAAAACAGACGTGTATTTACTATACACTTACATTTACGAATAATTGTATAAATCCATCGAAAACATCGATCTTGTAGAATCGAATCTTCAATCATAGCATGAGCATGAAAAAATTTTCTTCCTCCCATCACGGAATTCGATTTGCTCGCACTTAATCGCTACGGGTTTTACAAGTGAAAATACCTACGCACGATATGCTTCTTGCGAACAATTGTATTTCAAAATCTACGATTTTAATTTGGGGAGAAGAAGGTGCGCGCGTTTATTTATATCATTCACGCGACGCGCAGACATGTGTTATTGACTTGATGAAAATATCGACGCCAATTGTTTCCCACCTCGCGGATATTTTCGATATTTAATTATAAATAGTGATAAAACAGTGTAGTAAAAAAATCCCCGAGTCACGCGTCTGGAACAATACATCATTCATCACCTTCAAGTCAATAAAATGCAGATACCGAAGTTTTTTCTCAATACACATAGGACTAGGACTACTTAATGCTCGTATGATTAAACAGGCATTTGTTTGTTTGTTTTTTCCCCTCCACTTGATTCATATACATATAGCGTGTGCCTTAAAATCAACAATGTACCACGTATGTTATACGTAATTGAACGGTTTTCTGTTTCATCGGTTATTCTCAACATCGGCGCATCCCCGACATTATCATTTATTCACAACTGTCCATCAAAATGAAATAAAAATAAAGTTACTATCAAACGTAATTATGTACAAATCAGTTTTACAACAACGCAAGAGCATGTGTGTAATATGTATCAATGTGTACGTGTGCACAGTCTGCCCGACTGCACATAACTGTTTATAAGTTCAAACGTTACATATATATATACTTTATGCAACTCAACCAAACCGTTAGTTTCAACAACCAACCATTACAACGAAAGTACTTTACACTATTTATAATCTACATTTTCCTATACGTATCATGTATTTTCCACGTGAAAAAAAAAAAAAACAAAAAAAAAAAAATAGAAACAAAATAAGAAAAAGAAAAGAACAATGGCGTACAAAACGTACGAAACTTGTGCAGATATTATAATCATTTCATTTTGATTAACAGTCTTAGCCTCTTTCTTTTGCATATCCGTAATATCTCGGATATAAATTATTACCCTAACAATCAGCGTTTGAGGTGTCCATCATTGGCGCAGCTGAAGATCGCGAGATTAAAAGTACCCTAAAAGTAAGAGCAATCGCCTCGCAAAGGACCAAATCAACATCCATCCATGGAAGGGTGGGGCCTTACTGGTTGATCAGTCTGCCGGTCGCCGCTTTCACCTGATTGCCAGCCGACTTGGGAATGGCCCCGATGATCTTGACCCGCTGCTGCTGATGCGGCATCTGCGGTTTGCCGTTGTCGGAGAATTGGGGGGGCGGGGCGAAGACGAGCTCGTCGCCAGCGGTGACCACCGGAGTACCGTCAGCATTGAATTCCGGCGGAGGAGGTACAAACAGCTCGCCGCTCTGCTCCTCGGCGTCGGCCTCCAACGGCGGGGGCAACTGGGCCAGGCTCACCGCGTGCCTCGTCAGCGCACCACTACCCCCGTAACTCGCCCTCTTCTGGGCGCAGCTCAGACCCCCGCCCACCACTACCACCGTCGTGTTCTTCTCGTGGCCGTCCACGTGAGCTAAGAATTCACCATTTCGTTACACGTTTGTTGTCAATTTCCAAATAACTACTCACCTTGATGGTGGTGGTGGTGATGGTGGTGCACGTGCTGGTGGTGGTTGGCCTCGTTGTTGCGAGCTTGCGTGTCGTCGAAGCCCGAGGGCGGGCCAACCGGCACATCCTGGTCGGAGCTCACTCCGCTGGAACTGTTGTCGCCGTCCTCCACCATCGACTGCTGCGTCTGAACCCCAGGGATATGGACGTATCATATTATACATGTCGTCTCGAGTCTGGCAAAACTGTACAACCGTATACGCGCCGTACCTTGAGCTGCTTCCTGACGTTCTGGATCTCCTCGACGCTGAACGAGTGGGGCAGCGAGCCCGACGACGAACTGCTCCCGCTGCTACCGGCCGAGGCGTTCGAGTTGCCCGACGTTTCCCGCGTCGACTCCAACTTCTCGCGCGCCGCCGCCTTCTCCAGCTCCTGGGCGATCTCCAGCTCCTCCCCCTCGTCCGTCAGCTCCTCGTCGTTCTCCGACTCGCTCAGGCTGTAGTCCGGCTCGGGTATCGGCGGCGCCGACCCACCGCAACTAGGGTTGTTACCGGCTGTAACGAAACAACCATTACTTACACCCCCTTCGTCGATCCTCGAACCATCAAATCAAAATCTCTCGAAATTTCTCTAAATAGTGCATACACTGGGGATATTTCGCTATTCCACTCGAACTAGGGAATATTTCAATTAGGTGGTCAACTCGTTAGCACTCGAAATAGTGTAGTTGGTTGGATTACTGATTCATGTGAATGGGGTGCGAATGAACGATGCTAGTTTTTCATCATTTTCAGAGGGTATAATAACGTTATGTTTTAGTCGGAGGAAGAAGAACCCACCGCCAGCTATGCTGGACAAGTTTGAGGCGGAGGAGCTGCTGGCCACGCTGGTGCCCTTCTTCTTCTTCCTGTCCCTCATGATGCCGACGACGCTGTGGCTCCTGCCGCTTTTGAGCGGCTGGGCGTACTGGTTACCGTTGGCGAGGGGCTGGTTCCCGGTGGCTTGCTGTTGGCCCCCGGCTTGGACGCCGTTGCACGAGGCCAACTGTTGCCCGGGTGGGCCCGACTTGAAGGTGACGCCGGGTGGGCCCCCGTTGGGCGTGCGAAGACTGTGCGACTTGCGGAGCTGGACCCGCCCAGAGTGCCCCGGCAGACTGAGCGAGCGGTAACCCACGCTCTTCATGTCCTCGGGCGAGGCGTACAGCTTGGCGCTGTTGGACGGCCGGAAGCTCGACATCACCCCGTAGATGTTCTCCGCCGTCGCCGCGGCCAGTTCTAATGAACGCAAGACAAATGATTTAGGGGTTTTTTTTTTTTTTTCTCTTTTCTTTTCGCTCGAGACTACAATTTATAACAATCACCTTTGACTTGCTGTATGTGGGCCATGTTGTCGTAGACGGAGGCTGGGGTCGGGGCGTCCGTCACGGGGGCGTTGACGTTGACCTTGACAACTTGGCCAACGGGCGGTGGTGGTGGTGGGTGGTTAGGGGGCGGAAGGCCGTTCCTCATGGCGTTGACGTCCTCTTGGCTGCGGTGGCCCTTGGAGGCCAGGCCCTGGTGCGTCGCTTGGGCCGCTTGGACGTTTAGGTCGGGGGTGCTGTGGAAGTCCCGGTGCAGGTCCGAGCCACCGCCCAAGCCTCCGAAGAAGCGCACCCGCGACGACTGCGCACGGAAACGTTTCACATGTATTTGCAACTGACGAGGGAGCTTCGTACCGATGAGCCCTCGCGTGGGTTAGTTTGATTTATGTACTCGGCGTACGTGTTAGTTGTTATATACAGAGAGGGACTTTTGGACAATGAGTCAGTTCCCAAGTGATCGATCGGTTGATGGATATGTTACGGGTGATCGAGTGTGAACTTACTTTTACTCATGGTTCGTGCTGTTAGAATTGCAAACTTACAAAGTACAAACAACTACATATTAAAACTACGGTGTGTATGTGAAAAAATGTACAAGATCCTCCACCTGTCGGGTCCGATTGGTTGGACGATGACTGGAAAAAAAAAGTAGCATGCGACTCTACGCGTGTCTAAAAAATCATGCAAGCAGAGCACTTTTGGGGGAGTCAAGCACAAGCGAGGAGAAAAAAAAAGGAGGTGGTCGTTCAATTAGGGGGTGGCACGTCCTTGTGTCCTTACTTTGCCCTTGCGCTTCATCTCGGCCACGCTGGCGTAGACCCTGCCCGACTTTGCCGACGACTTTGGATGCGGCTTGGGACTCGGGGTGGCGCAGCCGATCGCGTTCACGTGCATCATCGAGCCGTAACGAGAGGCCGGGGCGACGGCGCTCATGCTACCCGCGCCCTGTTGTCGCTGAAATAGCTCCTGAAAACGATAAAACAGGACGATGCACAGGCCGTTCCCACGACAGCTCGCTCGGGGAATCCATGGCCAACGTCTCCTTTTGCCTTTTTTTTTTCTTTCCCCCTTTTGAAAAACAAAAAAAAAACAACGATCCTCCGAGCGAGCTAGTCGTCATGCATCTCATGCGCGGAGGACGGATGCCGCCGGTGGCCGAAAATAATATTAAAAAATGGATCAAAATAAAAATATTTTACTTGATGCACGTAAACCATAAACAATAACGCTCTCGTGTATACAAAACATTAATAAAATTGTCGGATGCAGTGACAAACGTGCTCTCTATGAATAATGTAGTATATATATATGTGAATTAATCATCGGCACATAGTGCCCCGTCAAACATATACACAGATCGGCAACCATCAGGTGCCAATTGTACACCATAGTAATGTAAAAAAAAAAGCTCACCTCGAGCTCGGCGGCGGTGATGCGGCTCGAGGTCGGTCTCGACCGTATGCTCGCCGTCCTGGGCTGGTTGGCGTTGCCCTGTTGGCTCAGATTCAGCGACTCGGAGCTGTTTGACTTGCCCATCGTCATCTCGTCTCGCTCATCCTTGTCACCGCCACCGCCTACAGAGACGAATAAAAATGAATATCCAACAACGAGGTTGTGGTGATGAAAAAAAAAAAAAAAAAAAAAAAGAGGGTCACCTAGACCGGCAACCATGGATCTTGCCCTGGCCCTGCCTACGCTCAACGTTGTCTTGGGGTCGCGTCGGGGCGGCATCGGGGCGGGCGACCTGCCCAAAGTGCCCCCGATGGCGACGCTGTTGCTGGCCTTGCGCGGCAGGGTCGCGTACTGCCTCTGGGCGGGCTGACTAGTCGGCAAAACGGCGGCCGACTGGGAATTCGGCAAACCAAGGAGCGGCGAGACGACCGTCATCCTCACGAGTTCGCCGCTCTTGCGGATAAGATCGACCACGTGCTCGTGGAGGGCAGTGGTGACGTCCTCGCCGTTGATCTGGATGAGAAAGTCGCCCTTTCGCAGCCCGGCCAGATCTGCGACCCCGCCCTCGTCCACGTCGTCGAGGTACTGGAGGGCCGGGTAGCGCGCCGACAGGGTCATCTCCGTCAGGTTGGTGGTGCACTTTGCCCCGCGCAACACGAAGCCGAAGCCCTTGCGCGACCGGTGCAGCACGACCGTGCGCGGCTCCGACGTTATCCTACAATCGTACGGTTGAAAACTGCGGGTCGTTATTTCGATCTTTTATACCCAAGGATCAATGCTACATAATATATTGCGGTCAACGAGGCAAAGCGAGCTCCGCGTATACATACTTTTTTTACTTGAGCGCTCTACGGCCACAATATTTCATTCAAAATAAATTGTTTTTTAATAAAAAAATTTGGCTCAATTTTACGATATTACCGATATATCGAGTGACGTCAACGAAGCTTAATTTTACTTTGGTTATCATTTCTTTTTTTGCTCGAAGCAATAACGTGTTATATCGAAAATAAACGTATACAACATGCTCGACTATTGAAAGAGAAACACGAGATCTTAGCATCTCGTTTATACACTTGTTCTTTTTTTTTTTATTAATTCTTACTCGGCTAGTACAGCAGAAAAAAAAAAAAGTTCAGCAAGGCACTATTACACCATCTACCCATAAAAAAAAGCAAAAATGTAAAAGCTGTACAGATGACAAAAAAAAAAAAAAAAAAAAAAGGGAGAGATATACGGATAAGCGTATACACAAAACAACAATGATAATGAAATAAGCTGTCGAGCGATACGTGTACAATATAATGCAACGCATAAAGTATTATATGTTCTCCGTTGTGGGTGTTCTCACGGTTTTTTTAATCTAGGAGCAGTGGCAAAGTACTTGTGCTGCGACTCCCGGCGACCCAGCACGCGGCTCCTGTTGGCAACGGCCGCGGCCTCCCGCGCCACCGCCTGCTGCCCCAGCGGTATGTTGGTGTGACGCAGCCTGACCTCCTGGACGCAATGGGCCGGGAACAGTCCGGTGCCCTGGCCCCGCAGCACACCCTCCAACAGTCCGCAGTCCGTTGCTCCCGTCACTGACAAACGAGACAAACAAATATTTTATTCACCATTATCATTTTTTTGGCACTATATAATCACCCACTTGGCTGCTTCTTCATTTCGACGCGACCCAATCAAGTGCCGAAACGCGACTGAGTCTTATTTGGGGGAAAATAATAAATGCCTCCACTGCTCTTAATTACCAAAAGATAATGGACTATTCGTTTGAAAATACGTGCGCGCGACGTGTGTGTGCGCGCGCGTTCGATGAGCGGTATTTCTCGTATAGTTGGTGAAAAACACGTTGATTGGAAGGAATGAAATAAAAATGTTGCGCGCGTTGTACACTGACCTTCGAGAATGTCGCCCTGGTTGATGTTGAGGTGTCCGGGTATGCCGCTGCTGTAGCCCTCGACGCACACGACTGTGGTCCCGGGTATCGAGAGCGAATTGTTGGTCGTGTCCGATTGCGAGGTGCCGACGCCCGAGCTGTCGCTTATGACGTCCGAGGCCGTGTCGCCGAGGCTCTTGTCTGCAACAGACGAGCGCGCATCACCACCGAAGCGCGGTGTCAGACAACACTTTTTTTTTTTCTTCATCTTGCGTCGCGTTTATTTCCCCCCCTTTCCGCGGCTCGCCCTGTTTTATTACACACGTCGTGTTTATCCGAATAATCGGAGGTGAAGATGAACCGCGTCGAGCGCGACGAGATCTTCGGGAGTGAGGTGTATCGACGCGCGCCCACGCTGCTATCGCCCCGTTTATCACTGAGTAAACGCTTGTGTTTCCTCCCAGTTAAATGGCCTTTTAATAGGTGTGTACTCGAACAAGTGGTTTTCTTTTTCTTTTCCTTTTTTTTTTTTTAACTTTCGAAAGTAATGGTTAACGCAAGTGCACGTATACATGACTTACGAAACGAGAGTAGAATCCTGTAGTTTGGGCGTACAGGAGTTTAGCGTTGAAAAAGAATCGGTTGTTTTTTAAATAGCGTAGGTGCGTAACGAATAAATTTTCATTCATTTTTTTTTTTTTTACTTCTAAATTGATAATGAATTGATAATGAGTTGCGCGAACTGTAGATAAGATACGTCAAAAAGACAAAGAGCCGTTGATGATGATTCACGGAGCAAGTATACCTATACTTACTTGATGGAAATCGATAAGCGGCTTCTCGGTTTGAATCAACGTGTTATTTTTAATTTTAATGTTTCACTTGTGATTGGATCTTAATGGGTTTCTTTATTTCTCGCGTTTAATAGTTCACTTGCCGAGTATTTTCAAATACATGTGCTCGAACCTACTTTGATGCTTAACGAATCTAGGTTACTGTACATGCGTTCGGAAACACGTGGACATTTGATAAGACCGGTCTCTTGTTCTATTTTTACGTTTTTTTTTTTTTTTTTTTTTTTTTTTTTTTTTTTTTTTGTTATCACGAGATGCATATCTTTTTTTTTATCAACATGCACATCATGAGATTATCACTATGTCTGGAATTTATCGTTGTTTGGTTTTATAACGTGTAAAAATGTTGACAGCACACAAAACATTTGTAATATTGTGATTGGAAAACATTAAGTAATATTATTGATGTGAACATTCAATGTGACATTAGAGTGATAACACCAGAACCAGTTATTTAGTATAGTTGATGAAGTTATTTTTTTTTTTTTTTCTTCTTTTAAATGTATTATAAAAGGCAAGCCAACAAATACATGAATGTATGATATAATATATTGTATAATGTATATAATATATGTTCAAACGTGATTTGATAAAAAAACAAAATTGTGAGATATATAAGATTCAACGAACAATGCTCTAGCTCTAGATATAAAACCATGACATCTAATGATGATGATGATGATAATGATTGTTTGTCGAGTGACATCACACACAAATACATGTACGAATGTATAAAGCTAATTGTATATAAATATAGTCTATATGAATGATGTAAGTATATATAACAAGACTCTATGGTAACAAATGTTTAAAAAACATAACTAGTGCAAAGAAATGGGTATAAATGTTATTATGTTCAATGATTTCTTAGCAAATATATACGTCGAAAAGAAGCTGAAGAATAAAAAAAAAAAAGTAATCTATTGGCTCTGCAATGAAAAAAAAAAAACAAAGAGTACTCGTGTCTCATTTGAACACGCAAGACTAAAATCACTACCTTCTGATGGAAAAAATCATCGCCGAGCATTTTTTTTTTTTTTTTTTTTTTTTTACGTACTCGAGAAGTTCCTGGTGGTGATGTCACACACATCTACGTACAATCGACGTCGAAGCGCTTCCTTTTCCGGATAGACCGTCGACTTTTCGTATAAAAGTACAAGTAGAAGAGAAACAAACAGAAGTGGGACAGGGACAGGGAAAGGAAAAAAAAAGATGCAGTACTGGAGGGGTTGTTGATACTATTGTAAAATAAATGAAAAAAAAAAAAAAAAATTTAAAGGAAACCGGAGGAGGAAAGAGAAGGAAGGGAGATAGAAAAAGAAGCACAAGTACCTGTGACAATGCTGGCCGAGTCCTCGCCGGACGGCTGGTTGCTGCCCTCGGAAAGACTAGAGCTCGCGGAGCTGAAAGGCGCCAGACTGCGGCTACTCGGCGAGGGCGAGGGTGGCATGTCGATCGGCCTTAGGCCACCAGTGCCGGAGTGCTGGTGTATGTCGAGTCGGTGCTGGAGCTCGATCCGGTGCTCCTGCAGCCTCGTCAAGCCCTCGACTCGCACGTTCTGATAGTGCTCGCCGCTTGTCGGTAATCTTTAAATTTTCGCCGGCGCACGCGAGCGTTTTTTTTTTTGTTTTGTTTTTGTTTTTGTACCGGTTAAACATTTGCCCTCGTTTGCTCCATACAAATGGCGAACTTTCGATCCTAACGATACTTTCGCGCTTAAGAAATAAGAATACACGCTCGCGCGTCGCATCGTCAAAATCCAAAGAGCCACTTAATTTTATCTTACATAATACACACACAGAGATAGGTCAATAGGTATGCGTAAATTGTCTTTGCAAGCGCGATCATAGCTCTCTCTCTCGCAGATTATTGATTTAGGGTTTGTTTACTTTGGGTCATCGGATCGGGAATGGAAGGTGAAAGGACGTGTAACGACAATGACGGTGGTGAACGATCGGAGAGCCTGATGAATATGCAATGACACGTGAAAAAAAAAAAAAAAAAAGCATACAGTAATAACAAAAGCACGAATGAATTTTATGAGCGACAGGGGGATCGCCAAGAAAAAAAAAAAAGAAAAAAAAAAAAAAGAAAGAAAAAAAAAAATTTCGCACAATCGGCGAGGAGAGATCGAGGAGTACATAATATATATATACATGTATACCTCGTCCCGGCAAAGACAGTTTATGCTCACCTCGCAGCGAGCTCCCTGAGCTGGGCAGGGCTCTGATATTCCGATCTTTGCTGCGTTAGCTGTCGCTCGGACGGATTTCTCTGGATGGTATTGGTATTGGCGCTCGCCGACGCAGGCACGGAGGGATCAACAGTGGCAGAACCGGCACTGGTCTGCTGCTGTTCAATGGACGGTACTCTGTTCAGGCATCCGTGGTGGGACTCTGCCCGGGGCATGGTCGAGTGGTGGTGGTTATCGGCGCTCGGGGCCCTGCCGAGGCTACCCGCGGCCAAGTAAGCGTCAGCCGAGGATACGACCCTGCTCGGGTTCGAGTAGTGCTCGTGCTGGGAGCGATTGAGGGTATTGGCTGCCGAGGTGGTGGGCGAAGTCAGCACCAGAGACGTGGACATGCCGATTGGCGAGGACGGGGTCAATGGCTGCTGGTACTCGGCGCTGGACGGTTGTCTGGTGAGGGTGCCGAGGTTCCCGGCTGAGCAGCTGGTCGACAGGCCACAGGTGAACGCCACCGAGCGTCGCTTTGGATTGTAGCGCGGCGGGCCCTTGAACGGCACTGCAAGATACACACCATCCCCCCGCGAAATGGTTGCCGGAGGAGGTGGGGCTCTCGTCATTTTTTATTTTACCTTGTCAACTTTTCTTTTTTTTTTTTTTTTTTTTTTTTTTTTTTTTTTTTTTTTTTTTTTTTTTTTTTTTTTTTTTTTTTTTTTTTTTTTTTTTTTTTTTTCGTTGCAGTTACGTTGTTCACCGTCTGTTCCGTCTTTTTTTCATCCAGACTACTAAACTTATTTTTCAAGACCATGTTATTTTTGGGTGCTCATTCAAGTTCAAAGGTAAAGCGGTGTGTTACCGGTATATCTTACAAGCTCGCATCTCAAGACCAGTTATTTGGTTAATGTATATTGTTACCGCCGTATAGTTACGGGCACTCTTTTTTCAATATTATATTAATAATCATCGTGAAATAAAAATTTTATCTACGTTTAATTGCAAGTTGCCCGTAACTAACGATGCACGTGGCTGTATATTAGTACGTATAAAAACCATCTATATACCGGTGCAAAGCGTTTTAAGTATACTCGATCCAGAAAATCAACAGTAGCAGTCGTACACTGTTCCTTGTTAGTTTCTTTTTTTTTTTTTTTTTTCTAGTTCCTTGTCTTTTGCGTCTTCCACGTTGATACATTAGCTGTCACTTAATAATCTTCAGGGCTGTCGTTCGTACATACTTGGTAGGTATAGGTATATAATACATAACAACGTCAATTTACTCACATACGATACAAATGACAAAAGACAATCATGGAAACTGTGCATGTTTGTTATCAAAATTATATATATACATATATGTTTTCAATACACAAAATCTATTGTTATAACATTATGTTGGATACGATAATTGTATACGTGACAATCAGATACGATTTTAACTACTGTCTAAATTACATACCGTTACAAGTAACGCCCAATCTATCATGTATGGATATATAATTGTAACAGAGGTTCAAGGCCAAGTGCTCATTTAACGATCAATTTGGTCAAATAGAATCAATCAATCATATAAAAACATTTTTCAGTCAATGGAGGATGGTTTTATCACCATTGTGTGCAACCAAAGAGGAAAGGGGGACATTGGAAAAATTAAAAATTTAAAAAAAAAAAAAAAAATCGATCCAAGTAAAAAAAAAGGTACAATCACCACCAGGTCTCGGTGCTTTGGGTATTTCCTGCGTTTTGTTCCCCTCGTATTTATACACGCACATGTGGTATAAAAACGAGCAATTTATACACGTATATATATATATAATATACACAGCTGCAGCATTCACTAGGCAAACATGATATTATACTTATAATATACACTCGCTCACACACAGTTTCCTGTATAATGCGCGCACGGCTCTGTGCTTACATATACACACTATAATATTACGTACGTGTAATAGTTGTAAATATCCGACGTACCTAACGCTCTCCGTCAAAGTCAAGAATGTATATTTATATATGTGCATTTTATACACATATATACATCCCCTTTCGCCTCGCCGTATAACCGTACCCACACGCGGTTATTTATGTACACACACACACACACACACGCGAAAGTGGAAAATACAATATATTAACGAGCATCTAATCTGGTATGTGCGCCGCGTGTGCCATTAGGATGCTGCTGCGCTTCATGCCCTTCATGCTCAATCACATGCATCGCGGGTTATATGTACGTTAAGATGTATATTTATGCGCGCATGCATCCGTGGTGTGCATCAGTGCGGATATAGCTGCCGCCTACGCCGAGCCGATCGATTTTATTTCTTTCTCTCTCTATCATCTCTCTATCTCTCTTTTTGCGTGTACATGTATAATGTACCTTTTATGCTCAAGGTTGTACTCTTTTTTTTTTTTTTTTTTTCTTTTTCATCGCGTTATAAAAGTTGACTCGGGCTTATACGGTTTACCGTCTCACTTACTGGAATGCTCCTCTGGTATGTTATTTTTCTTTTTTTCTTTTCATGAGCGAGACAACACAAAATGATGAAAATTTAATCACAAATGATGTACGATTGTCACGACAGATGATTGAAATACCGGCGAAACGAAACAGAGATACAGGTATGTAATACATGACAGAGAAAAAGACACACAACGATCACCGCGATCTCGGGCCTAAAAAAAGATTACGTGTATACTTTCCTTCAGCGCCGGTGTAGATAGCAGTAGTCGAACGGTCATCGTCACAGTCTCTGATATATATATATATATATA
>NW_019379674.1:6997564-7020248 GCF_000648655.2 Copidosoma floridanum
ATATATATATATATTTACGTTGTTAGGGTAACTTTTTTTGTTCTACTGACTACTTACTGTATGGTAAAAAAAAAAATGCACGTGTACATACGAAAATAAATGAGTGTTGGTTTCATGGGATGTTTAGCATGTATTGTAAATATACAAAAGCAATAGATGATGATGATTGCACAGACGCGATGTGGTCGAGTATTGTAAGATGCACAGTTGGGAGACAGAGGTAGTAATATTGTGGACTCACCGACTTCGTCGGGCTGGTAGTTCTTGATGACGTCGGCGAGCTCCATGTTACCAGCGATCACGGCGACCTGGTAAGGCGTTTGGTTGGCGTAGTTGAGGGCGTCCTTTTGGGCGCCACGGAACAACAATTGCCGTATGCACGAGGAGTCGGTGTTGTTGACCGCGCACACGTGGAGCGGCGTGTTGCCCGACGCGTTGCGGGCGTTCATGTCAGCGCCGTAGAACAGCAGGTGGTCCAGGTGCTGGACCAGATTGTTGCGGCAGGCCTGCGTGGTATCGGTCATTTAACAACACGCCCAGACCAGATAGATGCGCGTTTATACGTGTATTATGCGTATACCGTGTGCATAAGTTGCCCCCCTTTTTTTTATTTTTTTTTATTTTTTTTTTTTTTTGGTCAAGTTTAAGGCGTGGCACGTCTGATTGATTTTTTTTTTTTTTTTCGGCGCGGTCGATGCATATTTATGAGAACATCAGCTTGGGACTGTTGGGCACGCGGAAGTGATGCAAGTAATACTTGTATTGATCGAAGAGTGGCTTGTTCGTATGCGTCTTGTTCTTTTCTTATTCTTATACTATATTCTCGATGGGGGTGTGTTCGTATAGTGGCCCCGAATCATTGAAAATTCAGACGCGGTATATTTCACGCCAACTTGAGTATATGATTGTTTTTTTATTAACTCGTAAACACCTTGGAAGGCAATTTTTCTTTTTTTTTTTTTTTTTCCTAATTAAAGTATATTATTTCTGCTGATGAAGAATTTTCAGTCATCACTACTAGCAATACATAAAAATCAGTTTCAGTACTTTGGATATATATATGAGTGCGCGGTGGCTTGGTCGGCTAGGTCGTGGATAATTGGCACGCGGGAGACCGTGGTTCGATTCCCGGCCATAGTGCGACTTTTTCGGGCAAGTACCTCTGTGATTTTTCACATGTGCTTTTTCACCACGCAATGCTCCTCGAGGAGGGTCTAGGCGACCTTCTAGCAGCAAAATTGCCTAATTTCCCCCAACCCCCCTCCCAGCAATGGGAGGCCTCCCATACCTTTCCCAAGTGCTAAGTGCCCATAGTAGTGCCCTTATTAAAGAAGCCGGACGTGTACAGCACTATAATATAAAAATATATGTATATATACATTTTTTTCCTAAAATTGTTTTTTTACTCTAATTCTAAAGCAAAATTTTTGCTGGATAAAATTTTATTGAAATATTGTACTTTTTGAGAAAAAATTGAAAAAGTATTAGTGCCCAAATTTGACAATGAAAATCAAGACATCGTTGTACTTTGAGCGGTAACTTATGCGTATACTACAACGACCCCCAGCTCATTTGTTTAACTAACGATACCTATATAACTTTGATAACATGTAAATTACCAAAACGAAGATGAATCGTTTATAGTTTGAGGTAAAATCGACACGATGAGAATGTAATATACAGTGAAAATTCACGTAAGCGATCATCCGTAAAAATATATATGCACAAGTATACCTGATGGACCTCCTGCCAGCCCTGTAGATCCTGGGCGCCGATGGTCGCGTGGTCGTGCAGGAGACTCTCGCAGAGCATCGGGTCTGTCTTGTATATGACGCTGTAGTAGAGTGGCGTCAGGCCCTTGGTGTCCTTGTAGTTTGGACTGGCCCCGAGCTCCAGGAGGGTCTTCGCGGCCTCGAGGTTGTTCCGCTCGACCGCCCGGTGCATCGCCGTCAGGCCCTCCTTCGTCCTGTAGTCCAGCAGGGCGCCCCCGTTCACCAGCGCTATTATCACCTTCGAGGGCTTCTTGAGCGTCGTGGCCAACGTCAACGGTGTCTCTGCCCCATGTTGGTTCGCGAACAAAAGAACCATTGTGTCAATATATTGTACGTATACCTATACACGCGATGCTATTACCACGAGTAGCTTACATACATGTACAGTCTATCCCAGAACGGCGGGGCGCAAAAATTCGCAACAACCGTAATACACGAGCACCGAACGCGATACGAGTGCTGATTAGAAAAAAGAAAAAAAGAAAAAAAAATCTATAGAAGAGGAAGCTTCGAGGGCGAGTAGCGTGTAATAGGTATAAGTACGTATGGGTGCTCCCTTCGAAATTCCGATGGGGCGAGCGCGATACGTGCCTTCCATCAGGGCGAGCGAGCGACCTTGGGGCAGCGGTACACGAGGCCTCCTCTTCCTCGCGCTTATCTATCCGCCGCTCTGCTCTACGTATATACGCAAGGACGAGTTTCCACGACCGTTGTATACATATATATATATACACGTGTACATGACCAGGAAGCTGGTGCCTGTGGAGAAATAGGCGCGCGACGCCCGAGTAACGGTAAGGGTTGTGTGTGTTTGTATGTACACACAGGCGCTGGGATATAAGAGAGGGAGCACGCACACGCCCACGTTCGAGGAGAGTTTTTTTTTTTTTTTCCCCCGAGTTTTCGTAAAATCGACAAAACGATGCCTCACCTCCGGTGTCCTGGCAATGGAAGTTCGGGTCGAGGCCCTTGCCGCACATCTTGGCGATCTTCTCGACCTGGCTGTTGGCCACGTAGTCGAGCAGCCTCCGCAGATTCGTCCTCGTGTGCAACGCCTTCAGCTGCTTCTCGTCCAAGTGCAGCATCTTGTAGACCCGCCTTTTGTACTTGAGCTGCTCGAGCAAAAACAAAAAAAAAAAGGCTAAAGTTTACCCTGGCTCCTTGTGTGTGTGTATTTTTGCGACCCACTGCCAATGTGCTCGCGAGCCTCGTAAAAATGTCGTATATGTACACGCATCGCACAAACGTTGACCGTAAACGGCTCGAAAGCGTCTAGCGGGTTGCGATACCCTTTTTTTTTTTTTTTTCAACGAAAGAAGAGACCGCGAAATGTGGCTTTTTTTTGCACCGCAGCATCAGGACAGAGGAGTAAAAAGCTCAGCATCCATCGACTTAACGATTTCTGCGGGGACGCTTGACAGCCTTTTTTATGATACAAAGCAGTACAACGTGCCATTTGTATGAGTTGTTAGTTTTTTTTTTTTTTTTTTTTTTTGTTCGCGTACAGGATACTTTTCACAATGGGAATAAAAGAAGCTCGAGGAAATGTACTGCGGGTAGTTGATTTGAAAGCCTGCGATTATCCGGTATTTACGTCCCTACCGTTTCGAGCGTTTTACGATTTTTCGAAATTAAACTGCGCGTAATTACGGTAAGAAAAAAAAAAACAAGAGTGCGTATGGAAAGCAGAGCGCGTATTATATTACGGGGTTGCGTGAGGCACACTTTGTGCTCGCTTTGGATTACCTAAACGCAAAATCTCGAGCTAGCCGACCGATTAAATTTTACGCCCGAGAAATTGCACACTTTCACTTGTATAAATATTTCCCCACCCCCTTTTTTTTTCTCCGGCGCGAAAAATTGTGCATGTGACCAGTAGTCGGGAAGATGTTTGGCAACTTTTACGCAATCTTCCGACGCGGGATGCAAGTATGAATAGAACTTTCTTAACATGTTTTTAATTTATGTATTTTGTACGTTATGCAGTAGCCATGTACATTTATGGGTATAAAAATGAAATACGGCGTGAGAGTACGGAAGTAAAAACTGAATTCCTTTCATCGCCAGCGGGTAACACAGATCACGTCAAAGCTCAAATAGGCCCTCCTGGCGTCGATATGTGCCATCTCCCGTAATGCATCGACAAGCTATAAAAAAAAACACGGCAGTAACTACACCCCGACAATGACAATGGAGTAAAAGGGAGGGAGGGATGTCAGCCACTTGCGCGCGTGCTATTATTATGTCCAATATTATCAATATCGTCGATGCTGGTGTGCCTAAATGTATATCCCTATATTGGCCGTTCAGTCGAATAGTTGTGCATAGAGGAGCGATGCTATCGCGCTGATTTGAACGAGCACGCGTAACTATACAGATATACGTATATGTAAGTGCGTGTAATGAGTAAGTGCGCGACTCGAGGCTGCTGTATAATATACATCAACGCTGATCTTGCACGCACTGCGTCGCTTTTATACTCAATCTTTTTTGCCGATGTTGGACATTCCGCGCGCAAGTGTGCACTAATTTAAAGATAGTTTTGTAGCAGCGAAGGGGCGAGGGAGACTTTTCAAGGGACATTGGAAAAAGTGATTCAGGAAACTGTCGTCTCGATCAGCTGCCAATAACATAGTATACTCGTGTATTCATCTCCCTCTAATAGGGGAGTATTACGAAACGCTGTAATTTTCATTTGATTTGAGGACGGAAGACGGAAAGTTGCACTTATCGAATTAATAACCATATGATAATGCTCAGGAACCAGTAGCGCGGCGTATGTCGTTAAACCGTAAAAGCTGTCATTTCCGTGAAACATTGTCCTCGAGCGAGCCGGTGGCAACAATTTCCGTCCCGCGATCGAAATTCACGCGGAAGGGACAAGAGCACCCATCACCAGTCCCCCCTCCACCCCGTGTTGTGTAAGTATAATACACGATGCACCTTATACTCCCGAGCATCTCGGAAGTGAGGGAGAGCCAAGTGGCGGAAAAAAGGAGCCACGTCCACGTCGTCGTCGTCGAGCATTACACGGGCTCGTTACGCGGCTTTGAAACCGTATAGCAGAGCCTGTATATATAAGCGGTACAACAGTATATATACAGCTCGGGACCGTTATTGCAGTGGCGAAACACGCCTCGGATAACACCGCACGGATGCCGATGGACCGCGAGAGGGAGAGGCGCGTTTGCTACAGTTCTCCGGCCCATTATATTAGCCGCCGATGCCACTCGATTCTCTCACCCCACCCCACCCTTGCTTCTCTTTTGTTGTGTACGGTTATACCCTCATTCCCTCCTCCGATCGGAGCACCATTTTTTTTTTTTTTTTTTTTTTTCTTTTTTCCAGTTTTAACTTTGACTTTGAGATCCGTCCGTGTTAATAAATGAGCACACAGCGACGCTTTTTGCGCGATTTATTTATCTTAGCGGCCCCTCGGCGAGTAAACTCCATAGATCCTCGTAATAACCCTATTACTTTTTCATAGCCAAAGAAGAAGAAGAAGAAGAAGGAGCGTGTGTATATAAATCGACGCGCTCTTTCCTCCTATTTCCTCTTTGAGAGCTAGGGTATATCCCTCGCGAGAGAAAAAAAAAGCTAGTCCGCGTAACGAGGCACGGAACCGGAGAGAGAGAGAGAGAGAGAGAGGGAAAAAAAGGCCTGGAGCGAGTTGTACGTGTGCGACGTTAAAATGACAGCCGCCGGTGTCTTGGTCGTGCCCATCTACCAGTAGAGGAGGAGTCGCGCGGAGAATAAGGAAATCAATTTGACGCGATGATACTTGTGTGTGTGTGTGTGTGTACTCGGTGATGCCCGCGCCACGCCTGAGCTCGTTCAAATATACAGAGGGAATTTGCAGGGGCTGTTGCAATGCGTGCGAGAGCTGAGATTTTACATTTTTTTTTTTCAGTAAAAGTGTGATTATTATGGTGAAACTACGGGGATTCCAACAGTATGGATGATGGTGTACACCAGCCAAGTATCGCCGTACGCGTCCGACCGTACTCGACCCTCATCTACTACTTTAGCACATATTACGTTGAGGACGTTGTTATTCAATAACCCTTTTTCAAACAATCCCTATATTTTACGTATATACGGTTTTATGAACACAATGGGAGAAAACAAGGGTTAAAGTTATAATTACCATGTGTGGTGTCACTCTCTCGCGTGACAATCGTACAAACGAAAAATAAGTACGACAACCAAGGTAAAATATAACGATGACTTTCTGTAACGGGTAATAATTTTTATTAACGTGTGCCCCTTGCCATTATCAGTTGGATGCCTTTTATTACCCCCGTACTCCGCGTACCCATACTATGCACACACCGCGAGAGGGATCCCCTGCGAGCCCTGCCGAGGCAGAAGATGACGGAAGTGGCTTCGATTACGCAAGAAAACCGCGCGAACCGCATCTAGAACTCGTTAGGCCGCGCGCGAGCCCCCCTCTCTTCCTTCTGCCAACACAGCATCGACAGACGAGGACGGAGCAAAGATAGAGAGAGAGAGAGAGGAGCAATTGAGAATATAATAGAGGTGCATGGGAATCGACGCTCAGGTGCTGTCTCTCTCTCTCTCTCCCTTTGCTCCGCTAGATGTGTGCGATAATCACGGGACGCACCGTTGCAAATATATATCTCATGTGCATACGCGTGTGTCTGCGGAGGATCATCACTTATGCCGATGGTAATAAATATATATATAATACTCGGGAGAAGAACAAAAGTATACATGTGCGCGGTGAACGGTTCTTTTGCTTTTTCATCCCAAGGATTTATACAATTTGTATGTCGCGCGCATAGCGACGAGTAATAAATTAAGATTTTCCTCTTTGACGCGTGTTAATTTTTACCATATACCGGAGGGGGTTGAAATTTGCAACCAGAAAAAAGAAAAAAAATATAGTCTCCAAAGACCTCGGCTTCTTTGGCCTCTGGTGACACCGGCTCGAGCCAAGGGGTGGCTTTTTTCGGGGTAGCAACCGTTTATGCGCGTTCGTGTATACGTTGCCTCGTTACGTACTCTCCTTGACCTCGGTCTGGTGCATACGTACCAGCACTCCCTGTCATATACTTATTAAGAGCGCACCCCTTCCCTTGCAGTGTATGTACACAGACATCACAAGTGGACGCGGCTGGGCTGCTGCTGCCAAACGAGCCACTGGCGCGACGGCACGTCAATCCACGGGACACGGCCTTTTGAAGGTATTCTAAAATCCGGAGGGGGAAAGTTGGACGCACGCGTGGATTATTCCTCCCCCCTACCCTTGTTTTTTTATCGCTTAGGGGGCGCTTTCAATATCACCGGATCGTTGCTGAAAAATACTAGTTCTACAAAGCAGGTGAGACATTTTTTAATTACGTTTTAGGGTCGAGCTGTGAATTCCAGCTTGTACGTGCACATTATGGAACGGGAGAGCACAATTAGATCGATGGAAGGGTACGTAAATCTGAACGAATAGTATATATACACATGGGTACTCACCTCGAGGTAGCCGACGCGTCCGTTGAAGGGGTAATCCCCGAGCCGGCGCTCCTCGTCCAAGAATTTTCCAGCCTTGCCGTTCACCGGTGGATAGAAGAGCCCGTAATTGAAACTCTCCTTCAACTCCTGCAAAGCCACCGGAATCAGAGAATTAAACCACGGCCAAGAAAGTTTGGGTATTTGGACAAATGCAGGCGATAATGCTTCTGCCATCTACTACGACTACTTTGGACTTGCTGAAAAATCCTCTCTTTTTTTTTTTCATTTTTTTTTTTTTTTTTCACGCATGACAGGCGCAAGCTCGTGCGACAATGGATTTTTTTTTGGAGACTTGCGGGCAATTTATATTCATTGGCGATGCACAAAAAATTACGGGGATGACAGTATTCAATACAGACGTTTCGTGTTTGGATTTTCCATCAGCGCTGGATACGTTTGATCTTCATTTCATGACGTGATCAAAAGACTGACGGAAAATCACATTACGTATCGTAATTCTTAAAAGTAGAGGTTGCACACGAGCTACATCTAATGGAGAGATAAATATTTTCATACCTACAATAGAATAAACAAGTATATCATGCAGGAGAGGCTATACCAAAACTTACACTCGGGTATAAGAGCCTTGATTTTCAGTACACCACCACAAGGTAAACATTGTAGTTGAATCACCAAAAAAAAAAAAAAAAAAATTGTGTAAAAACAACACTGTCCATGACCTTAGCCCAAGAGTCACCGGCGAGCGAACGAGTCCGCGGTCAATTTAACGCTAACCAGGGGGACAGGAAGGGGGGAAGCGACCGATCCCGATCAACTGGACTATTACCCCGACCGTAGCAAACCAACTGGTTTCAATTTTGGGCGCCGGGGTTTTCTATTTCCAAGTCGCGCATAATTGAGCGGCTTCGGGCACGATCGATCCGTGCACGCGGGAGAGCGAATTTCAAGCGGAGAAAGTAGGTGTACCTCCACTGTGAAATGATGCATTATTCAGGGGGGAATTGTTTTTTTTTTTTTTTTTTTTTTTTTCAGAAAAGGCAAAAGTTTGTTGGGAATCCTATAGAATTGAACGCGAAACACTTTGCGGGAAAATTGATACACACCTGGCAACCCGCGCCTATCATTTCCCCAAGGTGTTACTATTTCCCTAATTTTTCCCAAACGCTCTTTCGTATATTATATGAAAGTGTATAAACGACGCGAGTAGTATCATCATACCTTGCACGTAACCCATCACGGAGCAACAACATCGGGAGCGGCTAAAAAGCTCTCCCGCACGTGAACTCGCAATTTCACTTTATGACGCCTCGACGCCCCACCATCTTGGTCCCATTTCCGTACCTCCACGCCTACGCGCACCCCCTCCTCTACGGTATGGAGCCCAGGTCCCTTGAACGGGGCCTTCATTTTATTTTATACACACCGCACATAACACGCTCGGCCCTTTAATCTGCTATACGCTTGTGTTTATAGGTGTATGTATACATACATACCACGTGTAGTGCGTATACGAGTCTCATTTGTATGGCCATTGTTGCCCCGGCGCACTTCTTCTTCGTAGTTTCCAGCAAACGCTGATTATTGGTCTCACTTGAGCTTATGGCTTTTGGTTAAACTGCGCTTCCATTCCTTTTTTTTTTTTTTTTTTTTTTTTTTTCTTCCTTCCCCCCTCATAAGACAGAAAAGCACGAGAGAGAGAGAAAGAGAGATTCCATATACACATATACATATACATATACGCCCATATATTTTGTTTTGGACGGAAATGGGTAGTTTGAAACCGCTGCAGCGGAATCGTTTACGGGCGCGCTCGTAAAAGTTGCTTAGCGTCGCCGTTGCGGGAGAGATTTTTCGAAAATTGAGGTGAAAATTCTCCCCTTCATCATCGGATTATTATCCATCATTTGCAAGCACGACGACAAAGACGGACGACGATTCGGACCACCTGAAAATTACCGCGAAACATTTTGCAGGTAATAACAGCAAAGCGAAGATTACCTATTTTTTTCATTTCGTTTCTCTCTTTCGAGGAGCTCGTACTGCACGCGAGATTAGACCCTTTTTCTTTTGCCACACACCAGACAGCCACGGTACACACATGTCTGGCCTCTCGGGTGTATTTACACGGGGAAGAGACCGATGAATAGTGGAGCAGTTCCTAATGACCGCCCAAGGCCGCGGCGTGTACACGCGTACAAGCTGTCTGTGCACACACGAGCGAGAGGAAAAAGTTTCGAGCGTGTGTTTTTCGCGCAGGTGCTACCGTCTCTTTTTTTTGCTCCGACAAAATTTACCATTCGCCAAAACACGCGTTACGAAATAAACGCACTGGATGTTTACGGCCGGATAAAATTTTATTGTGAACCCCCTGGAAAAAAAAAGGTGGAAGGAGTGAGGGGATTCCTCGATGAGTCCCTGAGGAAAACATCGACGGCCGTAATAATGGTCACTCTCTCTCTCTCCATGAGACTTCTTTTTCGGCGAAGTTTCGTTGACCACGTAAGGCTCGTTTGGTATGTATATATACCAAAGTCAAAAGCTACGCGAGACGAACAAAGCACGTATAAGAAAGACAAGCAAAAAAAGGGCCTTCCAAAGCCTACGTTCGACGAGGGAAAGGAGGTTTTCGAAACCTTCGACCAAAAAAAGGAATTAATGCAAAACTGCCTGGAAATTGCTACCGTCCGATGCGAAATTTATCGGTATGTAGTTTTAAATTTATGTTGAAAGGCTCACGCTATATAAGCGGAGTGGGACAAAGGGGTCGATTAAAATTCCCATTGTTTTTCGGTTGGGAAGCATCAAGGACGTTTTTTGTCCCGCAATTTTCCATTGGCTCGCATTATATATACGTACCTACATCCCTATTAAGCGTCAAGGTGGCGGCCCTATTCAATCACTTTATTTCACGTGGTAACAATTTTCCAAGGTTTACGCTTTAATTTACGCAACCTCTGGTGCACTGAAAATGGGTGACGTTGAAAAAATTTGGCAAACAATGCCTCGGTAAAAAGTAGATTGACCGTGCACGTGAATGTAATTTAACGGCGGAAAATTTCGCAGCCAAGAAAGGGGCTAGGTTTTCTTGAATCTCTGCCAAGTATCTTTGTTCAGTTGTGCAAACACAATCGCTCCGCACCACTGGTAGGGAGACAGGGAATGCGCTAAAGTTTTTTCACCCCCGGGAAATTTTTCCCAGATACAAGTTTGTCGAACGAAACGAGGTTAAGTGTTGTTAAAAAAAAAAAAAAAAAAAAAAAAAAGACAATCGGAGAAAAAATAAAAGAGCTTAGTGCTTTTAAAATGTTGTTGTTAAGCGTAGAAAAGCAACCTTTTGAAAAAAAGTTAACCTCAGAAGTTGATTAGTTCTCTGTGCTCTTTTTTCGAGCGAGTGTTAATTGTGCACATGAAAAAAAAAAGGGACGAAAATGACAAAAGTGGCTTTCGATGCTCGTGGACACATCCAAGCTGACAGGTCTAGAGCGAAGAACGAGAAAGTAAGGGAAGGAAGTACATGGGGAAGATATTGACATTGGATGTGACGCTGGACAAAGAACTAATATAGAGTGGAAAAAGTTACGGGAAAGTCCCGAACAACGACTAGGAGCTCAAGTGCTGAGGAAGTACCCAAATACTTGAAGGCTGCGTTTTTGTCCCTCGAGATCATCACAATAGAAAGTATGACTTTACGTAGAAATTTTTATGCACGTAAGTACCGTCGAAAAAAAAAAATACAACTTGCGTTACAAACTCCTCCCTCGTCTGTTCGCAATGAGGTTACTATACTCCCTGATTGTTTCGTATCGCGGATAAACTGTATACCTGAGCCAAACGTCATAAATATAATACACGGAATACCAGCGCCAATAAAAGGTAAATCCTCGTAGTTAACGAAAATGAATTGAATTTCTCGCGAAAAGCTTTTCCGGGCTCTCGCAGGAGATTGGCATTCACGAAAATCCCAAATTGATCGACCAAAGCCAACATAGTGCAAACAAACACACGCACGGGGTAGAAAGAGATAAATGTTTTCTATACACAAATTGTTATTCCTGCTATATTATACCTTGCAGCGCCCGCGGTGATCGCCCCCCTCATTTGCATCTCATTAATATTTCAACGCGCGCAGCCGAAGCGCGTGGCGAATTTGTGCGCGTCTCTAAACATTTTTCAATCCACCGTATTACACGCGTTACTACTCGGAATGGCCCCGACGAGAAAAGGTTTTTTAAAAAAAAAAAAAAGCCCCTCGCGCGCTTTTTCCGTGTATTTCACGCCGTGGGCTCTCGAAAATAATTAGGCGAGCCCATCAATATGCATGAGAGCGCACGTGGTGCTTTTTGCGCTTATGTCCCCGAGGTACGATTCTCCCGAACGTGCTGGTCACGAGCTCTCTTTGCTTCATTTCGTTGCGCGGTTCGCGGAGACGCATTTTTAATACAATACGTATACCCAAACCCCGCGACTCTCATCGGCTCGGAAATTTCGTCCACGTCCCCTGCACGTGTATGTATACATCTCCCCTTTATATCCTGGAAATCGTTCGCATCTGCCTCCCAATTTGCCGGTAACCCTCCCTTGAATACCAAATACAGTCCTAATCTTCCGATGGATGGACTTTTCTTTTTTTTCTTCCTCTCGTAAAGTAAAATGTTTAACGAGCAAGGACTCTGCAATGACAATATCTATCCAATTCACGTACGATAGGGAAAAAAAAGGCTGCTCCTCTTGTTACCTTATTTATGATCCGATATGGGTGATATTTCAACCACGTGAGCCAACAATGTGAAACGTCCGAGAGTACGCAAGTACCGCAAACCCGTCCGAAGGAGCGATTAGAGGAAAAAAAAAGAAGGAACGGTATGTGTAATCCGGGTAATTCTCACTGGCGCGTCGCAATTACGTTCCGTCACACGCGCCGCCGTCCGCAGTCGGACACCTTCGATTACACGCTCACCGGGGCTTCCCCCCCTACTTCGTCCGCGAAGCACAGCCAATGTCGCGGGGGCACGGATTTTCCCTCCGGGAGGCAACCCACCCCGCGTTTTTGGAGTGAAAGTCGCTCCTTCTTCCTCGGAGTCGGCGCCTTCGTCTCCTTTTTGCGACGCGCGCGAGAGTATAAATTTCAGTGTTGGGCAACGCCGCGATCGTCCGCAAGACCTGCAAGCATTACTCACCCGGAGCGCATCGACGGCCAGCCACGGGGGGACTTGCTTCTTTCCCCGATCGAAGGGGACTCTCGGAATCTTTAATTAAAATTGTTTCGCATCGCGACCGATTCCCAGTCAAAACGTCCCGAGAACGGCTATACCTTTTTTTTTTTTTTTTTCTATTTTCCAAGGACCCCATCCACCCCATTTATACTTTTGCTTCATCAAAAAAAAAAAAAAAAATCAATCTCCCCTTTGCCCCTGGATTTTACGATACGTCACTAAAGTGCGCCTGCACGTGCGCACGCGAGGTATTGTAAGCGCCTTATTTATTATAGGCTCGTTGTATATATCATGTAAAGCGAATTTGAGGCAAAAGGTAGCCCTCCGTCCTTTGGAACATTTTATTATACACCTAACTTGGCATAATGTGCTCGCGTTTAATTCATAAATACCCCTCTTTTGCACTCCCGCGAGGGTTCGTTTGCGGGCACTTTTCTTTTTTCTTCCCACACTCGAGAAGAAATCGATCAAGGTGCTGTTGCCGCGAATCACACGCATCAAACAATTTACATAACCGCCGAGCCCGCGTGGCTTGTGATCATTTCTCCCTCCATCTTCGCACATAGAGACTTCGAGAGTAAGAGTCAAGCTACCCGTAGCCAGCTCTTCATCATCAGGAATAATAATAAAGAATAGCCTGGAAATTTCACCACTGGCGCTTTTTAGGGCCATTATAAGTATTTGCGTTCCCTACTTAACCATCAATCTCATCGGTTTTTTTTAGGATCCACCTAAGTGTAAACTACCTTGCCAACAAATACATTTTTATTACCATTTCCGGAAGCGATTCGTCGACTAAAAGACTATATTAACAAGTCAGCCATTCACTAGCAGACGTCACCTGCGGAGTTGTTCTTCGCAAGGCTGGAAAACCCGGTGACCGACGACCCTATATTACCCTCTCGACTCTAAGCATTCAACCAGGAATCACTGATCCTCTCTAAGGTCTGCATTGAGGAAACCTATAACAGCTATGAAGGAAAAAAAACTTGAGCCAACGGGACAGCCTCCACTGGACAAGTATCACTAACCAATCTCTTTAGACACCAACGTTTTCGACGTTATACCGGGAGACGTTGGGAAAGAGCACTACAACTAGCCCCAAAGCTTCGGACTTTGTAATTTTTCTCCCAATCAGTCTGGGTCTTCAACAGCAAGCCAGAGAAGATCACCCTAAGGTATCCAGGCAGTCACAATTGCTGTTAACTGCAGTCAAGAAAGAGTTAACTTAAGAAGCTCACAGGTCTTTTTCAGGTTCATTGGACCTCGAACTACCTTGCCAACAAATATGCTAGAACTTAACAAAGTTGACAGAAAACAGCTTTTAGTGGTTACAAAAATTTTAAGCATGCCAAAAGTCGCAAGAGGGTGAATTGGAAGAAAAACTTAAAATGTATCTAATAAATACAATTTTAGGCGTCAAGAAACTGACGCAGAAAATTTATCGAGATTGCAACAGCAGCGTCAAAATCGACAAATAAAGAGTCCATTACGTGAGAGATCAGCATTTCATTGTACCCTCACAGGGCGAAGCCGAGACGGGGGGGCCGCTAGTATACAATTTATGTACCCACTGCAGTACAAAGGACGTCCAGCGAGGATTACTTGGTCGCCCGCGTGTGTGCATAGAGACATGCCACCGCACGAGGATACACGTACATCTATCGGTATATCGAGGATTCGCCGTTGGGGGGGTAAGGTACACACGGTAAGGGATGATGGCAGATATACATGGGGAGCAATTGAATACACGTTCGCGCCCAGGTGGGATTAACGTGTCGTTGTGCGAGTAATCCGGTCGTTTGTCAGTTTGTTTAATTAGTGTGTATACCCTCTTACATACAGATGGGCCATATCGTGGGTTTCCCCGTCCTGTATGTAACGACCACCGCGCAACCGAGGGCCATTTCGTTTTCAGCCTCTTTTTTGACCATACGTACCTACCGCGATCTCCGTTGGAAATTGTCTGCTTCCCCTCCCCCCTCCATCACTCTGCTCTTTCCTTTTACTCGATACTCATCAGCCGAGATTACCGTCGATTTCGCGTCTCGAGCACCACTCCCCTGCACCTCCCGTCGCCGTTGCATTATAATGAAGTTATCAGCGTCGCCAAGGAGGCGGAAAGGAACTTTTTGCGCCAGCCTTCCTCCTCCTCCTCGTATAATTAAGTTGTAAGGGTTAATACCGTAGTTTTCTTACAATGTGTGTATATATACCTAAGGCACGGGGAATGTGTCAGGCAGAAGGCAGAGCTTATACACACCCTTCGTGCGCGTAATGCGTGTATCGTGCGCGTATTTGTCAGATGTACATTAGCATGGGAAACTGAAAAATCCTCTTTGCAGCCAAAGTGTGTATGTATAATATATATGAGAGGGGGAGCGAGTAAAACGTTATGTGTGTGCATTATGCTCGGCTTAATTTGCCCTCGAGACGGGCGATCGAGTGTTGCTGCATCATGTATTATGATCCCCTCTATAGGAAAGTTAATGGCACGCATATTTATTTTTTGCACGGGAGGGAGCAATTATTTTTTCTCGATAGATACCGAACGCGATTACTACACACTATACACATGTATACATGTATGCACATATTTTTCGAGTATATAATACACACGATGTTTCGCGTTGTCTAGCGACTCGCTATATATACATACCCGAGAGCATGTCACGTAAATACGCAGCACGCAGAGGAGGTTGTAAACCGCGGATTTTTATCGTCTTTACCGTCCGGGTGTGTATGTATAGGTATGTACTTTTTTGAGTTGCGAAAGCTGTATGTACAACTATAAGTAGGTACCGTCAAACAAAAACTCGACTAGCGCACCCAAGAAATTTACGTAAAGATCCACCAATAGGATATTATGTGGCTCTCCCCATATATATTTTGCGTTACCCAGTGTTTTACGAGGGATAAGTACTTACCGAGTCTGAAAAAAGTGCCCACCGTATATATGTATAACGCATGTGTACGTTGTTGTTTTCGTAAACGATTTATGCCCCGATGCGCAGTGGGCAAGAATTTTTACGGTGGGGTTTGTTCATCACGCCTCGATCTGTATTCCCCCTTTGCCTCGTGAAGAGTCCGGGAATGACGAAAGTAGAGACGGGATGAGTATCCGACGTTTTCGGCTACTGGAGATTTCATTTTCATTTTTTAGCTTCTTAATGGAGGGAAGAAAAAAAGTTCAGAGGAGGCAAAAGGACATCAAGATCATCGGTCCTTTCGCCAACAAGACCTGGTCCTTTTGTGCGAAAAACCAAGAGGGAGGGAGGAGTTGGATTTTTCTCCATCACCTGCGGGAATGTACTGGTGTATTGGCTTTTGAAAACGAAAAGGGAAAAACAAACAAACAGCACCGGGAGAGCCGAGAAAATTAGCTCGAACTTTTTGCCGTGTTTTTCTTTGGTACCGGCTTTATTGGACCTAAACGCACACGAGCGACCTCCCCCTTTTTTTTTATTCCACCTTGCAAGTATTTGTTCCATTTTCGCTCTAATTTCACCTGATTGGCTGTAGCAAACGTACATTATGTAGTTACGAAGGGATGACGAGCTGATTATTCATTAGTCCAGCTGTGGTTCGGGTACTCCAACGGGCCGAATTGGTCTCCCGATCAAGATTGTACCGCGAGCTTACGTTTAATCAGTATGTATACATTACATCGCCTCGCAGCTCCTTCACCCTCAGTTGTGTTACTCTATGTCTACGCATACGCGTCTCCTTTTTTTTTTTTTTTTTATCATCACCAACGGTGGAAAAATAATATCTTTTGGTTAATCTTCAAATAAATAATAATCAATGCTATACGTGCATCAGGCGGAGAAAAACAATTTTTAAAATGATAAAGTTTGTTTATACGCCAGACAAAAATACGCCTAATTAGCGTAATATACGCTGGGTTGAGAGGTGAAATATATGTATACGTGTAGTGCCGTATTTTTGTTATTTTTTAGCGCTGGATGAGATTTTTGGTGGTTTTTGCAGAGAGACAGTAGCCGAAAGTGTATGCATATGTATATATGCGCGTGAATATATCTATTTCGGGCTCTTACGCGTGTTGGGGGCTAAATAAAGAGTTTCGAATTGGGTATTAATAGCTTTATGTGGGCTAAATATACTTTGTGCATCGAAACGTAACCTTTTTGCCGAGAAAGAGAGAAATAGACAATCGAACTCTTCGAGAGCGTTTGATCGCTTGAATCTTTTTTTCTTTTTTCTTTTCATTTTGGTGTGGTGAAACTATTATTGAAACAGTTATCTTCGATCTCGAAGAGTTTCCTTGAAAATCTTTTCAATAAAAAAAATCAAATAAACTGCAAGTGATCGCGACTTGCTGTCTATATTTGTACATCGATTTCAAATCTCCTGTGTGTATGTAAAAGTCTTATGGTCCATTATATTGTGGTCGAAAATCATGCAATAAATTCGTACTTTGATGAAATAATTTCTGGTTTTTCAATGTTGATTGCTGCATCTGTACACTTTTTTTTTTTGTACATAATGAATTTTTTTCAAGTATCCCCTGGATCACGCCTGAGATCTCAATAGGAGCCAATCGAGGTGGTTCACGAATTCTCGAGGTAATTTCAACAAGCTATGCCAGGCACTTGCCAAGTATCGCTCCGGTCCAAAAAGTACAAGTACAGATCCATCGGATAGGCAAAAGCTGTCGCCTGCCCTCGCCCACTCCTGTCTACCCCTCTTAGGGGGTCAAATTCGTTTGCCAACAGCAATATGCCGATGAACGACCCGTGCGAAACATTATCGCCGGCCGTCTGAAAATAAAGTGGTGCGACCACTGCCTAGACAATACATATATATGTTGCACGTACAACATTAGGTATGCCAACCGCATACGCGTGTATATTAATGAAGCTATCNTTTATTTTTTTTTTTTTTTTTTTTTTTTTTTTTTTTTTTTTTTTTTTTTTTTTGGTCTCTTTCCACCCACGTTAAGTTTTTTTATTATATTTTCTGCTTCTTTACTGCCTCTTGGGTGAAACGCGTGGGGATAGGAGGTGAAAAAGTAAACGAGCGTGGGTGCCAGAGAGAGCTGTACCACAGTTGGCAATTTCTCTCGCTATAGTGCCCTGATTTTCTACCATATATCCACGGTCAATTATATTCATACAAATCATTCGAGCTACCGATCACGTTTTTTTTTTTTTTTTCCTGCGCATGAATGAGCAGGAACATGAAAAACAAAAAAAAAAAGTCAAGCGTACAGGTACACTTTTGAAATCGTGCCCTCGAATCTAACGTGATCCATCAAAAAATCACGACTTGTCAGAGCAACGGGTACTACCTACATGTGTTACGTATACACATTTATTTCCCAAACGCCCACCTGCCACGGACATTTGTATACACATCACAATCCGGTCGTTAACGCCACCGGCGTCGATTATTTTGTTGCGCAACGCCTAAGTTATTGTATACACCGCGAAATAAGGATCCTTAAAGATGACGTCTCGAGAGGAAAATGAAGAAAGCACCACGGGTATACAGCTTTTCGACCTTTGGTCTCTTCCGACCGGAATCCAAGTGCGCGAGGGGCCCATCGACGAGAATGATATTTATGACGCGTGAAATCGGGAAGGTGACGGTTAATTAAAAGTATACGTTTGCCGATGAGGCCGCACGCGCGAGTTTCGCGTTTTTCGTCGTCGATGTTTGGAGTTTGGAGTTATTGGTGGAAAAAAAAAAAAAAAAAAAAAAACTAGTGGCGATGCTTCACGGTCCATAATCGATTACCAAACACCGTTGGCCATACCTGCACCCGAGTACACACGTACTTTGTGGGTTTTCATTTCAGCTTGAAAACGCTTTGAGCTTTTTACTGTTATTTTCGGTTTTTTAAACCACTCACTCTTCTCATCTCAGCACTGCAAAAAATGGCCGCGTTGCTCCAACAGTTTAGAAACAACAACTGCTTCGTATAAATAAAGCGCGGGGCTCGAGAAAACTCGCGGTACATTTTACATCGACGGAACATCGAGGAGGGGTATACTTTTCTTTTTCCTCCAAAATTTGCAAAATTATCTCTATGGCCCCCTCGCCGTCGTATATGGACGTAAAAACCCAGAGGCAAATATAATTTCCATACCATTTCGTTGCAGTGGATAAGGCGCTACTGGTTTTCGAGTAACAACTTTAGGCGGCGTACAAGCGCTGTGCTCGTGGTGTGTACCTAATTATTATCGCGCTAATTCCCGTGGACGTTTTAAATGTACAAGGTGCTATTGAAAAAAAAAGGTCCCATTGATTCGACAATGTCGTTTCTTAAAAGTGCGCACCTAAATACCACGGGTACATATGACTAACGCATCGGGCAGGATTGGGCCATACACTTTAGATACGTGATATCACGCGTGTATACCAGCGAACGCGGTTGTTGCGTGAGGAAATCGCCGGCTCGTGAATTACTACTGTGGACCCCGATCGCGCAAAGACAGAACGTGTCTCGCAGGACGAAACAAAAAAAAACCAAGCTAGTTGCCCGTGGTGTAAAAAAAAAAAAAAAAGAAAGACACCAGCATCAGCAACACTCACGACGACTTCACGAGGAAGGCTACCCGGCAATTTTGAAAATCCCGTACATCAGAAGTCCCGCGCGGCGCCAGCGGCGCGTTAATCTCGGCCGTGTTGCAGCGAGTCGCGAGAATATACAAAGGGGAGGGGAGGAGGGACCCCAGCAAATGTTCTGTCCCCGCAGCAGGAGAGAGACGTTAGGCAAATTTTCCACCACTGCCGTGCGGCGGAGTGGGCTATCGCATTTGCACTTCCGCGAGGAGGGCGACGAGGGAACGCGAGAGGTGGTGCCGGATGGTCTTTAACTGTACAAGGGGATACATGTACTCGACGCTCTCTCTCTCTCTCCGGGGCCTGAAAATCCAAAGAAACAGAGGGATGCGAAATTAATTGGTCACCAAACGAGAATCGCGCGAGCTGGAGAATCAAGGGGGATCAACGACTGCAACGACTCCCTCTTCCTGTTGCACACCCCGTATTTAAAAGCAGAGATTTCCTCGAAGAAATGAGCGGCGCAACCTCTAGCCTCATCCCCTTGATCCCCTGCGCGCACTTATGGGCAGGAGGGGGGGGGGAAACGGAAAAAAAAATCTCGAACGGTATATCCCGGGGCCCGATCGCGTATCTGCAACGTTGCGGGCTACACGTATGCCCCCACAGCGAGGCGCTTATCGGCGCGAAAAACTCCGCGGAAATCGGCCCCAAAGGCGAATTCCACCGAGCGAGAGCCGGAACCGTACAGCAATGTCAGCGGGAGGGGCGCGTACGAGCGCGTAATGATATTCCACCGCCGCCTCTGGCCGAGGAGGGAGACCCTTGGCATACCACCTCCTCTCCATATAGGTGCGTGCATGCGTGCGTGCACCGAGTAAATAAGGTCATTATCGCCACGCACGCTCTCTCGGTATATGCACTTTGTACGGATGTACATATATCCTTGCATGTACGTATACTTACCCTGTTCTTTTTTTTTTTTTTTTTTTTTATAATAATTATTGATTCCTAAATAACGGATATTATCATATGTTTTCTTCCTGTACGGGTTTTAATTAATGAATTTTTCGTAATTGTGTGTTATTTGTTGTTACATTGTCCTTTGTTCTGCACATTAGATTTGTTCGATGAAAAGTGTTCGGAGAGCGCTTCGGGTGAATCCAGAGTTATTGAGATGTATTCATGACCAAGACTGTAAGCATGGATACATATCTTAATGATTCTGGGCTTGCTCAGAGCGTTTTAAACATATGAATTAACCGTATATTAAACGAACAGAACATTTACGAACGGCAGATCGGATCTTTTGTAACAAAAAGTAAGTACGGAAGGATAACAAATGGATGCTATGGGAAGGAAAACCAGTCATAAAGCTTTCCTTTGACTGCAGAAAAAATACTTAGCTCTTTGAGCACATCCACCATAAAAAAAAAAAAATTTAACATAAGAGTATCTAATAAAAATTTTAGAGAATCGAGTATCCAGTCCCACGACATTTCTGATTCAGAACTGTCCTCAGAACTGAGTAAAGCTGAAATGATAAGTACTCAAGCTATAAAAGAAAGTTTGTTTGATTTTAAAAAGAAATGCTTCATTTGCACATTACCACTGAATAAAAAAAATAATATTGTGCAAGAAGTAAGCAAAGAGCACTCTCCTCAACGTTTTACCAATGTTCGTAGAATATAACAATGTAGAACAAGAAAAAAGTAACAATGACAATGATAGGCAAGTTATACAGCGACTTGATCAACGTTCTAGCCTTGGTTGTATCGATCGCTGTTACCATGAAATATGCCGCAAAATTTTTTTTAGTGAACCAAAGGAACAAATTGTAACAGTTCGACCAGATTTTGCGAAAATTAAAGCCATAATAATAACAATATGCTATTATATTGAAACAATTGAAAAATTAAACTAAAACATCAGTGAAATCGACAATATAAGTAAGTTCAAAGTAAGCAGGAAAACAATTTTTAAACTGTTAAAAAAAAAGTATGGTAAAAATATTTTGATTAACGCAGTGATGGCAAACATTCTACTATTTATTATAAATTTTGTAATGTACAAAATATTTGCAACAATCGAATACATACTGATGGAGAAATCAGTGTATCAGAAAAAAAGCCTTCCTTACAATTGCAGCAAATGTATTCAGAACCGATGATTTAGTCATGAACAGCGATAGCAATACTTATCCATCTGCTGACACCGTCCTAGAAAATGTTGACTGTAATGTTCTTAAATCGCTGCTAACTTTTTTGAATTCACTATTATTCGGAGAAAACACAAAGATCTCAGTATACTTGTCAAAGACATGATTGCTCACACCATAATGTCTGTAATTCATCCGAGACGTTTTATATCAAGTTTACAGTTGGCTGTTTGTACTTGTGTATTTAGAAAAACAAGGTCTTGACTGATACTCAATTTACTAAATAAATTAGAAGGTTCTGCGTCTTATCCAGTAATACAGTTGTATGAATCGTGCACTGTTCTGCATCTCCCAAACAAATTGTTCATGACACTTATTTACAATTCGTGTTTGACAATATAGATCATAATGTTTATACGCTTGATGGACATGACACTTTTCATTCTTTAGGTGGAATAGGTATTTATACACCAGAGTCGTCTGTAAAATATGAAAATGGATCCATGAAATTAAAAGTGCCTCCAAGATTAAACGTTTTAGCATAAAAAAATCGAATTGCCATGAAGCCTTTCATGAAGTTTAACACGAACGTTTTACAAAATGCACTCTTTACGTTTTTAAAACAATTACGAATTGACAATCCACCACCTATATCTCACTCGTATACTGCTCACATATTGTGTATGACTTTCAAAGTTCCCAGTATACCAAGCTGGAAATGTTTCATGGAAGTCTTGACTCATGTTGTTGCATAAAAAGAAGCCTCAGATAATCTGCCAACCGTTCATTAATAAACCCCTATCAAATGTAACCACAATAAACACTGCTTTTTTTTGCTGCTGAAGAATGTAGAAAAGTTAACGAAGATACTCTTTTCGTAACATTTGACCAGCCACTTTATTACGAAGCACGCTGCATAGTAGCTGAAAATAGAGACGGCAAACTAAAAAATGTTGAAGTTCAGTTGGGACATTTCCATATACTAATGTCATATTTAGGAGCAATTGGCCATACCATGGACAGATCTGAATCTTTAATTACATCGATAAACAAATTGAAAACATGCGTTCCTACAGCTCAGTTGTGGCTTCAGTACTTTCAGTGCGTCATAACTACGTTGTAATTTGTGAAAGCTGAACGTCCAGAAAGTTGGACACTGCATTTACAAAGGCTTCGACAAAATGCTTCCACTATTTCATGTAACAGGCCGTTGTGCCTATGCTAAGTGTGCACAAATATATCTACAAGACTCGTGTGAATTGAAATGAAAAGTACCGCATGTTGAATTTAATTTACCACTAAAGGCTACTTTACAATCCGAAGACTGGATAAATCTTGGTCTGGAAGATGGTCAGGCATGGCTATAGAATGTTCGCTTCACCGGTATTTTGGCACCGATTTGTGACACAAAAGAGGAGTCAAACCAAGTGTTGTAGCTCGTTACTTATTAACTATGCCTTCAGCTTGTATAGTCATGGAAAGCCTATGCTGTGGAATAATACTTTCCACGAGTGAACCTCAAATAT
>NW_019379674.1:7021175-7108377 GCF_000648655.2 Copidosoma floridanum
CCGAGCGCAGTTCTTTTTTTTTTTTTTTTTTATACATATTGGCAGTCGATGTGTTACGCGTGCATGTATATTTATAAAGCGTGTCCCATTGTATAATACCAATCGAGAGGGGCTTTACCGATAAGTCCATTGCACCCTATATATCTCTCTCTCTACCGCTTGCTTCGGCCAGCTGATTTGTGCTGTTACGCGCTCCCGATGCTGGGGTGTATATAATGTATCGGTATAGACGAGATGTTTAAAGGCGCGGCCGGGTTGTACGGATCCATGTCCGTATGATAATGATAATACATATACACACCTATCTAATGTATGCAAAAGATCTTTCGAATCTTTGGCGTTTAAGTGTGTATATATATTCCCGTTCCCTGTAACGTCTGTTGCTCCAAGGGACTTTTTTTTCAAGCGCTTCGAAGCACATCGCGCGAGAGATGGAATTTCAAACGATGAGCCGTTAAACTCGCGAGTTTCGCGGGGTGGCGTATTAAAATGTTCAAAAACCCAGCCGAGGAGGAATGCGCGATGTTTTAACCCCCCCCCCCCTTCCCGCGAGCAAAGTAACACGTAACGCGTCTCCCAGAGGAGAAATGAGGATGATGATGATGGTTGTGCGTGAAGTGGCTCTGAAATTCTGTAGTGGCACGTGAATGCGCGGACCGAGCGTGTATATTTATATGTACTTATGGAGAGTGTTTTTGACCTCGAAGAGATGATACCTCGGTTATTCAAAGGCATTCTTTTGCAAGCTGTTACTAAAGCAGATCGATTTACGCGCCAGAGTAAAATATAAAGAACAGCGGTTAAGCTTTGTCTAAGTGAAAGGGTGCTCGTTTGATCTATACTTTTTTGCGTAAAAACAAAAAAGAAGGTTGTCGAAGGATGCGCGCATTTTTTTTTTCCATTAGCAAATCACGCATTACAATATACATATAATGCACCTCTATGCGTAACCACAGCCGTATCATTTGCATGGGCAATGCGGGCCCACACGTATACGTATATATATACTTATAAAAAAAAGGCATGCACGCGATAGCACTTGTTTTAGTGTCAATAAACGCGGCTCTCTACAGGGTGTGCTGGATTGCGCTTACACATACGCTACAACGGGCGTGCGGGCATTCGCTCCATACGGTTCGGATATTGTAGAGAGATGAGATGGGTGAGCATTTTTGAGAATCCCCATACGCATGAGTACCAACCCTTTAGGAATGTTGTTTGCGCGTGTAAGATAAGATTGAATAATTACCCACGCGCGTCTCGAGCGCGGAGCGTATTCACTGGATCATGGGTGGGTAAAAATATAACGTTGCCCCCCCCCCCCTCGGCGAGTGTATATAGCTTTGCGAGGTACGTTACACGCGTCCGATTCCCGCGGAGTCGATGTCGCACGCGAGCAGAGCCATCAAAGCGAAAGGGTTCAAAGTTCAAGGTTTCGTCTCTGGCGCGGCGTTCAAATTGCGCTTCCCCGTATACGGACGAGAGCCAAATATATCTTGGCGTGACGGTGCATACCCTCGAGGGGCTTTTCTGTGGGCCGAGGGGAGCGTGTCAAGTTTGCGCGAGTTACTTGTGTGCTTTTTGCGGTGCAGTTGGGTGCCCGCGCGTTTCATTTTTGGCTCGTGCATGCCAAAGCTCGAAAGCTTCGCGGGGGAGGGGGGGGGTTGTAGGGTATGTGTATACTTAGGATCGAACGAGGGGCTGCGAACTCTTGAAGGCATTCAAAAATACAAGACTTCATAAGTCATTCCAAGTCTTTCCAAGACTTCAGAGTGCGCAGCCCCTCGGGTGAACCGAAACAGGTGCACAAACAGCTAGGGAGAAAGGACAAAACGTTCGCTTCTCGTTCCGTCGACTTAGATGGTTGAAACTTGGAAAATCCTCCACGAGGACAACATAATTTCAAATTTTTCCATCTCGCGACCAGCGCCAGGGCTGTGGTACACACGCGGCTCGTGTACAACTGCGCCGTCAACATAGCCTTGTAATACGCGCGCACTCGCCGGACAATTTTAGGACGCCGCGTGGCTAATTGAGCACGCGAGCCTAGATTGCCGTCCTCGGCGAGAACTCATTTCCATCTTTTTTTTTTTTTTTATTTCGCCGCTACCATACCTATGTACTCTAAATTGCGAAATACTCCACTCGAGTGTGAAAATTGAGGATAATTACGGTAGATGGAAGGAAAAAAAAAAAAAAAAAACAATGCTTCCGACTCGTCAAGACACACTGGATTTTTCCGTCAATTACGTATACTAGGCCCCAAAAAAGCACGAAGCGATACTAGTCGCGCTAGACCTCCTTCGCGCGGGGCGAGAGTTTCCTAATCGAAAGCGATATTAATTTCTCGCAAAGAGCGAAAGGCAGTGCTCGAGGGCTCCACCCCCTCTTCCTCTTCGCCGCGTTATTAGCTGCTTCCTCCCGTGAGGCAACGGAGGCCCCTAATAAATTACGCGTTGATGTTCGCGCTGGTGCACCCCGAGGCAGTACGGGGCATCAACTGCTGTTGTTCTGGTAGAGGAGGTGGTTCTTTTTCTTCTTCTTCTCCGTGGGGGCGTTTAAGGCAGCGCGGGCGTACGATTGAAAGAGCGAATTAATCAAGTCGTTCCTCGCCGGCCGGGAGATATCTCTCTCTCTCGTGCGTTTCAGCTGGCTTATCCGCGTTGCAAAGGAGCAGGTATGCCGACGCTGCTACAACGTTAATCGAGATGATTTTTTTTTTTTTTTTTTTTTTTTTTTCCAAGGAAATACAAGCACGGATATGATACGGGGCTGCTCATTGTTTCGTGCCCCTTTGAAGTCCCAGCGGTGCTTGTACCGTGTGAGCCTCCAACTTTTTTCATCCGAGCGATTTATTTGTCTCTTCTACTCGTTTGATTGATCGCTTTGCTTTTTACAATTCAAGACTATTTCCCATTACAGTATGATTGGTACAAAAAAGTTTTAATAACAAACAAATCGGTCCTGTTGAAGCTAACAATTTTTTGTTTTCTTCAACGATTGACATAACAAAGCTGTAGAGATCGAAAAATGCTCGTATGCGTGTTTAATCTTTGACTGTCAAGTTTTCTCACCCTTTACGGCCTTCCTGCATTGATTTATTTTTTTTTTTTTTTTTTTTTTTTTTTTATCAAGAGTATTTCGGTTAAGTATAACTTTGATTAAATACCTGGTAGAGAGCATAGGTTTGGTTGTTATTCGAATTATCATTGTCACTACTTTTATGCATTTTATAAAAAAAAAAGGGCAAATTGAACAGCGCGTTTTAAACGTACACTCAAACTCAGTATGGGATTTACAGTATAGCTCTGGTAAATATACCATTACGTGGGACAAGAACAAAGGTGGAGGGAAAAAACTAGAGAGAGAGAAAGAGAGAGAGGGAGCAAATACGCGCATTTGGGGATGCACCGGAGTCTCGTCGGTTTTAATCAGCCGTTAACTGCGTCGTTAGTCTATACTCCTCAGTAGATATGACGAAGTAGGAGGAGGAGTACAGTCTATCCGATGATTGAGCTGGAAATTACCAGACCTGGCTTTTCCACCTCCAATGCCTCTCTCCTTCCGGCCGAGTCTGCCCCGAAATTCCAATCACGAGGCACCAGACGGTGGAAATTCCGTGCCTACGGATATTGTGCGAAAATGGGAAAAGGCAGACGAGGCACGGGGCACGTGCGTCTGGAGCACCCACCTGTATACGAGGCCAATCGAAGAGCCAAAGTAGAAGGTCCAAATGAACGATTTGGAGAAAACGAGAGTAACGAGGATACTTTTTTTATTTTTTTTTTTTTTTTACCATTGGTCGACCACAAAACTAGCTAGCAAAGCGACCCCATAATCACGACCCCAATTTTTTCGGACCTATGTATACATGGTTGTGTTGCTCAAAAAGAAAAAACTCTGGATAAATGACCAAGAGCACGCGATTAGCTTCCAAGACGAAGGTCTCGTCTAAACTCGAATTACTTTTTGCCATCGGAGGTGTTTGACGACTCTCTTTTTTTTTCCTTTTTCTTCTTCGAAAACTCGCGGGGTTCGTATACACCGTACACGTGACTGATAATCGCTGTATGCGAGTCCAAAAGAGTTGGCAAGTGAAATTTCAAAAACGCAAACGTCTTATCATCGTTTACAGAGTCGCTCGGAGAGGGAGTTGATAAAGCAACGGTACAATCCCGAGAGTGTATAGGTATTAGCAATCAGTGACATCGGAGAGGACGACCTCTCGCAAGAGAAAAGAGAGAGAGAGAAAAAGTCGAGGGAAAAGCGATCGACGGTGAGGAAGAGATTATATTCTCGTGTGTGCGTGTGTAAGTACATACCACGTGCACCGCTACGAGGTACAGACATCGCGGAGTCTCCGAGAACCGTTTCCCATTCATAACGTCACTCGGGGACCCCCTCGCGCACGTCCCATTACCGGACGGAATTATATAACGCGCGCGTGCCCATTAAATCGCTCGCTGGCTAGAGCAGTGATGCATTCCTACGCGCGTATACATGTATGATGGCTCTCGTGCGATTTTCTTCCGTACAGGTCTTCTTATCCGCGCGGCCCGAGATGTGTTAATGACGAACCGGAATCTCTTCTTCCCATTTTGTATACGGGATATGTGTAAAGAAACCCGCTCCTGCCCCCCCCCCCCCCAACCACCCGTTCTAATGGATATTTTCCTCGGCAACTGACGTGGACTGGAAGCTGGACTAATACGGACGTACCCTACCCACATACACACAATACGTGGAACTCGCGCGTCTATGGGATTTGGCGCGTGGCTCATTATTTATAGCTCGTGCGGGGCACAAACGGGCGGGAATGTTATTTTCGTGCAGCTCGATGCTCGTCTCGGGTGATTAATCTCGTTGGATCGGCGCTAGGCATCGGGGTGTCAGTTTCGTCGATCGACCGTACCATTTGTACAGTGCACCTATCACGAAATATTTTTATCAGAAAGGGGTAATTAAATCGACACTCGATCACCCGTCCGGTAGTTATATGTACCCTCATCCAATGTAATTTTCACGCTCGCGAAAATCGCTCGGAAATTTATCGGCAGGTGCAAATTGACTCGCTAATGTGTTAACAACGAGCCCATGCCATACTGGCACGAAATCGTACGGATTCTTCGAGATTGGTGGTATTTTCTTGAACCTGCTCGGGATGCCAAGGCCATTGTTAACCGCTCTCCCGGAGCTTTTGGGTGAATAATGTTTCACCCGTTGTACGCTTACTTGAAACTAGCATCAGCTTTTTTGGGGTATACCGAGTACCGGTGCTCTTGGTCATCATCTCTACCATCGGAACAGAGGGTGGAGAAAAGCGAGAAAGGTCCCTTCGGGCATATAGATCCTCCGGCGAGATACCGCCCCCGGGAAGAGTGAATCTCGCCGCGTTCCTGCCAATTACGGGACCAAACTCCTCTCGGGGTCCCCCCCATCCGATACGTACATCCGGAGACTCCGCGAATCGATTCTCCGATTCAGCGAATCGCGGTGAGAGCACGACTCGAGGAAACACAATGGGAAAGCTTTCCGCCTCCTCCTGTGCCGCATCATGTCCCTCACGACCTCGGCTCCTTACGTGCATCCGACGCCATGTCCGGGGGCTGTTTTTTTTTTTTTTTTTTTCCTCTCGCTCATTCCCCGGATGCCGAGCTCATATCGCCGGACTGTGCCGTATCGCTCCTTCAGCCAGCTCCGACTCGCCGTGTAAGCGCGTCAACTGCATCGGAAGACGTACATAAATCAGCGAGATTCGCATTTGTACCAATCGAGGGGTTATTATAACCCGTGCACCAGCGACCGCTCCGCTCGAGAGGGGCACATTATTTCATGAAAGCTACTTAAGGAGCGACCCGAGCGCAAACACGATTTTAAGGGGATAGTTGGCCCTTTCGCCTACACGCGCGCCGAGCGATAACACCCGCCATCCGGTGCGTTGCGCAAACTCGGCCGAATAACAAAGCTGGCGCGAGCTCTCTCACAAACTGTGACGGGGGTATGCTCGTGCAGGGACGACTACTTCTTGTTATTGCAAACTTGCCGGGGAGGAGATGTGCTTCACTGTCAGCGGCAGAACTCCGTAAGAGAACCGAGTTGAGACGTCGGAGGAAAGATGGGAGTAATATTGTAGTCCCATGCATGTATTGGTCGTGGCTTCGGCTTGAATTAGATTTCCCAGTGAAATAATTTACAGAAACTAAAAGGTATAGGTTTTTTTGAAAAAAAAAAAAAAAATGTGAGCAGCCGGTCTGTTGAGAGGTGAGCCGCAGTGTGTGCATCAGGCAAGTGCAGCTGCCAGGATGTTTTACGTCTTCCTCGCGTCTGCCGCTCGTGGAAGAAGAAGGTAAAAAGAGGATGCGTCGGGGGAAACGCGACGGCGACCACCATCGGCAGGTTTACGCACAATGCGTAATTGCACCGGAGAAAGAGAGAGTATAGAGAAGAGGCCCCGAGGAGGGCAGCTTTGGCATTTGCATGAGACGGGAGTTACGAGTTTTTCGAGCCTCTCTCGCTCCTTTAGCGGAGCTGCCAAGATGAGAAACCCTTTTTCTTCTTCCTTTCTCTTCTTCGTCCCCCCCTGTCTTTTCCAAAGACTCAGGCGCATGACAAATGACGCCCCTGTGCCTTTACGTTCGCGAGAGAGGAGCGTTTGTTCGATACTACACGCTCCGGATGAGTGTTATTTTTTTTTTCGCAACATTTTCACTTTGGGAAAAAAATTTTCTGCGGCCTTGCCATCACCGCCGCTTTCTTCGGCTGCGCGGCAAAAAAGGCACTTTTACGCTCGCATGAGTTACTACTTGCTGAACCTTGGAAATTTCGCGTAAAAGCTCGGGAGATTTATGCAGCTCAAAAATAATTGCCCCAACGCGCGCGTGTAGTTAAATTACCCTCCTCCCAAAGCCGTTGTGTCTGGGACAAAAGCAACGACCGCGTAAAATCGGTAGGCGCGTCGTTTCGAAAGCGAAGCGGACGGCTTTTTTCCCGTAAACGAAGCATCTGCTCGCTGAGACAGTTGTCGAGGCTCCAGATGCGTATATTAAAAAGATGTTTTGTAAAAATTTTCCCTCGTCACTCGAGTTTGAGGCAAGAAAAAAAAAAAAAAATAAGAAGAGCTTCTCCGGTGTAGCTCGTCAGCAAAGGGCGAGCTTCTTCTTCATTGTCCGTATAAGGTCTGGAGGCATATAATATATGTATATACAGCGAAGGGACGTCAAAAGCGCGGGGGTACTCGAGCGTTATCGAAAAGTTCATTAAAAAGCCCGACGCCCCGAAGCCCTCGACCGCGCTCGTCCATTGATTTTCCACTTCAGACGAAAATTCTTGAAATGGAAACCTCGAGCCGCGCCGAGATCATGAATGCGAAATCGCGCAGAGGCTGCTGGCATGATAATGTACGAGCTTTTGCTTGGTCGACCAAAATTTCATGCAGCCAATATACTGTACAGCGTGAAAATTGGTGGGAACCCAAAGTGCTCGTCTCAATGGATGTGCTCCGTATCGGTGGAACTGAAAAATTTTCTCGAAATCATTTCTCCATCGGTCCAAAAAGCTCCATAGTTGGTATACGCTCCCCTACTTTTGCGTCATCGGTATCGATAAATGATTTCAGTCGTGTCTTTAACTCGCTAATTATGGCTGGTTTTTTTACTACTGTCCGTAGGTGTGATTTCCTCCGCTTGACTAGAGCTCACCGCAAAGTTTGCTTTCTCGACCCACCGATTGCGCCTGTATTTCGCCTTGATTTTTAATAACACGTTCGTATACGACGGACATCCTGTATTTCAATCGAAAAATGCAATAAAATGTAGATGAAAAATATTAAAATTACGCATCGAGCGTAACAGCGACTCGTTCGCGCGAGGGGCAAAAAGTTGCGCGGGTGTATATAATAAGCGCACACCGGGTGAAAAAAAAAACTAAATTAACGTAACTCATTCCCGAGGCGTCGAAACACCTTGCGAGGGAGGGAGAGCGCCGGTATTTCACATCGAGTTGCAAAAAAACGTGCTCTGGGAACGTTTTTCGCGTACAGCTTTGTCTGGCCGCGTGAAAGGCGAACCGCCGCAGCCTCGCGGCCTTTTGAATTTCGCAAGCCGTGCATGCCATGCACATGTATTTATGTGCTTTGCACACTGCAGCGACTCTCTGGGATCGGTCCCCAATTCGAACTCTTGGGACCCCATAATGAAGTGATTAATCGGATCGGCTACGATGGGTGGAAAAACAGTTTCCGGTTTTTTTTTTTTTTTTTTTTTCGTTTTGCTTGCTTGGCTAGTTCTTTGACCGGTGATCGTTTAATGAAATTTTCCCAACAACGGAGGGCTTTCTTTGTAAATTATATATAAGCCGTGCTCGAGAAAACAGACATGATCACATAAACGTGAAAACAGTTTTTTGATGAATTGAGAATAATACAACGGTGGAAAGCCGAGGTCAAAGCAGCTTTCAGCGACATTGGGGACGAAAATCTATACGCAGATTAGCTCAGCGACATCCACACGCATAAGTAACAGAGACGGGTGTTGTTGGTACAATACACACCCCCGGCATCGGAGGCAAAATCTAACCGTGGACATACAACAACGGCAAGCTCGGCCGTCGTAAATTAGAAAAGCTCGGCTCGTAAAGTAAAACGCGAAAAGCCGTCGAGCGTCGCGTGGGCAGCAGCGGGTTGTTGTTGTTTTTTTTCCTCCTTCCGATCGGCCGTAAATCAGGTAAACTCGCGCACGAGCGACGCAGCAGCGAGTTGGCGTTGTCCTGCAGGAAAAAAAAAAAAAAAAAAAAAAAAAAAAAAAAGAAACCAGACAGGCCAACCGGGTATAAGTATATGAGTGTATGCATTTACCCGCAGGTTTTGCATTATACGAGCTTGGCGTCGCTTAGAGGGAAGCCCATGGGAAGAACGAGGCCGCGAGGAGATGGTTGCGTTGGGGGTGGGTATGTGTATATTATCCCCAGTACTTGCGCGTGAGAAGGTCGAGTCACGGCCGAGGAAGCATATCTTGTAACATTAGACGTCAGCGCGACCGTGTGGCTGATCACACGATTCGATTGGGGATGAGACAATTGACGTGCATAAATATATTATCCAAATGACGCGATTAAACGGAGGAGCGGTCCCGTGTGGCTGGACGAGGAGGAAAAAAAAAAAATCCAAATAGTCCGATGTAAGATCTTAGCGTCGACAACGACGAGAGGAGGAGGAGGAGGATGCGCTGTAATGTACACACGGCAACGTTTCAATCGCCTCGTGTGTACGCACGTTACGGCATCATACATGCGTACAGAGATAAACGCTCGTGCAGCCGAGCTCCAGTTCCGGAGTCTCTTTCTCACCGCGTGGCCGCGAGCAGGTTTTCATCGACGGTCATTGTACCTACACCAGGAGGAGGTGCACGCGGCCTTCCCCCTCGCGAGACCTACGTACATATACATATATATATATATATATATATATATATACATGATGGTCTCTCTCTCTCTTTCTGCGAGTGCAACGATCCGCCGCGCGGATTAAATTCATCGTTACGACGCGGGAGAGACAGATACGCGCGTGCGCTTGCTCAAGAGAGACATTCAGCCGAGATCGTGCCGTTGGACCATCTGGATAATGAGTGGGGGGGGGGGCGTCTCTTTGCTCCGTACCATGTTTCGCAAAGTTATTGTCTTTTGGAATTTTACTTGGGAGTATTAAAAAAAAAAAAAAAAAAAAAAAAAAAGAGGTATGGCTGAGTCAGATTCACTTCGACTTGGTTGAGCGAAGCAAGTTACAGGCCCAAAAGGGATTTCTGTAGTCCCTCAATCACAAGTTTAGGAGAGGCTCCCATCCATCCTAATGGATATTCGAGCCCATTGTCATTGGGGTACCGAACAAGAGTCCATCTGAACTACCAGGATGGCACTCTATGTATGGTACACTTGTTTTGTAATAAAAATTAAGTAGGACAATCCAAGAATAGAGTTCATTTTGGTAAACACGACAAATAGTAAAGGTAAATGAGCTCGTACAAGAGAAAGAGAGGGAGGGAGCTAGGATGATGGAAGATTGAAAAAAAAAGGCGAGCGTGTGCACAAGCACCCATCCGGGCTCTCGCTCCTTGAGGCATTTCAATGTTTGCCATTGATATTAATACACCTTCCCTCCGGAGTTGCTTGAAATTAGATTTAAGAGCGGTTCTTCATACGCGCTGCCACATTGTTTTCTGTAATTGTACTCGCCGATATGAATATACGATACAGCCGAGCGTCCGATCTAATTTAATGCGATTGATTGATGAACCTGATATAGTCTGTGGTGTGTTGCGAGTTAAAATCATTTCTCAACTAAAAAGCCATTTCAATCCCGTTACGTGACAAATTACTCTCTTATTGTCAAGTGTAGCAACCACACCCACGCACTCCTCTGCCTCCCAATACTCGCTCGATTGAGTCATTTGCCTCGTCACCGTGTATACACGCGGAGTCTCGTTATGGAGTAACGAGCTTATATACGTACGCAAGAGAATCGAAAAAAAAAAAGGATTGCTCTTTTTTTTGTTGCCCCTTGGCAAAAGAACGCATTATGGAGCGCTTGTTAATACACGTGACTTATTTCATACTCGCCTCTTCTTTTTCTTCACTCCGGCGTTAAATTGCCCCTCGAGCAATTGTGTTTTCTTACGCTATTTCGTTCAATGAGCGCCGGGGACGCGCCAAATAATTTATCGCGGGGAGGAATCTCGCGCCTAATGAGCCAGCGAGTCGATATCACATGTATATATACGTTTCGCGTGCGGATCGTAAATGGTTCGGTGAAAAATTGTACGATACGCGTACAGTACCGATTTTCCACGGCTGCGCGTGTATTTGTTATTGGAGGTGCTACGTCGCGTCCTATAGGATTGCCGGAAAAAAAAAATCATACCTTATCTCTACCAGGTAAGAGAGTTTTGATGTTTCGGTATTCTGTAATACAATCGGTATGGGTATACGTAACGCGAGTTTGGCTAATTTCAAGTGATAATCAAAAGCTCGGTCTGTTATTGCGTAAAATATCTTACACTTTTTGTACAGCAAAATTAATTAAACTCTTCATTGAATCATATCGGAATTCCCTTTCAAAAATAAATCATAAGGTCACTCGAATTCCAATCGGCTTGACAGTTATTTCGCATCTTAGGTGTGTCCATAAAAATATACCCGCGAGAGAGTAGACGTCAAAGTACCCATCGATCACTGTACAGCTGTATACGGATAGTCGCGTGAATACATTTTTACTCTCGTCGAAACAAAACAAGTTTGAAATCGTACGTTCGTTCGATTACGTCGGGCATGAAGTCCCTGCAATAACCCAATTCGCCGGCAGCTACACCAACCTCTTTCCGGGGACCGATCGTCGGTTGACTTTCGCGATACACACTCACGACGTTTTTTCGGATCGTGCCCGAGGATTTGTCCGCGTATTTGAGAGCCTCGATTGACAATAACGTCCAATTATCGATCTTTTTTTTGTCGGCCGATCGTGACTCGTTTGGAACGTATACGTATTGCAGAAGTGAATGTAATGGACTCTGGTATTTCGACGGAGTGGAGATGAAAAAAAAAAAAAAAAAAGTGTTTTGCTGTTGACGGATGAACGAATTCTAATTCGAGTGACCGTACATACAAGTAAGTATATAAGTGTAGTCACAATCCTCCCACTTCGGAGCACCTAATATCCTATACGTACACAACCCTCTTGTCGTGCTCGAATGCGATATAAGAGCGGCCTTGGATGAGAAAGAAAAAAAAAAAAAAAAGCTTGCACTTGTTGCAAAACAGTGTTTCTTGAGTCAATGTGAAACGCGTCACGCAAACCCTTCCCGCAGCCGCGCAATGACCCATTCTCGAGCACGCACGCACGCATTCGTGCAGCTCATTTGCGTAAACGATTCATTATCATGTTATTGTCCTGCACCGTATGCTTCCGAAACATATGTTGAGAGCCGGAAGCGCAAAAAGAAACTCCAACTTTGGCACATCTGTTTATGTATATATAGGGGCGGTGACACGCGCGTGCAGACTGCTATATACCTACTGTTGCGAAATTTTTGACGGCAATAACATATGCGTTTACGGCAGGTAGAAAGCTTTTCGAGATACGCACATTTTTCTACGCGAGTTATTCTTCATTGCGCGAGTCGATGATTCTACGACTGGGCAGAGCTAATATTTACGCGTCCATAACTCGTGGTGATGTGGGCGTGAAAATTAAGTTTGCGATGGAAAAGTGCGAAAGCTGTCGGTGATCCATTTAACGAGTTTTCAGATCAGATTAAAATACACATTTACGTTATAATATCATGTATACATTTCTCCAGAAACTTTTTTATTTTATTAATAATTCACTCTTCGCGTGCACTACACAGAGTAACTTTTCATCGTAATTAGCGAATTATTATTAAATTTGAAAAGATTGCGAGTGAATGAATAATTTGTAATTAAATCGAAAGTAAACAGGTGGTTATCATTAATTCATTTTAATATATAAAAAAAACAAATTGACGATCCATGCCCGGGAATTTATTCATCAACATGTTAACAAATGTAGGGGAGTCGCAGCAAAAAGAGAGTTTGCTATTGACGGCGACACTTGGGGATGAAATCTAAGCAACCATCGCGTGACATATTCGTTGTATGGCATACAAATATATACAGTGCTTTTATTTTTCTTGATCTGCACACCCGTAATATAATGTACTTATTCGCTGACTGGCTCACTTTGTGTGCGCATCGAAGAAATCGACCCTTTGGCAGCAGGTGCGCTTTACGCGTCCCGTGGGGTGCATAACCATCGAGGCCAGAGCTCTTTGGTACAGCAGGTTCATTTTGTCGTAAAAATGATGGGTACCTACACTATATACATTTTTTCGCATCAACTTTGTATAGTTATGAGCTCACTTGCGCGTTACATCACGGCACGTTTGGAATTCCTGTAGCGAAGAATAGAGTCGTCGGACCGAGATGGACAAGCAAATCTTAACGATTATCCTACAGTAGAAGCAAAAAAAAAAAAACGATTCGACAGGCAAAAAGAAGAGCCAACTCAAAGTAAAAGGGAAGGGTGCGCGTTTCGTTGACGCAAAATTGAAAGTCATCGTCTTTTTGTGTACGCTTCTTCTTATATACGTACACCCATATGTGCGGGAGATGATGACGATGCCCTTGTATAGTCACTTTCAACGCGTTCTTAGAGTATGGATGGCTTTTATGAAAAAAAAACTATAGAGCCGCCCTCGCTATTGAAAAATACCGTATCACGGTGAATACACACACCAGCCTTTTAATGAGCATTTACACCGTCTTTGTCGCCTTCGGAAGAGACAAGGTTGCATAACAGCTAGTGAGCGCACCTTCCTGTAATTATGTTTTTTCGAGAGTCAAGCCTCGACTTTGATATTACATACGTATAGTGGGTCTTTTTTTTGTTTCTCCTGTCATTTCATAGAATGGGGCGGGTGTACTCTTGGGTGGATATATTGCAACTTTTTTCATTTGTTTTTATCCCTCCATGTTCGTGAGGCGGAGTAAATTAACCCGAGTGTAAGCCTGGAAGGTAAAACATGTTTATACACTTTATGACACATGAGTACAACTTTATAATTTACAAGGCAAGATAGTATATACATGTACATGCAATTCGTGTATTTGAGCGCATCACAACACATATATTAACATGTATAATTACAGAAGCGTAAAGCACCAAGTAAACCATGCATGGACATTCAGACGCGAAAAGCTTAGAAAATCATATTATTGTGATAAGAAGCGAGCATGCGACACGTACTGTTATTCTTAATCGCGAACAAAGTAATGGTTTTTTCTTATTTTACACGGGTTGTCGTCAACTGCTTTGCACAATATTGCGTGAAATGACATTTGACTCGAAAACGAATGAATAAAACGTGGTAGTTTTCCTCGCACTCGTGAAAAAACGAACCGCGAAAATTGACCTCAGTTGGGGGAAGTAACGTGTTCGACCGCATCGTTACAAAATGTGTAGCATTTGGGTCTCGGTCTAAAACGTATGGCGCGTTCCCAACGGGGCTCTCTGTGCCTCGAAACGCAAAGGCACACCAAACGCGAGGAGAAAAAACACATCGAGGGGACGGCAAAGGGGGTTGGTAATGGGTGACCGAAATTTCCGACTCTCCGCACAACCTGCGAAAACTAGGTATAGACGCGGAGAGCAGCGTGTGCATGCAAAGCTACGTTGGGGAGAGAGAGAGATGGATGCAATAAACACACGATGCGGTAAGCAATGGAGAGCAACTCGATCGGGGGAAGCTGCGAGTACATGTATGTATATATGTGACTGCAGCTGCGTGTATAGTGGTCGACTTTCGGTGTGGGGGTTATTAGGTTGCATGCTATTAGCGAAGAGAGTAAACGTACCCTGTACCAAGTGGCCACCTGCGAGGCGCCCGTAAAAGGGGGTCACACGCGCGCACAGTTTGTACAGAGGAGAGATGAGACACGACGACGCCATCGCCGTTGTGTTGCCGTTTGTAGCCGACGTCGTGGCCAATGCCCCGGTGGTTGTCGTGGTTGTGATATCGCAGTGGCGCGTGGACAGCAGAGATGAGAGGTGTTTTTTTTTTTTTTTTTTTTGTTTTTTTGTTTTAGTAGTTGCGTCGCGGTTTCAGAGAAACATGAACAGAAAAAATTACACACGAATATAGTATAATATATTTCACCAACACGAAGGGGGGCGGGGGAAGTGAGGGGTTTGCCATACAGAGGGTTGCAAGTCGAGGCACTGTAAGAATCTTCGACACTGTATGGTATACGATTTTTTATCGATTAATCACGAATTGTGGAAAAAAAAACATCGAGATTCTTGCAGTACCGGAGATCTAACGGATAACTGATGAATCAAAGTGCGAAAGGGGTTCGATAGAAAAAGAATCTTCACCCACAATGTGCGAGTCGATGGATTTCCTTTTGCTGCGGGTCGCGAAAAAACTATGTTCCCCCGTTTTATCGAGCAGCCGAATGGAATTTCCCGAAGAAAGGTTCGACTTTGAAACAACCGCGCGCGAACCGAGATTCATCAAAACTTTGTGTTTATCGGTCCCTCGTATCGGCATCGCGATCGGCGGCGAGTTGCCACACGCATAATTGAAAATCCCGTAGCCGCCTCCTCGAAAATCCACGAAACACCGTTCGACTTGCATTCCTCTCGCCTTGGAGCGATCGATAACCCTTAATTTCTCCTCGAAGGGATTAAAATTCACGGAACGCCGAGGAGGAGGGGCGTCGACGGGCCGATCTCCAAACGAGACTCGTCCCGTAAATAATTCAAAGGAGCTTTTATGCATTTCGAGGCGAGCGTGGTCGAGAATATACTACGCAAATACCGCGCGGGCAACCCTTTCGCACTTGTTTGTACAAGCACCCCATATGCTGGCTAACGCAGAGATCGGCAACACTCGATGTGGGCGGATAATTCACTGAGAGAGAAGCTCGCGGAGGAGAGGCCGTGCAAAGAAGTGGGCAAAGGGGGTAAGTGTTGTGATCGTACGTGTGTGTGTAGGGGGGGGGGGGCGAGTTCGATGGGTGGCGAGTTTGGCTCGGGCACTTTACAAATCGGCCTTTCGCGTAATAAAGCCTTCTTCGGCTCTGAAAGAGGATTTCTTTCCCTCTCCTCTGTTTCTCGGTTGTACGATTGTATGCATCTCGCGCGCGAGCTCGTAACGCTCCTTTTGTCCCGATCGCTCACTGTCCGTGCCAAGGCAGGGGCTCGAAAAATCCTCGTGTCGGCATCACGGAATCCTCGCGATTCTATTGCCGGCTATGAATATTCTTCCCCGTGTGTGCCTTTTTTTCTATACGCGTAAGTAATTTTAGACAATCGTTTGAGAATTATTATTTTTTTTTTTTACGTGTTTGTTACGGTAAGAATGTCACTTAAAATAATCCCCACAATTGCGACATCGCGTCTCCAAAGACTTCAATAGTACCGTAAGTAAAAAGTTGGAAAATTTATCGTCTCTCGCGAGCGTCCATATATAAATCCAACTCGAGTTACCGTTAAGAATTACGCACCCGCGCATCGAATCGCATTTTACAACTCCATTTAATCTCGATTGTGATCTATGAGAGGCAATTAAAATCAACTCGCATTACAAGAAAGGAACTTTCACTGTAGAGTATCGTTGAATTTGGCATCGCGGGAGAAACCGATTCCATTACACGTACACCATATTCACAGATACTATCGCTAAACGCCCCAACTGTTACGAAAACTAGTTTCAAGATCAAAGATACATACATGTATGTTGTAGAGTGTATCGGTATCAACATTTTTGATATTGTTTTTTTGTTTTTATTGTCACGCACGCGCGCGCGCATAAATCGATCGCGTTTTAACGAATCGGCACGCGTAAGTGTATTTATATCGATACCGAGTCCATCCGATCGGTTGAAATTTACAGCCAAGCGAGGACGAAATATACAGCCTCCGTGTGGAGCGCGACAAAAACGATAACGAAGAAAAAAAAAAAAAAAAGAGCCATGTATACGCATACGCGCGTTCTCGCGTGCCATTGGCCTATGAGCAATCGGATAAACGAAATCTCGATGCGTACACACGCGGGTGCGAAATCAAAGCTGTCCCGCACGCGTGCCAACGATTTAACGGGCCACGCATATTCCGCGAGTTTAATCGGCGTTGACAAGGGCCCTGATGTGGCACTCGATACGCCCGGTATAGGCACGAGAAATTCACCAGCCCGCAGTGCCACTACAAACGTGTGTTTTGGGCGATGGTACTTTGTTTTCTAGAAAATTCTGAATTTTTCGGCATCTCGGGTAATAATCAAAGCTCGAAGCGTTTTACGGGCTCTTTGCTCTCCCGGTGTGTTCCCCGTGCCTGAAAAATCGGCAAGGGTACCTCGTTCCCCCTTATTGTACCACGGCGCTCAAGAAAAACAGTCGTCGTCGCCGTGATTTACATCCCGGAGCCATTGTACCCTCGCGCGTGCGCTTCAAGCTCGTAAAATCGAAATATTTACGGCCCCACTCAAAGTGACCGAACTTCCTGTACAATTACATCTAACGGGGATCGCGCGTGTACAGGCGAGAGCTGCCAAAGTGCGATTATTAGCGAAAAGAATTTTCCCTGGTGTTGCTGGACTTGAGTGAGCAGTTGCCGGAGCGTCGGGAAATAAAGAAACTACTAATTGACATTCCTCGCTCGGAGGTGTGCATTAACGATCCATCGAGACGAATGAATATTTATAGAGTGCATGCTCGACTGTACGGAATCACAGGTGGGGAGAGCTGTCGTTGCCATCATCGAACTCGTCCGCTGTGTGGGTGAAAAAGGTGAAATCTTGCAGGCAAAAGCGCTTAGCCTGTTTGATAGTTTTCTCGCTACGTAAAGTAATCCGCTTCGGTATCCAAAGCAAATGGGTGTAATGGATCGAGTTGAATACTGGATACCGAAGCAGTTTCAGCTTACGCGTGGTATATTGTGTATGTACATCGTATAGCAGGGGTGTGCAAATTAAATTAATAGCCGAAAAATTGCGGGATACCCTAAGCAATTTTCCAGTGCCAAATTAATAACGTGTACATGTGGTTCTGTTGTAGCTTCGAGCGAATACGACTGTGAAAGTTATCTGCGATTCATTTGTATTCTAATGAACAATCAAACGAGAGAACAATATTATTATGTGTGGATATTCGCTCGAAGCGGAATTGACAATAAGCTGGCATTCATTATAAAGAGGCATTATTATGATCGTTGTAAACACTGAGAGGGTGTATTATTTTATTCCTTATCGTGCTGTACCTCCTGTGTCCGCATGGAAGAAGGCAAGCGTGTTGGACATAAAAAAGAGAGATGAGACGATCCGCGTGAAAACCTTGGTTTTTTTTTTTTTTTTGTTTTTTTTTCATTTCCTATGCATGATTACAAAAAATAGTAGTGAACAGAAAAGAGATAATAACAAAAGTGGAAGTGGAAATGTGAAAAGAAACGTAAAGAAAACAAAAAACAAAAAAAGATGTACATGAAAGATATATCAAAGCAGTAAGCCGCACATTGACCACATATATATACTTGATTCATCATCTGTTCAAGTATATATCATATAGAGTTTACGACACTTTTCGTTTGCCACTAAATACATGACACGTGTAACTCTTATTAATCATAATCCTTATAACCACATGATATATATATTATACGCACACATACATGTGCAGTATATATAATATGCATATATGTATACAACTACTGCGTTACTCTTCTACGATAGACCCTCGTGAAAGTGTTGTGCGGACTAGTACTTGAATAACTTTGTATTTGGGGAGACAAGCGCCGCGCGTATGTATATATACCTTGTTCAAATACCAGTGAAAGTAATTGTCAAACACATATCAGATTTCTTTCTTCCAGCCAACGCGGCACTTGTCTGCATAATAAAAGCGAGCGATTGTACCTCTTGCTCGGCAAATTCTCGAATCCCCTTGAGTCTCGTCTGGGAGTAAGAAAAAAAAAAAAAAAAAAAAAAAAAAAAAAAAAAAAAAAAAAAAAAAAAAANAAAAAAAAAAAAAAAAAAAAAAAAAAAAAAAAAAAAAAAAACTATTTAAAAATTCAAATTAAAGTTTAACGAAGCTCAAAGAGACGCGAGATGCAAGAGCTCGGAAAAGCCAATGTACAATCCTTGTGGTCCTCGACGAGTCGACGCCCATACGCTTGGGGATACAAAGTTTTGATGGTAGGAAAATCTCAAGCTCGCATACAGGCCTTATAAAATCGGGAAAAATATATATACGGCTGTATCAAGATAGTTCAAATAAAGTCGAAAGAGGGGGCTCGCGTGGATTTCGAAAAATCCTAAGAGTCAAGTGCGCCGCGAGAGCGTCGGCTCGTTCAAGGACGCGACCCTGCGCTCAAAGGAAGAAAAAAAAAAGGACATCCAAACCCCGTACACACGCACGCACTCGTACAGGTTGTAAGGGACACGTAGGGAGGAGGAGGAGGAGGGGGGATAAAGAGGAAGGTTTATCGCCACGGCGCGTGGGGACGCGATATAATTCAGTCGGCGGGAGAATTTCGCGTCCGATTACGCGGAGATCGCCAGCGCCGATTTCCCCCCCCCCCCGAGTTTGGCTTTCCCCCCCCCTCTCTTTTGATCTACGATAATCGCCTCGCGTTTTCTCTTTCTTCGGATTTCAATGAGAATTTATTACTCTTTGCCACTCGAGGCTGGAAAATTTCAGGGTTAAGCTTTCCGAGACGATCGCTATTTCTTCGACCCTACATACGGCTCGCTTTTTTTTTTTTTTTTTTTTTCGGCGATTATTAGACTTTTTTGCGTTTTTATCCGAGCATTTGTTTCGAGTGCCAAGTTTTTGAAGCTGTACTCGGCTCGATTGAGCCCCAGACAACGTCTCAGAGACAATTGATTGTTTTTCATATTTGCACGTAACGTTAACCCGCTCCAACTCGAGCAATTATCCACGTGGACGTAGAAGAATCACCTGCAGCTCTTATGCACGTGTAATTACACTATATCCAAAACACACCGCCCCAACTCGAAGTATAGGTAGGTTACATTTGCGTCCGTATACATCGGCATGTATGTACCTCGGCGAATCGTTGTAATGATACACGAGATAGCGCAGTCGAAGATGAGTCGAGCTCCCGAAACTACGCGCAAAATTGGTGCAAAGAAACGTTATAGCCATGGCGTGTACGTCGTCGGGGAAAGTATGAAGTCCCCCGATCCCGAATCAAAAAACTATTTACCGATCTTTATCCGTACGCGCGCGACAATCCGATATATCAAACGGAGATACGATCGTTAGAAAAATCCGAAATACGAGTAGTCGCGGGTGTAGGTGTTTTTATTTGCAACCGGTGTCCAGTGTCCACGAGCACGTATGGAAAAAAAAAAGGGTCCAACGATCTCTAATTCGCATCGCACGGAGGGGGTATACAATGTCTCGCCGAAATCACCCACAAATGAAACCTTCGTCGAGAACGTAATCGCTTCCCTTAACCCCCTCTTTTTTTTTATTGCAGTAGGCATATACCCGAGAGAATGAGAAAATCGAGTCTACAAATCACGCCCACCCGGAGGAGGTTGGCGACCCACGCGCACGTGCTGTATAACCAGGTATACGGGATGCTCTACATGTAGCGCCCGGCGAGTCCCGAAGGGCTGGACGATAAGAGGACGCCTCGCGTGGCGAGAAAACGGGTCCAGATACGCATCGCGCCGGGATAAAAACGCCGTGGCGTGGAACTGGGAATGGTCTGGAAAAAAAAAAAAAAAAAAAGAAACAGTTGGACGAGCAACAATATACTCGCATTTGGTGTGGCACAAATTCACTTCTTAAAATACCCATATGACAACTCAACGAAACGGAAAACCAAAGGATTAAAATGGAATGTTAATGAGACCAAAAGATGAAGATGATGTAAAACACAATTTCATAGAAAGTATATATAAATAAATGATGAGGTGAGTGGTTGGACGTGGTGGGCTAACCTTGGGTAGAGATGCGAGGCATTGCTGCTTGACGTCCCAGACGAGCTGATCCTTGGGGAACTGGAGACACTTGCTGACGCAGAGCTCGGGTACGTGGACCCTAGCGAGAATGATGCCGTCCTCGATGGGGCCGCCACCGTCCGACTGCACGTCCTCCTGCTGTTGGCACTGCTGCAGCTGGACGCCCGGGCTCGGCGCCACGGCTTGCTTAGGTACCGCCTCCATCGCGCGGCGGACCTACCCTACTCTCGGCTCAGCTCGGCATCACATCTGCGGAAATCACGGAAAAATATACAATTATTCACTCAACGAAACAACCATTACAAGGTCAAGGGTCTAACGTGTAGCGCTTATATGTTTTAGACACGCCTCTTGGTGGCTAAATGCTACAAGTATACATACGTAGGGACGCTAGGAAGGGACGAAACAACAAAGGCGCACGCGAGCGCGAACATAATACGTATATGGACGCACGCAATCGCGGCCGATGGGACGTACTTTCTTAATTTTAACGATACCATTCGCGTGAGACTCGCTGCATGTGCTTGTTGATTTTAGAGGGGAAGAGGGGGAGGAAGAAAAAAATAACCGATGCGGAAATTAAGCTCCTTTTCAAGGCTCGTAAACGCTTTTGTGCGACGCGAGCGTTGGGGAGGACCCGACACTCGTTACACCCGACGCCATCAATCTGGCTTAAGTGCTCGAGTGTGCGGGTGTCTTTTTTTTTTTTTTTTATCTTTCGACGTTTTGCGGTCGCAGCAACTTTTGCTTGCCGGTGAACCTTGAAATCGCAAAAATCCGCCCGAACAATATCGCCGGTAAATGTTTTTACTGCGACCGAGGCGGGTTTTATGGCTTGTTTTTCATTTTTGCAAGCGGTCGGATTTATTGGTATGGATGCACGGGCTCGTCTTTTTGACCGAAGCGCGGTGTGGCTGGGACTACAAATTTGGTTTTGTGCATAACATTCATAGAAGAACTTCAGATTAACAACGTCGACTGTATATAGGTACACGATCATCGAGTATTTGAGCACGTCAAGCCAGCTTGAAAAAGCTGTTGTGCCCAAAGATTCTTGCTTTCGTCCAGAATTTGCACTTTTACAACACTTGCCAAAGAGAGAGAGAAAACATCCCGACCTGATAAATGACGCCGCGAAATGAATTAATTTCGGTGAGCTCGAAGGAGAAGAGGATAAAAAAATACACGAGACTATCGAGAAGAGCAAGAGTCGTTGCTTTTGTCTTTTTTGCTCGTACTCGTCAGGTGTCACGTGGCATTTGCCTCTGAACACGTTACCAAGTGGAGTCTGATATTTTGCTGAATCGAAAACAGATGAAAAAAAAGTGCGGTGGATACGAACGGCATTGAACTATTCCAAGAAGCGAAAAACAATGACTAAAGAGTGAGGAGTTTTAGCGAATTGGACGAGGGATCGAGCTGCACTTTTGTACGATGCCTATCTTTTTTTTTTTTTTTACGTAGGGGAACTCCGATGTTTTGCTATTTTTTTTGGAGCTAATTTATTCGATTGGGCTATTCACGCAAGGATTACGTGGTTTTTGCCAGGACGACCTTTCGAATTAATTTACATTGGATCTGAGATTCGAGTTTATCGACGAGCCGCGAAATTTATGGTTTCTCTTTGTACAAGAGTTGCAATAGCCTCAAAATACCGATTTCAACACATCCACGCGCATATACACTTGGTTCCTACACGTCATATCTCGAAAAGTAAGGGTATGCTCGTGTATACGTCGAAAGAACTAGTTCGAGGGAGCCGAAAAAGAGAAGAGCAGGCACGCACGGACGGGAGGAATAAAAGGCCCTCGAGGTGGGTTCATCGACCAAAAAACCCGGCTCTCGTCGTCTTACCTCATATCTCTTCCCTCTGCATTCTCCCCCCCCCCCTGCAACCATAGCCCCGCAGGTATTTTCGGAGGGTTCGGGCCCCGCCATTAAAAAGCTCCCGATACCGATCTCCCGTCGCTCATTTTTAAACCTCGTCCAAGCGCGTGCGCTTAATAAACGGCCCGCGATTACCGCAAAATTATCGGACATTTTTATCGGCTCTCGGTACCCGACTTTTACGAGCGCCGATTTTCAACGGCCCGGCACTCGCGGTGATTCCTCCTCTTTGATATCGGTAATTATTACCGAGCCCCCCCCCCCCCCCGACGATCATGAATTCGCCACGGTTGTTGCTCCTGTCGTTCGTCACGTCGGGTATATATATTCGGAGGGCGTGGGGGTTTTCGTGGTGATTTAAAAGAGGAATGCCAATTTTGCCTTGTCAACGGCCCAAAGTGACGCCGAGCGAGATATCATCGTTATTATTTGCACGTCGACGCTCGGGTAGCCTAAATAATGCAAATTTCAGTGGGTTTTGAAACTTGCACGATAACTTTCGATTAAATACGTCACAGCACCATGTCGAACCGGTTGCACATGATTCAACGTAACGTACGTAGAGAGTTAAGCCACTAGTCGCTGTTTCGATTAAAATTTCAATAAATATTCCATTGCGAGAGAGGAGTAATTCATCCAAACTCGAGTAATGGTTGAAAGCACCTAAAAACTCCGCGAGAGCATCCCACGAGTCATCGAGGAAAGTCTACTTTCATCGCTGGAAACTAAGTCAAGCCGAAACGGCTGATGGACAGTTACCAATCGATCAATCAGGTGTCTCTTGAGACAGAGCCACTGCCGCCGAACCTATCTGTGGCACGTGCACGTGTGTGTGCACTTTCACTTGAAATTTTTCTCTTTCTCTTTCACGCGGTGTATTATACATATATATAGTAACGAGTTATCGAGGAACCGGAGACATCCCGTTCCTGTGAACGAGCGAGTCCCACACACGTTATATGCGCGCGTTACGTCACTCTTACGGTGTGGGTATACATATGTATTCCCGAGGATTTTCGTGACTTGTGCAGCCGCGTATAGGAACGAACGGATGTGGACGCCAACCTGTTGGCGTATATTTTACGCGTCGAGAGAGTATACAGGTATACACGTTTGGTGGCAGGTGTGTAATTTTTGGTATCAAAAATCATGTGTAGCGATCGAGAGAGTCTTGAAATTGAATATTTGACGGACATCGGGACGTATAGCTGTACAATGGTAATTTTGCGGAAACACCTGTACAGTCGTCTAATTTGCTTTCCACAAAGTTAACTTGAAGTATAGGTATAGGTGTGTGTGTCAATAGTCACGTGAGAAGTAGAAACTACCGCACTCGAGGCTATGATGTACTTCACTTCAAACTTGACGTCGTTTATTATGGACACAGTGTGCCGTTGCGAATACTACAACGAAAGCCCAGCCCTTGTATTTCCCTGCCCACAACGACGATCGATTAGTATACATATAGCGAAGAAAAGAAGATAATGACGTCGTACACGCTTTGTGTTTGGATATAGACAACAAACGTGTAAGCAAGTCTCCGCATGTACATATACGACCCCGATCACGATCAAACACTCCAGCTATGTTTACCGCGTTTGGAGTGTATCCCACGGTAATATTTATTTTCCCATATTGTTGACCAACCGAATACCTATATATACCTATTGTACGAGGGAATCCGCATACGAAGATGATGTCCTTTTTCAGGAGGAGAGAGAGAGAGGGCGCGTAATCGAGCGAATGTGTTACATTTGGAAGCAATGGCTGCTCGTTTAAACCGAATCATAATAATATTCCATTATTTTACGGAACGACTAATAGGTGAATTTTTTAATTGCTATGTAAATACAAACAAATACAGACTGCGTCGATGAATATAAGGTATAGGTGTGGACCGACGCGTCCATCTCCCTATATGCACCTCCCCACATATTATATAATGTGATGCATGTACGCATTTAGGAACGAGCGCATTAGTTCCATCCGTGAAATTACCATTACGATATATATATATATAAGTGTAAACGCAGAGGCATACCAGTTATGCACAGAACTGTTTCTGGAGCACAAAAAAGCCTGAAAATAGCTGTGAAATCTCACGTTTGCTCGTGTACCTACTTAACATTGCACATACTGCGTGTTGTACAAATATACATATATATACATATATCGTACATCCATTCGAGAGATTCCCCTGCATGTACGCTCGACACCGTAATAATCATCTCGGTAATAGCCGCGAGCGCGTGTATATATAGAGTCGTGGCACTTCCTCCATTAGGACATCGTGGGCACAGGAGGATCCAGCGGCACTTGGATTACAGTATGTGTGCTTCGCGAGCATATCGACCGACTCTTCCTCTCGACTTCCAACTCTCTTGCATCACGTTGATTAATGAAACCAGTGTAGGCTTATACGTACAGATACCCACACGCGCGAGATACATTGCACACAATATCATATTACAATATGTGCAACAGTGATACCTAGTAAAAAAGGGACAATAATCGTACGGATTATACAGAGCGAATCGGACGTTTGCTCCGTGATCACGTACATCACCACGGAAGGTTGTGACTTTCGATGGATTCCTCTTAAGGAAAACTTGCACATAGGTGCAAGCAATGACGATACATACACATTGGAGAATTTTTCAGGAGGTCGAGTCGATATTGCGCATATCCAAGAGTACACGTGTATTATAATAGGAAGGGAGAAAGAGTAATTGACACGAAGATAGAGAGCGAGGGTTGAGGGTGGTATTTTAATGGGAGTTTTTATTGTAAAACGCGAGCGATGATTGATTCGGACGGAGATTCAAATTGCGCCCCGCAGTATACACGTGTATATTATATGTTATGCCGGGGCCGTGTAATTTATAATTAAGCCCATTTGTATTATTCAAACTGATAATAATTCCCTGCATGAGCTATTATTCGCTGTTGATCTATCGCGTGCTATCCCCCCCCCCCCGGACCACCACCGTATTGCTATTATAATATGACTGTAATGCGATTTCTCCTTCTGTGCTCATAGATATTGTATATGTATTACGTGCATGTGTGTACACTTGGTTGGTTTATCGCGATCGAATTCATGTGTATACAATATATTATCATGTGCCTATATATATATATATATATATATATATATATATATACACGTACAGGTAAAGCTGCTAATAATTAAAAATACGTTCCGAGTGATGTGGTTGATTGATTCGAGCAATGTTTCTGGGAACGAGACAATAATCCTCGGTACACAGGGTAAGTTATGTGTGTGTGTGCAAAGTAAGTACATCCGAGACATTCGGAGGTTGTGGAATTCGCAATGAGTCATATACAGCTCGAAAAGTTCCCCAAGGTGTAGTATACATATTACCGTGGTATAGTCGCACATCCATTGGCGAGCCAACGCAAAATAACGCGATTTGCCACATTTTTCGCTTCGTAAGAACAAGCCTTAGCTTTACTTTGCTAGAGAGATTGGGGGAAAAAAAAAAAAAAATGATATTTTCGAGCTAGGAGGAAGAGATGAATGTAAATAAAGAGACGGGGGAGAGTATATAATATGTATGTACGTGGTCGAGGAGGAGACGAGGGAAAAAGAAGGAGCGGAGAGAGGAGAACGGCTTCTTGTATATATAATCCTTTGGCAAAAGGAGAAAGAAGAAGAAGAAGAAGACCAAGGGACAAGACGTCGGGGGCAGCTTTTTCTCTTCTCTACACGAGCGCTTCTTCTTCTTCTTCTTCTTTCCATTGTCAATTTCTTTTTCTTTCTCTCAAGCGATGAGACTCTTTTCAAACACAAATACGTCGTGACCGTATATGCTCGTCCAAAATTTGTAATAATCGAGAGGAGAAAAATGCTAACTCAATCAACCGCCAAAACAATTAAAATAGACATACATGGCCACAAGTGCGGGGAAACAAAAACGCGAGCAGCACCCTTATAGACACGGAGAGTTGTAAAACAAGTGTATATAATGTACCCTATTGTACATTTGTCTCGATCGTCAAAGCCGAGAGGTGATTCCCCGGCTGCGAGGACGCGTCCCCCACGATGGCCCATTATATTCCCGGAGCCTACTTTGCGTATGTATCTCACGTCTCCAGCGACGATGGATTTTCCCTCGTGTACCTGTGTATCTACTTAGTCAGCGTTGATTTGGAAAGGATCTCTTCAACCCGACCCGTGAGCTCTCGAAACATGAATCTCGTGCATCGGGACGAGAGAGTTCCAGGGGGGGGGACATCGGAATGAAAAAGAAAAACACGGACAACTACAAACGCTACAGCCAGTACCTATATACCTACGCTAGTAGATTATTTGCGGTAAGTAGGTATTTACAAATCGCCGACTGCGAAAGGCTTTTAAGGCGCCAACGACAGTTACCTGTAAGTGTACGTGTATATATACATGTATATATTCTCATATATAGTGAAAGTATACAGTGGCGGTGGTGTGCTCTTTCCTTCTTCCTCTCCTTCTCCACTCGAGTTGATTCCCTCGGCTGTTATGCAACCCTAGGAAGATGGGTTTGTGTATTTTTGTCGTCGACCCGATTTTTCTTCGCGAAGAAAAAAAAAAAAAAAAAAGATTGCAAGTACCGTTTTACTCTGTATTGTCTGTGTGTTATGCATTAAAAGACAACGTGTGTGCAACGTAAAATACCTTCGCACTCACTTCCCCGTTCGATGAGCCCGTCACTCGCTTCCCTCATATACGTATACCCTTACCTATCAATAACTCGAATAGCTACAATCATCGGTGGCAGCGTAAGTATCTCCGGCGATGGACACGCACGTCCAAGCATGCACGCAGATGTATACGTCGCAATGTAATCTCCTCGGCGCGTTGCGGCGGGGGAAAGTGCGTGGCAATGCTCTCGGGAGCTATATATATATATATATATATACATATAAGGTACTTACTCGCAGGGAAGGAAGAACTCGCCTCTGTACATACAAACGTAGAAGGAAGTGAAGGAAGGAGAACGAGAGGCCTGAGAAATAGAAGGAAAAATGGGCGCGCGCGTGTATCCATTTGTATAGTGTGCACACGAGAGCATCGCGCGGAAAAGGAGCGAGCGTTTGTACACGCGCGTACAAGAATTGGTGCTTGCGAGTGGCAAAGTGTTGATTAATCGATTTTGACGAGCAGAGGTGCCTTTGGAGAATAAATATCTAATGAAGTATCGGATGGCGTGATCCTCCGCATTCCCGAGGAGAAGAGAGACGGAATGACAGGGAGGATCACCAAAGAGAGAAGAGAAAATCCATCCACTCTTGCCTAGATTTCTCGAGCCCGAGCAAGAGAAATATGACTATTACGGGGATTTTTATTTCGCGGTTCTCCGCCGGTGGTTTCACGCTCCGCGACTCCCGGATTCATCCCCCCCTTCCCCTCCGGCATCGAGGCCGAGTTTGTATATATACACACCACGCACATCCGTCTCCCCCAGCTGCTTGACGTATCGCAAGCTCAGCCGAGCTTTACCCCCCCGAAGGGAAATTCACCCGCCACATATCCGCCGACACGTTTCCACTCGCGAGCAAACTATACGGGATTTGTTTCGTGGACGGAAAAGTTTTAGAAAATACGCCCAACTCGAGTGTACAATTTTTCCGAACGTATACGCCCCACCCCGACATCTACGGGGGGAGCAAAAAGTGCAAATCATCTGTATAAGGGTATCGATCCGAGGGAGTGTTGGTACGCGCCCAGATAAATAAAAACAAGGTCATCGCTTCGGAATGATCGGGAGAGGCAGGGTGGGGTTCGGCGTTTAATGTAATTTTTACATTACCAGTGCGTGTACGCGATTACGCGAGAGAGAAGAGCAGGGGGTTCGTTCACCCCGTGTCCCTCGATCGTGTATGTAATACATATACCTACGCGATAAAAGGACGAAGGAAAGTAACGCGTGGAGCAGAAGTTGGTGTATATACACACACCCTCGCAGGGACTCTCTAACGAATCGCTTGCGCGTCGCAACCCCCGAGCCACTCGGCTAATGCTTCCTTGCTCGTGTATATATGTGTGTACCTATGCACAGAAGTGCGCGCAGTCGGCTCTGATTTGCCGCCAAAAGACAAAAGGACATTGGGAGGCATGTGTGTGTGTGTGTGTGCGCTGGTAAAAAGATTTCCGCGGAGAGGAGGCGTATAGTGTGGGCTTTCGCATTGTGTGCTAGTGCGTTTGGAAGATAAATACACGCGTAAATTGTAATGAGCTGTATGAGTCGAGTGGAGGCTCTCCCTTTTGTTGTCGCCGTGGAGAGAAAGAGAGAGAGAAAAAAGGCTGCGCTATACCACAATAGTATCGACAATAGTAGTCACTTGTGCGTGTGTATATTTTAGATTAGGTACTTATACCGCGTGTTTGTACGAATCGCGCGTGTTTTCATGTCGCGAGGCATCGGTGCGTCCACTTGGCATTGTTGCCGGGGGTTTCGGGAAACCGTGCGATGCACTGTACAACTCGGTGTCGATTGACACAATACACAACTCGAGAATCATCGATGAGCGTTGCGTATTTGCCGTTTGCGAGGGTGACCTCATGCGACGCACTGGTTTATTTGCAAAAGAAATGTACATTGCATCAGTGCGCAAAAATAACCGGGAAAACCTCATTTTGCGCGGAAACTTACCAAGTGTGATACATTGTTGCGATAACAGTAAAAAAAAAAAGGAGCATCGCGTTTCAATTAAAAGACGAGCTCTCGATCTATATGGCTAAGGGTGTCTGCTCTCCTTTTCTTTTCACGTGAGTTTACCTCCACTGTGTCTCTCTCTCTCTCTCTCTCTCTCTCTCTTTATTCTAAAATTTATATGCTTTTGCCATTCAGTATTTTATCCTTGGCATAAATAAAATGTGTTTCAATTCTCTCTCTTAGATACCAAGCGATGGAAATGGAAGGCGACGACGACGGATTGTCAATTTTAGGGGGACTTTATTTTCCAATCCAACGCTATACTAATAACAGAGTTGTGAATTTTGTATAAATGGGGATTTCATTCGTGCGAAAGGATGATGCAAACATCTCTTGTGTACGAATAAACCAATGAGCTATTCGCTCCGAGCCGATACAGAGGTTGCGCCCCCTCTAGCCAAAATCAGGCAACATTTCTTGCATGTAAACAAACGGTTTAGAACATATATACATGCGTATAGCTGCTTGTGATTGGCTGAATAAGACAGCAGGAGAGGATCGTCGTTCTCTCTCTAGCTTGCCAAGTGCCAATCACAAGCAGCTGTACGTATGTATATATGTTCTAAACCGTTTGTTTACATGCAAGAAATGTTGCCTGATTTTGGCTAGAGGGGGCGCAACCTCTGCATCGGCTCGGAGCGAATACGAGTACTTCAATCCATGTACGTATAATACACGCGCGCAATAACACACTCCGCATTAGCAGTTTCAGCGGCGAGGGAGGGGGGGGGTCGGATGAGTAATTGGAAAATGACTGTTGGTCGTGCATCGTTACGTGATTTTGCGCGTAAAAACAGGTGCAATTACGACGATGTTGTTCTTTGTACAAGGATACTTTGAATTAACCTTTTTTTTTTATAATTACTTAATACACTGTCCCGTGAGTTCTTCAAACGACGCGACTCTACGGATAAACAAAAAAAAATATATTTCCAGGACATATACGTGTAACACAATACTATTGGTGTAATTTTCGTGCGTCATCATGCCGGGCATGCAAAACCAGCAGTAGGCCTCGATCAATTCACCACACGATCCATTGAAGAACGAAAAGGAGAGAGGGTGCGTGTATGTGGGGGTTGCGAGGGCAAGCCAAGGGAGTCGGAACGCATGCGCGGCGCCCTGCACCCCCGACTTGGCGTACAATCTATCCGTACACAGTGGAAGCTCCGAGAAACAGAAAAGCTTCGAGTAAAAGTTCCAAATGGAGAAAAAAAAAAAAAAGATAAGTAGGCGCGGGGCTGCTCCTGTACAGCGTATAGGGGACGACAGCACCAGCAACGGAGGAAAGAAATTGTAACGCGCGAAAGTAACGCTTACACCGATCCCCTTCGGCTTCTTTCAGGGCTCGGTCGTCGCGGGGGGGAGTCAACCCTAAAAGAGAGCGCCCACGCTAGGTTATATCCCCCTTAAACGCAATCTCTCCCCCCCCCTCCCTCCGTTGGAATTTATCGACGGGAAATTTAGTTACCCGCACAAACTCCGGACCCACTATGCACACTTGCTCGTTTTTGCAACGACATACACGGACACCACCTATGTACCTACACGGGGAAACGTCTTAGGCAGGGAAGTTTCGTTCGCCCTAACGTGCATACAGGAGGGTGCCCCGCGTGCCCCGACACGGCTCCCTGGGTTACATTTTCGCCCGAGGGGAGAGAGTCTCTTCCGCGTGCACGACGACACTTTTAACGCCGAGATTTGCGAGCTCTCCCCCCCCCCCCGGTTGGGAAACGATACCCAATTTTCGTCGAGTGTGTACTTTCTCGTTTAGATTCACGAGGCTACCCCCCGTTCCTTCAAATGATTAATCAAGACGGGAGTCATTTAGGTGCATCAATGTTGGAAAATTGCGGCAAACTTGTTTTGAAACAACGGCACGTAGTTGGCTCGGTCTCGTTGTCAGGAGGAAAGCCGGGAAGGGAGGGTGGGTCGTTGGGCGGCTCTCCCGCACACCTGAGATACCCACCCTTTGGGGGCGGACGCGCGTAACGTTGGATTGTACTCCTCAAGGAAACAAAAAAAAAAAAAAAACAAAGAGGAAGGTATGATAGGGGCGACGAGTCGGTAATCGCGTGTAGAAACACCGTGTTTACTCGTAGGGTCGTCAAAATTGTATCGGTTTGACCCCGTTTCCATGGCGAAGAGGCCAAACCGGGAGGTTTGTCGCGAATCCGCGGCTCCGGGCTCATTTAATGCTCCACGTCGGATCGATGGGGCGAGCTTTTTTTGGATCCATCACTCTATCGATCCACCCCGAGACTGCAACGGACTCGCTGAATTTCAAATCTGCTTGCCTTTGAAACGCAAAAATTGTCCGTCCTGTACGTGTATATACAGCCCCTTCGGAGCCTACTTTTGAGGATGGGCTATAAAAAAAAAATAAAAAAAAAAACATACCACCGACCTACTTCCAACCCGTGCGCGTACGAGGTAGACACGCACGCGCAACATCCATCCCATCCCCCATTACCGTACCTATTAACTTTTTTTTTTTTGTTTTTTTTCGCAAGTCTCGAGAAACCCTGACGCACAGCTCCCTCCCTGTGCGAGTTCCCCGAAAACCAGGGGCCAAAGTTGGTAAGCGAGACGTAAGAAGACTTTGGCCGTACCGTGTGTGTGATCCTCTCGCGCGCACTTCCTCTCCGGCAGCTCGAGGAAAGGGAGGCCAGCCTCCGCACGGTAGCTGATCACTTTTTTTTTTTTTTCTTTGTCGGCGTCACAAACAAACAAACAACAACAATCACACACTGGCAACAACAATTTGAGCACTAAACATCACTCGCGTAATGATGTACGCGGTATAGTAGAGTAGAGTCGCACTACATGCACAGCCGAAGAGGGTTGGTCGGCCGGAGATGTATGTGTACAGCATACACACCCCCGAGCTTCCAGCGGGAGGGGCAGCAGGAGGCAAACTTTTTTTTTTCCCCTCCCTCTCGCCCCGTTTTCTCGTTTCGTTTGGTACGCGTGTGACGTGAATTTTATTTTATTTTTTTTTATTTTTTTTTTATCGAAAACAAACGAGCAAAGAATTTAAAAAAGAACAATTACAAGCTCGGCACGCGCGCACTCGGCACTTGGGTTAGTTAGGTGCGGGCGATGCGACGCGCGCGCATCTCCACAGTACACTGGCGCGGAGTCGGGCGGCCACTGCCGGGGCCTCGGACACACAGGCACCTTGCGCGCCGCCGCCGCTCGGGAGAGAGAACGTCCTCCACCACCGTACATCACCCACCACTTGCACGCCGCACACCTACGTGCGCTCCGTGCAGTCCGCGAGTGTGTGTATAACGGAGGCCTCCGCGGGGTGCATCATCGTCCCAAAGAGACCGTTCTCTGCCGGTTAGATGGCGCCCTGCTCGACTCCCGCTATACCACGCCGTGTGTGTGTGTATACACCGCGTGTGCGTGTGTCACCGGACTGGCAGGAAGAGGGAGGGGGGGAGGTTACCTGGGTAACGCCGAGAGATCGACCGAGAGAGCCGTTCCTGCCGCCTCCCACTCTTTTCCACCCTCGTTGCCGCTGTACCATATAATATATGTATGTACCATCCCCCCCCCACACACACACACTATATATGAGTTGAGGGTGGTTTTCGAACCAACCCCTCCTCCTGGCCGCCTGTGCGTGAGCGCATTATGCGTGTATGGATGTGCGGCTCTTGCTCTCTCGCGACTGGTGCTTTTGTCTCCCACCGATGCTCAGGCATTTTGCGCTGCTACCGAAGGATCAGGAGGACGATCAGGAGATCATCGATTTTCTTTTCCGAGTCGATTGACCGGGGCTCTGTGATTTCGTGGACTCGTCATTTTGGACCCGAGATAGTTGCCGATCGATGGATCACCTCGACGGTGTCACTTTTGGGAGATGAGTACCTGTGTATTATTTTGTGCCCGTGAGCTCTTTTTTTTTTTATGATACTCATTCTGAAATTTGAAAACGAAAAATGCGTGAAAAACATCTCTACTAACAGCAAACAACCGTAAGAGAGCTACGTACGGCTGCGAGATGAAAAAAAAAAAAAAAAACGGGCAGCCAGTAGAGTCAGCCAGACGCGGTAAGACCGACGCCCTTGTAAGTACTTTGCCAAATTGATTTCCCCTCGTGTGGGTATATATGTAACGTACAAGCACGGATGCTCGTAACTTGGTTTATACGAAACTCTCCGAGCTCGTGGTCTCACCGTGTAAACGTGTACGTATTATACATGTTCCAGTTGCTCTGAAAAGGCAAGATGAATTGCGTCAAATTCATATACTCACCGAACAGGTCGAAAGACACTCGTACAGTACGAAAAATACCTTTAGAAACTTTCGACGGGCAGAGGCAGAGAAGCTACGGGTCTACGAAGACGTGACTGGGAGACGGGGAAATAAAAAAAGTAAGAAAAAAAAAAAAAACACTGAGAGGACAGCTCGACACCTGCAGCGTAAAAAACAAAAGAGCGAGAAACATCGGATGTATACTGTAGAGGAGATCGGGAGGGGGAGGGATCGGACGCGAATGAACTTTGAGAATCACACGTACACGAATGGCTTCGCGGTTCGTATTTGTGGTGTGTATATATACGCGTCGCGGGTATCGACGCGGTGTACGTATGTTTCAGCGCCCCTTCATTCTTTCGTTCTCCACCTCACGTTATATGTATATAGGAGACCGACGCGCGAAGAATAAGGCCGTCTCGACTCGCGTCGTCGGAAACGTCGACTTTTCAATGGCGTGTACATGTTATGCGTCGCACTCGCGTTTTTTCCCATCTTTTTCTTTTTCCTCGAGGGAGAAAGTGTACCATCGACATGGAAAATCAGACGCTAAATTGACGTTCGAGAATCCACTGGCTACAAAGTTATAGCGAGGGACGGATCGATGATTGACGTTATACATGCCCTTACAGTGGCGAACAAAACGGGAGGTACATTTTTACGTGATTGCAATAGAAAGTGAGTGGTGATGATTAAAAAAATCGAAGCTAAGGGTAATCGAGTTACCGCATCGATTTTCCATTGTCGCGTGCGATCACACGCCAGATCGGATAAATTTCTCGCAATTGGTTTTAATTTTCCCGTGAATTCTCGCGAGAGCCACCTCCCCCCCACTGTGCGACGCTTGCACCGAAGCCATCCTCGTACCCATCGGACGACCAAAGGCACTTGTAGGGTGTACTTTCGGCTTCGGCGTCATTGAGACGGTGCATATTCGTCGAAACGAATCGGCACTGGCTGGATGCATAGAGTCGCAAATGTGAATTTATGACAAGTTTGGATACACACGTATAACATGTCACGAATTTGTTGGGAAATGAAATAAAGCATCATTACCCTATTGGGTATACGTGCCGCAGCTCGTCAAACATGCCACAACCCCCTAATGTCATTTAGTTATCGGCAAAGGGGGAGAGAAGGGCAAACTATTCTGCATGCACGTAATGTGTACATACGGGAAATAACCATTGGTACAAAATTAGACGTGTGTTGTTAGATCGTGCCGTTAACGGTATAGCTATGATTAGGAGGGTGACGATTTTTTTACCATTATTGGCCCGTTCTCGGTAACTTACATCGATCCCCGAAAATCAATTTATCGCAGATTTAGACAGTTAAGGTTGGAACGTGCGTGGTTAATCCTATCCTCGAGAACTTTGAGTTTAGCAACAAACTCAGCCACGAACATTGTCAAAGATAGAGCCCCGAAGGAAAAAAAAAAAAAAAAGAAAAAAATATGCTAGTTAAAACCGGAATAATGGAATGTGAAAGTGGAGCAATTGTTACCTGGCTAGCTGCAAGGAGATCAAATTTCATACCCGCTCATATTATATATACGTATACACGTGCACGCTCGCCTCTCTCCCTTGAGAAATGTACTTGTATATACATTTATATAATGCACAGATGCATGAATTCAAATCGATCTATTGACTTAATTTATTGACACTAAAGATAGTTTACTCGTGTACATGTGTGGCCGGTAACACGAGTGGCGCAATATATATTATACATCGAGAACCTTTAGTGCCATGATTTGTGGATTGGTTCCAAAACTCGTTGCCATTGCAGCGCAAACCGGCAATAAAACTTTTCATGCCACGCAATTAATCCACGAAGATACTCGATTGCGGGGCTTTACGCGTGTGTTTTGTAACGCAAGTGAAAATCACTTGATATTTTTTTTTTTTTTGTGTCAAAGCTATGTAGTGTATATATAATAAATAGATATCATTACGGACACATATATATTTCAGGCGAATTGAATGAAATGCCACGGAAATTCTCAACACCAAATTGAAGGATATATGTAAGTACGTACATATACCAAAAAAAAAAAAAAATTGTGCAGCTCCGGAGTGATTCCGGAAATCTTTTATTCTTGCACCCCACACAGAGTATAAAGTATCCGGTAAAAATTATACGTACGCACTGCAGAGCATGTCATTTTACGCGTGAGTAAGTACTTGATTCCTACGACGAATCGAAGCACAAAGTTAAGTTTCATATTTTTACCGCCACACACGCGTTGTGGAATTTGCTCGATTCCGTTGAAAAAATTACCGGTGAGCGTTTATTGGTCACCCCTTTTTTCCGCCGAACACTATCAAATTAAAATGTATGAAATATTTCGATCAGCGTGCACACGTACACATACTTTTTATACCTCCTGGCGTGTACAATTTATTCTCGATCAATGCACTTGGGTGTTACGGCAATAGCTCCCGTGCGATAAAATAAGTCATCACACTTGCAACGCGGCATTCTGTAATTGTGACCAATCGAGCGGAGCGATTGAAAGGTATACCGGTAATGGGTGGTAAATACCTGAAAATATATATATACATGTATACTCACACGATTCCAGGTAAAAACTTTAACCATTAAACCTCGTTTCTCGGTATGCATGAAAATGGTCGTTGTTATTATCGTATGTTAAAATTACATATTGGAAATACATATGCGCGAGCGCTCGAGCGAGGGCATCGCGCAATCAAAACGAGAACTCCAAAGGCCCGACCAACACCCTGTTTTCCGTCGCCCCGTCCGTACATACACGTTCCGGTAGATAATAACTCCCGGACGGCCGAGTGGAATTTCGCGACTGTCTCTCCCACAAGTGTGCGCGCGTACCCTCTATACGCCCCGTTGTTGTTACGGAGAGGAGGAGGAGGGGGGACGGAAACGAGCTGTCCCTTGTCTCTAATTTTCGCGTCGGAGTGCTCGACTGCGTCGCGCCGATTGCCCAATTAGCGGGATGGGCCCCCGTACCTTCTGGTCATTCGATTGATTGGACGCTCCCGCGACACCCCCTCTCTTCGATTGAAAAAGTAAAAAACAGGTTGCCGGTAAATGATAAATAGGCAAACACCTCTACGCTTGTAAAAAAAAAAAAAAAAGCAACGGTCGTTCCGTCGGAGGTCGAATCGGCAAAGTGACGAGCGAAAAAGTGTACACAGCGAATCGGCCGGGGAAATGCCCTCGCGCGCGGAAGGGAGGAAGCGAAAAAACAAAGGAGGGGGGGAAGCGTATAAAACTCGATACGTGGCCCTCGACTCCTCCCCCGGAGCTTGAGCTTTTAGCCGCGTCGGAGTGCAAAGTTCGTGTGTCTACAGTCGCCCTGCTCGTGCGAATATCCCCCCTACCCCATACTCTCGGACCGACTGTACTGCCACTGGCAGCCTCAATTTTTTTTCTCTCTCTCTTTTTACGTTCTCACTTTTTGCTCGGTGGATAGTCACGTACGCGTATCTGTTGGAAAAAAAAAAAAAAACTCGATGATGACGACGACGTGGAGTCATATTTTCCGCGGACTAATGCATTTCTGGTCGCGCTCGTATATACACACGTACAAAGTTTCGCCGCGATAAGCTCGGAGGGTTTTTCCTTCGTATATATGGTTAATTAAATTGTGCACGCTGCTATGTGCTCGAGTGTATAAGTAACGACGTCGAACGAGCCATCGGATGAAATTGTGTTATCAAATTACGTTCAGGAATGCTGGTAGCGGCAGCGTATGCACGGGGTGGGATGGAGGAGGAATGCGGCGAAAAACGAGGTAACAAGAGCCGGGAGGTAATTTTTTGAAAAAAGACGACAAATCACGAATTTCGTGTACTTACTCGTGCAGGTGAATTGCGCAACTCTTTATATACGTACGCGAGATTGGCTCGGTTACGAGCAATCGGCCCATCTCGCACTTTGGGGCAACACATCCAATTTGCGCACTTCATCATTTTCCATGTACATATACGTACACATGGGTATACACATGTAAGGCCGTGTCGCGTATACACGTCAGTGGCGAAAAAAGTAGGGGGATCCTATTATACTGTGTAACGAAGTGAAAGGTAATCGGGCGACACACACACAGGAGAGAGTATTGTAATCCACGGAGGATCGGAATCCAGTCGGTGGCCCGCGAGATCCCAGCGCTGGATAAGGGAATGTCGTAACTGAGGCGACACAAAAGCTGAGAGGAAGGGGCGGCGCTGTGTTTTTTTTTCGAAAGGAAATTAGGTTTTCACGGTGTTCCGGGTTAGCTTGCGATAATTACATATCTCGGTGTTGCGTTTCTTACACATGAGATCGCGGACGATTGCCATACGAGGAACAATGTAAGACGACGTGAAAGAAAAAGCAACTCAAACTTATACTTTGGTCTTTAAAAAAAAAAAAAAAAACACATATCGTTAGTTGGCGTTCTCGTGAGCTTCCATTCGAGATTTCGTTGCTTCGGTCTAATTGAAGTGCGACGCCTCGTTCGGTTAATCCGGGACTATATATTGCACAGTTGGCGAGGCGCCACCCGCCAAAGTTTGGGCGCGGGTGCGGTGGTGGTGCTGTTTGGTGTGCGTGTGGGTGTCAACCGCGTGAAGCAGAGCCTCGATTGATCCAAGAATAATCAACGGCTGGACCAAGACGCTACGCCAAGTGGAGAATCCGGCGCTGCGGTTCGTTGGGTCGATGATCGTTTGAATGTACATTTGCGTGGAGGGGCGTGTAGCTATCAAGGCTGGTGTAGCTGTGCGGGAGGTCGTTTGAGGATTTAAAGGACGTTAACATGCGTGGTGTGGTACTGCAATATGAAATGAAAACAATTTTTTTCGTGCAGTTTTGGGTGTTTGAATTATATATTACTTGGATGATGTGAAGTACGTCGATGATCATCCAAGAGAAATTACTTCAAAAAAGAAAAAAAAAATACGATTCCCAGTACTACAATATATTAATTAGTTCACTTTTTGTTTTTTATTGGTGGGAGCATTGTTGCTTTGACGCACAAGTATAACTTTCAAGTATAACAGACGAACTGAGCCGTTTGATGACTATGGATAATTGCTGGTGCACAATTTTCACTCTAAATATAAAAAGTCCAACTTAAATAAGTATACTTTTCAAATTAAAAAAAAAAAAACATGAGCATTTCCCATATTTTGCATCATCTCGATCAACACGGTTAAACCATCGGCGCGTAATATCTTCTGTAGTTGAAAAAAGAAAAAAAAAAAAAAAAAAAACAAAGAGGAAGGTATGATAGGGGCGACGAGTCGGTAATCGCGTGTAGAAACACCGTGTTTACTCGTAGGGTCGTCAAAATTGTATCGGTTTGACCCCGTTTCCATGGCGAAGAGGCCAAACCGGGAGGTTTGTCGCGAANATCAACACGGTTAAACCATCGGCGCGTAATATCTTCTGTAGTTGAAAAAAGAAAAAAAAAAAAAAAAAAAAAGAAAAAAACCTAGAGATGAGCTTCGAAAGCCGCGTCAAACGAGCGCTTCCTCTCCGAATTTGACCTCCATTCTCGGGGCTGATCCCGCGGACGCTTCTCCCCTTACTGGGTGAGCTTCGGCTTCACACGGGATGTGACGCACTACCGTGACTCCGTTTAATCCTACATTACGCGCGTATTAGGTGTAACAGAAGTAGGCCTGTCGCTATGGGCTCTCTAAGCAGGAAAAGGGGAATCCCGCCGCTGCGTTTGCGAGATCGTCGAGGGAGGCTCGATTGAGGGATATCAGCAGGAGAGGAAGATTGGTTTTAGGATTTTATTTTAGCTCGTTATACGCGTGTTTGCATCGTCAAACGGCAGCGATTAATTTTCAGCGTAGCTGCGACAGTGTACGCGATGGATGGGAATGATGGTTTTTACGGCTAAATGATTGTTTGGCTGCAAATAACAAAAACAAAAAAAAAAACAAAAAATTAAAGAATAACTGTATCGTGTGAAAGAGGAAAAAATTAAAAATAAATACAAGAGCCGTCGATCGAAGGGAAAAAAAGAATTTTCCAAGTTTCTGAACCAGAAAATATACTTAAAGAGCCACGTGTTAAAAGTAATCCATCTCTCAAACGTCACTTTAGCTTTTCCTCTTCTGTACCCGCTATCGCTGCTTATCTTCGGCTGTGCCGAAAACATCGTTTGGTCGCTCCATTTTCATAAATTAATAATTCGATGCCGAGAGTTCCACGATTGCTTGCACGTGTATGAGGCTCCCCCTTAGTGCTTCCATCCCCAAACGTCAGAGTCAATTTTGCTTCTCGATACATCGGTATGTATACGTATTGCTACATGCTACGGATGAAGTGTGGACACGAACCAAGGAAGCTGATGGATAAGGGGCGAGTGAGGCTAAAGGGGAAAAATGAGAGAGTTTTTTGCTTACAGTATATTTTTGATACACGATTATAATTTCTAATGTTGTGACGCAAATTTCAGAGCAACAAGTGACATAAAAACATTTCAAATGAGAAAGGTAACACCATTCATAATGGATCACTTCCATGTTATACCAAGTCGCTCAAAATATACTTAATATTAACTCCTACGTTTTGCACATTTTAAAATCACCCAACTTTCCTCAACAAAATCACAAAGCACAAACGTATGTCTATATTTTGTAGTTATGTACTCAGGGATACTGAATTCTCGTGTCGATTCAAGCTTTGTCATATGCACTCCAGTCAACGCGTTTGCCGCTGTCGGCGTAATTTCTCAATCTCATAAGTATACACAATGTAAAGATCACCCCCGTCCAGCATACCCGATGCATCCCCCTCCCCCACCTTAAAACTAAGCCCCTGAAACAAAATAAACGACCTTGACGTTTCCATAACTCACGCACACGTACATGCACGCTCCCACAAAGGCTCGTTATTACAGAGGGCATCAGCTCGCACGAGGGAGCGTGTATACGAGACTACACGGCGCCATCCGCTTTAGGCCGGAGCAAAGGCTCGCGCGATCAGTGCCACCAAGAGTCGACCCTCGGCGCGTGTTCTTTCCCTTTGGCGTGTCCCCCTCGGTTGCCCCCAAACACTCCTTTGCCGAGGGTGAACTTGCCCACGTCGTCCCCCCTATACGAGCGTTTATGGGAGAGGCGTTTAGCTTTCGCGCGACGAGAGGGAGGTTTTCTTCCCTGCAGTTTTTTTTTTTTTTTTTTTTTTCTCTTTTTCGCAAAGGCTTATATATATACCTCCAATGAAAGTAATTCCTCCGCAAAAGCCCGTCATTTACGTCCGCGCTTGGCCCTTTATTTATTAGATCTCGTGCACCGCTTTTAGAAACAGCTGCTGGGCGGCGTGTGTGCCGGAGAGGAAGTGGCAAAAAGCTCGCCAGGGAGTTGCCGCGCGATGGTTGGGAAATTCGTTCGAGTCAGGATGACGACGAGGGGCGGGGCTAGGGTGGAGGTGGTGGTAGACGCGCGTCTAGACGTTGGAACTGGCGCCGGAGCTGTAACACTGAATTTTCATTCCTTGCAGTGTCCTCGGGGTGGGTGCAGCTGATGTAGGAACAGGGCAAAGACTGGAGGACAGTTTTCGTGGAGGTAATGGACAGAGTAACGCAATGAATTATCTTGTTTTGTTCTTGCAGCTCGACTCTGCTTTTATTTTTACTTTTTATTATATTTACCGTTACATATTGATTGAATGCACCGACGTTTGGCATTAATTTTTCTACAACTAATTTGACAACTCCGGGACATTTTTAACCAACTGCTGACAGTTATAAATTTTACCTCATAAAGACACTAAAATATTTGTATACAATACCTGTGACTGAAGCGCTTACGTACACAAATGAGGCCTTTTTCGTCAGTGTTTATCTCGAATGTAATGATGATTGAAACTAATTTGAATAAGTCACGTTTTGCTTACGAACGAGCTTGTAAGCCTTTATTTTCACTACACGTATATTATATCCTCGAAACGAGTCAACGCTAATAGTAATTTATCGGTGACTCTGATAGAAACAAAAAGAAAAAAGAAAATACGCACACACCCACGTAAAAAGCTGAATGAAACAGAAACCAAACCAAACAGTGTAACAGCGACAACAGGTGCATTAGGGGAGACAGTCGAAGTAGTCATTTTCTCATCGTTAAAGCCAACACACACGACATTGCGGACGGGGGCCACCACCTCGTATATACCTACACTTACAGGCTCTCGCCCGAAAGGAAGATTAGGTGGCGAAGAGTCAACTCCGCTCTTAAATCACGACTTTTCGAGCACACCTGCGCGCCTCTCGGAGAATAACGAGACCCATAACGGTGCCTCGCGGCTGATACTCTTAAAATAGACAGCCAGTGAATTACCGAATTTACATTACGGTTCTCGCACCGCAGCGACGAGGTATGAATTTTCGTGGGCTTACAGTGTACTTGGAGAACTCGTGGGATGGACCGATGAAAGCAAGCGACTTGAATTTTCATAATATTTATACCAAGGCTGTTTATCACCCGCGTGGGTCAAAGGCGAAAATCATAAGTCACTGCCACCGTAAGCAAAAGTCCCTTTTGTTGATACATACATCCTTTCATACATCCTAGTTGTGAAAGTTGTTTGTATACAACGAAAATGTTCACTGTACGATCCGCACCTCAATCTGCGCCTCATTAGAAGCAAACGGATGCTTGTACCTTCGAAAAACCGTCGGGAAGCGCGGGTGATCGCATTATCAGATGACCGTCAGTTCACGAATTTTCTCAATAAAGGAATAATATGTGCCTTTGCTTACGTGTAATACAATAAATGATTTAGAGTTAACAATTTAACAAAATTAACAAATAACTTGTACTACGCAAGGTTTCATTGGTATTTTTCATAAAATAGTACCATAGAAAAAAAAAAAAAAAACATTTCCAAACGATCACGCCAAGCAGAAACATCGTCGTCGGTTAGATGGAATACTTCGGATAAGCCGCGGCAAAAACTCTATACCAGCACGTGTATGTATAGCCGGTGCACGTATCCAGTTTCTTTCTCTAGGCCTCGTCACGTTTTAATATTGAGAGCCAATCGAGATTTGAGAATTTCCGAATTTTTCCGCCCAACGAGGGGAGTGCGCCTGTGCACTCGAAACTTTCACCCGATCGGCTGATTGAGTTATTACGCTTTCGCCCAACACCTCGATTGCGTGCTTTTAATAATTTTTTTTTTTCTCAGTTTATTTTTTCCTCTTCGTTGCTGGGAAAATTCAAAGACGAGGGGATTGGGTTTCTTCAAAGTGGATGCACGAAAGCGCGCTCGCGTTTATCTTTGAAGATACGAGGTAATTACGTGTTTTTTGAGATCTTTTGTTCCCTCGCGTGTGTTGCTGTTATGGTAGAAAGTAAAAATTTATGAAGGTGACGCAAGACGAACACGAGAACGAACCAAGGTGGCGTATCATTAATTTCCATTACCATTTCAAAAGGAAGGCAATTGAAAACTAGTTCGAGAAACTGAATGAAGTATACTAATGGGATACGTAAAAAAAAAAAACCTGCGCGAACGCGTAGTCATAACCCATCCGAGCGAAAAGGAAGCGCCTCCCCGGGGAACCGGTCAAAAAGCGGCAGTGCCACTTTTACTTTCCCGCACTGCCGGCCGCGCTTCTTTTTTTTTTTTTTTTTTTTTGCTTCTCGTTTTGACAGTCTCAAGGTTGTACGAGAATCCCTTCTTCAGTTATTTATAGCACCGAAAAAACTACCCGCCGTTGTTTATCTCCATCGTGACACACATACGAGGAAATTGTTTACCTTGTCGAGGGCGAAAAACAAAGGAAAGTGATTTTCACCGATGACTCGCGAAAAAGCCCCGATCAATTATATAACGACCGAAAAAAATTAGACTTAAATTAAATGCCAGCGTAAAAGCAATTACAAAGGCCCCACCGATCGCCGTCCATTACATTAGTAGGTGTTTCCGTGTTTGCTTATCTGGGATCTAATTACAGTGTATTTTAACTTTGAAAAATCTCAAACTATCCGGCTGCCGCTCGAAACCTATAAACAATGAAAAAAAAAAAAAAGAAAAGAAAAAAACCACTTTTCGCAGTGGGCGCTCATCGATAAATAACAAGGCCCTCGTTTCTCACCCCCCCACAAAAACGATTTCAGCTCGGTCCCATACACGAGAGACTAGAAAAGAAAGCCCTGCGCGCGCTCGGCGTGTATAGCCATGGGAGAGAAAGGCCGGGCGGCATATACACCAGGGGGGGGGGCGTGTACACGGCGACGAAAACTTTTGATAATTTACCGCGGCTTGACTCTGAGTATAACTTTTTCTCTTTCCTTCCCCGAGCTCCGGAAGATGATGTACGGAAGACGCGATCAATTATACACGCCGCCGTGGCTGCTGCTGTGCGTCTCTTGAATTAGAATATGCTGAAGGGTTATTTATCGGCGAGAGGCTCGTGGGCGATATTGGGACTTATTCTCGAGTGACGTGCACGTCGATGAATTTATTGCAGCCGCGGAATCGCAGGTGCGCGTCTCTGTGTTCCGGAAAATTGCACGGGTTAAGGCACGTGCCATTAATTAAGCGTAAACACGACCGAGTACCGCTAGCGTCATCGGGGAAAAAAAAAAAAAAAAAAAAAAAAGTATCGACACGTTCACGCGTGAAAAGAAGCATCCCTGTGCGCGTCGTTACCCGCGTAAAAGTCCTAAAATTCCCATGGTCGGGGATACGTGGCACGGAAATTATTCACCATTAGCAGTCGTGACGACGAGGGGCCGAAAATTTAATTGGACGCCGATGCGTGTGCGACGTTTAATTAGCGCCGATGTGTACTGAGTATATATATATATACATACCCCGTACGCGACGAACCAACTCGATAAATCGCACCACTTCCCCCAAGCGATATAGTGTATACATGCCATACACGCCGTACGGTAGTTTCGTGCCCTTTTGTGGCGATAAATTTAATAAAAGCACGATAGTAGAGCGTGGCGTCACCAACCACGGAAGCATCGGGGGTTTTTGGAAATAAGTACCGAAAGAGGATCAAAAGTATATACACATATAACTTGTAGTTGCTTTTTAGCGCTACACACTTTTACGCATGTACAGTTTCTCGACTCTTATCAGTAATTTAACGCTACCATGATTTCATCATTACATTTATATAATAAATAAGTCTCTGTGGAAAAAAAGTCAAAGATTTACTTATGCGTTGGAAAAGCGTGTAAAATAATTATCGGCACCTACATTGGCCGTACAACTCTATTTTGCGTGTCCAGTGTACATTTTATTGAATGATTTGGTATTATATAGATCAATCGGTGTACTTATTGTACAATTATTACCGCATGTATATATATATATACACATGCCGCGTGTGCACACGTGTATGTAATTAATCATCAATCGGAGGGCGGGGGGGATTAGCAATTAAACGATTACGGTTCCGTATACACGCGAAAAAAAATTAAAGTTATCATTTCTCACGATGCATTATACATCAAAACGAGAGCTCGTATACATATATACGTGCGTGTATGTATATACGTATGTATTTACCCACTAGCTGGCAATAAAAGCGAAAAGAGTCGCAGCCAAGTACAACTAAATTCATACCCTGCCGGAGCGGCGTCCAATAAAATTTATTATCGGACAAATTCGTGCCTCACCTAAGCAGCCCCTCTCTCTCTTTCGCTCCCGCTGCAACACACAGGAAATTCTCTTGTTGCCTGCCAAGCTTTTTTTCCTTCCCCGCTACTTTTCCCGCACAACACACGGGGTGTATACGTATCTCCCTCTCGCGAGGCGAAAGGATTTATCGGCTAGCTCGCGCGCTCGTGATAAATCGATAGCTTGCCGTAAATTTGAAGGAGAAGGACAGGGAGGGGGGAGAAACAATAATAGAGTCTCATGAACATAGAGCCCCCCCCCCCTCTCCGGAGCAGAGGAGGGTATAGGATAAAAGTGCGGGGGTACTTTGTTGCAGTGGTTCGGACTTTTGATGGGCGAGCTTGTGTTTCTGACTTTTGACGGGCGACCCCGCTGGAACACTATATATTTCACGACTTTGTGCTCGAGGTTGCGCAAACATCTACTTGGTCTTTCGGAAAAGTTCGTCCAAGCGTTCTTATACTCGAATTTTTTCGTTGTAATCGCTCGATCGCGTAATTTGTTAAGAGCAAGAGAGAGAAAAAAAAAAGGGAAAATATAACTGGATCACTGTGTTATTTATAGGATATACCTGTCCCGAGCCCGCCTAGCCTTGATTCGGAGATCAATACCAGCTATTTCCGTACGGCCACAATTCCCGTGTGAGAATAGATCGACGCTGTGGATAAAGTTTTAATTAAAATTCTTTTTTCCTCCCTCTCTCATCGGCAAAATGGTCTTTATCATCGTTATTGTTTCACTAAAAAATTCCATAAAAATTTCGTTTCGCTCGTTTCGACACAGATCGGAGATTTTTTCGATCCTCGTTTAAACATGCGACCTAAGAGAGACGAAAAAAACACCTAAAGAAAAAATTGCTGCCTAAGCTCTTAGTGCGTGTATATGTAATGGCGTTGCGAATGGGAAAAGACGAGAGTGTACGTGATATGTATGGAGAGCGGCGCAGCTATGCCCACACGCTCCGTACATATCTTATAACAGCGATGGGAAGAAGAAGAATGAATTCCTCGACCATCTTTCGTGGAGCGGAGAAAGTGCCGCGCCCCCTTGCACGTGTGCCTCAAGACCCACAGCCGGAGATTATACTCTGCTGCATCTTGTATATTGTCTAACTCGTTGACGCGCTCGTGTACCTTTCGTGTGCGTACAGCAAGTTTTTTTTTTTTTTTTTTTTTTTTTAATATCGACGCTATTCAGTACCAATGATGTATGAACTGGGTGACGTTGAGGTTTCATCACCATGGAAACAACGTTTACTCCGCGTCATTTGTCTGTATATGCTAACGTTGATCAATTATTTTCACTCGTTTCGGCCAAACAAGTTTGTGGACGGTGTAATACGTTGTCATTTATATCAGTTAGAGATGAAAATCTGCTGAAAAAGCTTATTTCTAGCAATTGGAAAAAAAAAAAAAAATAGTTTAAGCCAGTACTTGACGATCCAACTCCTGAGGCAAAAGTATTGTATGAAGGCCGCAGCAGTGCGTAGTACGACAGAGTTCAAGGTTAAGCCCGAAGACGTGTCCTATCCAGCGAGTCTTGAAAAATGAGCCAGATATGAGAAAGGCAAAGTAGAGTCAAGAGATAACAGATTCTGAATACGTTCGAGCAAAAGTTTCGAGGGTATGATCGTTGCACAGGCGCTTTAATACATACCTATACGTATATTTCTCAATCTTAATTTTCGGGAAAGGGGTGTCAGATTTTCTATCCATGTATGTCTCAATAGTTAAGGTATTACCGAGATTTTGATGGACTGCGAATAGGAAAACTGGGAGTTGTGCACGAAGAATCACGGGAGAGAAAAAAATGATGTAATAGCGGTATCATTACGAGAGCAATCATTCGTACCTACCGTAACACACCTGTGCCAATATACCCTAATTGCTCACCGCATTACGATGATTACTCCGCATTTGTCGTAATTGTCCGATACACACAGCAGCTGTAATTTGGCCCAGTGCAATTTCACTCCGTCGATCGACGATTTGGCAGAGTCCCTTTTGTTTTTTTTGCTCGCGGTGCGTGTAAATTTACGACGAATCGATTAAAAATTCCCTCTGCGGTTCGTTTTCTTTCTCCCGTTGGCTTTGAAAAAGCTTTTTTCGAAAAAGACCCAGTGTCAGAGGTTGGAAGCCTCTCGACCCTTTTTCCAGCCACAAAGCTCGCCTTCAAAGCGGATATCCCTTGGAAGCGTAAATTTTTTCCAACTACTCGTCCGGAATATCAAACGTGCGGACAAAAATACTAGAGTAGTTGGATGCAGTAGAAAGGCCTACACCTGTTAATTTTCGCAACCAAATATTTTTTCACATCCAAGCTCGGGCGTACATAAAAATGTTTCAAACCGTTTTTTTTTTTTTTTTTTTTCTTCGTCGAATCACTTGTATACGCGTGCACGCGCACTCGTGTGAATCAAGCGAACCGATATATACGGGTACACCCCCGGGCAGGTTAATGCGAGTCGAACACGCTAGCTCTCGGTTCGGTGTATCTCGCGTGGTGCGGGCGAACAGGAGAAAAATAAAGCCTCCCCGAACGCGTAATTGACGATAGTTTAATTGTAATTGATGACGCTCCCCCCTCTTGCAATTGAGTCTTCGCTGCCTCGAGACAAACTTATCATTTTCCAAAGGCGCATAAACCAAATCGCGTAATAATTGGCCACCGCGTTTACCGCGTCTTCATTCGTCATTGAATAATTAGACTTCGGTGGAACATTCAATTGCACGCAAAGTGACTTTTTTTTCTCCCCCCATATCCAGAGTCGCAATCAGTAGAGTTTTTTTCGATTGAAATTTGTCAGGAGGAAAAAACGCGCCAACTTACGCGCTAAAAAAGATACAACTTGTACCGCGCAGAGGTGACCTTGTTTCTTGCGACTCTTTTTATCGTCTCTCGTCGTACGTAAGTAATTTTTCTCTCTCACTCCGCGTGAATTTTCGCGTAGTCACGCTCTTTGTATTTTCCTCGCGAGTTCATCCTTGTTATTATTATGTTTTTTTTTTTTCTAGTTACGCAACACCCAACGCTTCGCCTTTTTCGTGTGGTCGACGATCGGTGGTATTGCGATGTATACATGGCTGAAGTAAGCTCGAGGAAATTTAATCAAACCGAAATAATGGTCGTTTCGGCCCATCGATAAATTACCATTTCATCAACGCTCGGAGCGTATACAAAGGGGAAAAATTGATTTCGACAATTTCATAACGCACACCGCCAACGCGAGCGTCACGCGTCATATAGGGACAATGGGTGGCATCTGCGCTCCAACCAAATGGGCGCAAACAAATAATAAATCCACGCACCGAGTCAGCTTTTATATATGTATAATACGCGCCGGACAAAAATGCAAGGGGCCGAGCACGTATGGTTATTCGCGTCCGAACGAGCCTCCCCTGCATTATACGACTCTCGCCGGCCGTAAATCAGGATCTATATGGCGAGATCGGTGTGAAGGTCGAACGTGTACGCATATTGTGTTTTTTTTTTTTTTTTTTTTTTTTAGGGATATGGGGAAGGATCAGCGTGTGGGTTTTAGTTGGGGCGACTCCAATTGCGCGCATGTGACCGAGGGCTTTTTCTCGTTAGATCTGGCAACGACGTTTTGTAACGAGTAATGCATACATTGTTGGGTGACGGGGTGCACTTTTGTTCGGTTGTAAACGTTGACGGGAAACAACGAAATTTGAAATACTTTATCGCTCATCTGATTAAACACAAAAAAAAAAATAGCAACAACGAACGACAGGGATGATTACCAGGTATACACCTACCATTGTCGTACACATATACGCGAGTATGGTTGTGCAATTGTACACACATAGACGAGCGGAGCGATGGATTCGAGACGGCCAGAGAGGGTGAAGGTATACGGGTCCGCCTCATTCATGCCTAATGTATATTTGCGCGAGTAAATAATTCATTCATCGCGTCAGCTGTGGGGACAGGGCGCAGTACGTATATATATGAATAAAAGATCGGACGCGGGAAAGGATGCTGCGCCAAAGTGTACACGCGGCTATTGCTGTTTACTCGTCAGCGACTGCAAAGGGGGAACGGAAGGTTGTAGAGAGGACGAGGGGAGGAAAAGCGGAAACTATACGATACAAAGTGCAATGTAAGTTAAAAACGGGTGGTGGAGGAGAGTATAGTAGGGGTTTTCTCGGACGCGGGGATGAACCGATGGAAATCGAAAGGAGAGAGGACTTTCTCCTCTAGCACAGAGATGAACGTACTGCCCGCAAAAAGGAGAGTAAGGAGAAGAAGCGTATATGTATATCTACGTACTGCAGGAGAAAAACGGGGGGAGCAGGTGAGCTGAGACAATGAAAAGCGAGCCTATACGCGTACACGGGACGTTTTACAACCGTCCGAGTAAGAAGAAGGGAGATGTGGAGAGAGAGAGGATTTATTGGCGAGGGAGAAGTAAATTTATGCAGAGATTCTCACTGGCAGGTGGTTCAAAAGGGAAACGCGACTTTTATTTTCGGCGCTGTATCTCTTTTTTGCTCTCTTGAGCGAGAAACGCTTATACATCACTTTCAGTCACCGTGCAGTTATGCACGTGCAGATATTATTATACTATACGAGGATGGGATAAAAAAAATGATACGCCTGCTGGAGCTGCTGTGGAAGTGCTTCTGCACGGGGAGAAAAAATCATCTCGACTGACCACACGTACGAATATATGATGCATTGTTTCTACGTGAATTTTTTTTTCTTTCATTATAGTATGTATACTGCCAACAATACTGTTGTCATGAGCTAATGTGCTAATATTTAGAATGCAAAACCTCGAAAGAATACCGCACGCACTATATGTATATAAGTACCGATCCTTGAAAACCTAAATAACCTTGTAGAGAGGGAGAGCCAAAGTGCGTGCAAATTAACATCCCATCTCGGCGCGTTTGTTCCTCCGTGTACAAGTGTAAGTACGGAAGCATCAGGCATTTCCCCGATGTATACCCTTTTTCGGTGTGATTTCGATACGCGCGAGATACCACCTGTGCGTGCAGCGCGATAATGTATACACATGTGTATGTATATTTGTGTTTAAGTATACACCTGACCGGCAAGCAATAAGCAACGCAAGTGCGAGTGCCCCCCCCCCTCACCCCGTACGGAACAACGTGCCTGCACTGCAAACTGCTTCACGCACGCGTTCTCGGGAATATTAAGAGGGAAGAAAAAGTCGAATGCGATAACATGAAAATTACAGCTGTTGCCTTTTTCCCTCCGTACATATATATACACATAACGTTTCTTCCTTCCTGTCTTTTATTGATGATTTTTTTGCTTCGCCCACGGTAAATTAAATGAAAATTAATGGTAACTTGGTGAACGCAAGAGACACGAGAATAAGGAAAAAAGACACAAACGGCCAGAGAGAGAGAGAGAGAGTGGAAGATAGGCACTACGAGAGGAGTGACGGCAAATTTGTTTGCCAGGACAATGCTTATCCTCGGCTGTCCGGGTATGTAGGCACAACACTTAGGGACATGCCTCTTCTTCTTCAGCAACAACAACGAAAAAGAAGGAAAAGAAATACCACGAGAGAAAGAGAAAGACGTAAGGTACGGAGCATATACATACACGTGAGGTCCTCGGCGGATAGTACAACCCCTTGGAATCCTCTTGACTCGGGAAAAAATTAGCCGAGAGCGCGCGTACTTACACGCGAGCGAGAGTAAAACCGCGAGAGAGAGAGAGAGAGAGGACGGGGGACACCCCGCTGCCACACTGACTCTGATATACTCGCGAGATATGCATCCTCTCTCTCTTTTACCCGATGTGGAATCTGCAACAAGAATCTCTCTCTCTCTCTCTCTCTCTCTGTTTGGTGCCGCAGGCATGTCCTTGGGGGCCCACGAATGCCACGGGCGTGTGCGCGCGCGAGTGGGAAAACAAGCCGATAGCCGTATCTCGGGGTCTCTCGCTGCATGTATATATACAACGTGTCCCTTTGCGGCCGTTGGGTCCAAGTACCCAAAGGAAGATGGAGGATGGCAGATAAGGGACGCCGGCAGATGCATGGAAAAGTCGCAGGAGAGAGAAAGAGCCGATCGGGAAAAAATTTCTTTATTACCCGAGAGGGAGAATAGCGATAGGACCTTTAGGCTGCTGGTCGAACTGGCGTTGTCCTCGTCAAAGACTGGAAAATATCGGGTCTCGCTCATGGGACTTTTGTTACGCTGACGATTACGTTGAGGTAGGAAATCGAGCTTTTCGTCACTCAGGTGCCGTTTTCTTTTCATTGAACGACTTTGCTATTTCAATTTTCATTTTTTCTCACATCATTCACGAACCCATTTTTTTCAACTACGAACGTTTACGTATAGTACGGGGAGTGCGGTGAGTGAGGAGCTTTTTTGAAACCAGCTTTAAAAAACGAACCATCCAAAAGTTAAAAGAAAGGGCATTTGCATTTCATTGCGATAAGCACAGCTATGTGTATATATATATAGGTGCACGAGCTCGTGTGAATTAGAGCCGGCTGTACCATTCATTTGCTCCGTCCTTTCGTTCGTTTTCCTACGTGGAACCTCCCGAGCTTGGCTCTGGAACTACATTTGGCCGGCTTCCCTAATTGCACGACCTCCAATGGACTCGGTGCAAGAGGCCTCCTTTTCAATTTTTTCTCCTCTCCAATTTGTTAAATCCCCCCCTACTAGCTTTTTTTTCCTATTTCTATGGACTTACGTCTTTGTTAATTTTTGTTTGTGCCGTTGCTCCAGTATTTATGGCTGTTTTTGACACGGGCTTGCAGAGAATATTTTAACATCTCCGAGCTGATTAGTATTCAAGGGAAGCGGAAAAACAATATTGCCGCAACCCCCCTATTTTCGATCAAAGGAAAATCGGAAGATGACAGAAATATTGGAAAGCTCCCGCCTCCCAACGACAATCAGAGCTTTCACCGGTTTCTTCGCGTTAATTGCTCTCTCCCTAAAATCTTTTTTGCCTCATTTTAAAGGCTTCAACTTGCCCCTCTTTCACGTGCCATCGTCTACGACGTGGAATCCCTTTAAAATCTCGAACTGCAGATAAAAAAAAAAAAAAAAAAAAGAGGAAAGGGTCGTTCTCCTTCCTGGTTTTTAATTAAGCTGGGGGGAGACGAAACTACTTAGCAAGTATACCAATTTTTTCCCTTTCTTTTAATTTCGCGTTCGCTAATGTCGGAGCTTTACTACGTCCTTGGTGTCTACAACTTGTTGTTGACACAAATGGAAAGAGTTTAAAGATTGGGGTAAAAAATGGCATAATTTAATTGACTTGCAAACGACTAACACGAGCACGTGTTTGAATAACAGATTTTTTGTTTCTCATCCGTTTTTTGCCATTACTCGATTGGCGAATAAAAATACATTTGATTTCAAGGATAGAATAAAAATAAAAATCAAGACGAGCCGCAGTACTGCGTTGTGCTCGAGAGAATCCCGCACAAAGTAAGGACCGGCAAAACCGATTTCCCCCAACAAAGTGAAAACTTCCTAATTACGCGAACACAAAAAGACGTCCAGCTTTCCTCTCGAACAACTCCAGAGCGCGTCTCCGCCGGGCTTTGGCAGCTCGTTAAACAACTCGCGGTGGCTGAATAATACGACTGCGGTGCTTTTCATGCCAAAAGGGAGAATAAAGTTTGTGGTGATAAATTAACTCCCTAGTACCTACAGCGCTGGCCGGGATATAACCACTGTAACGCCACCGAATTGTCGACTTTTTTTTTCATGCGGTCGTTTTTTGGTGCTGCGGGGATTCGCGACAACCACGATTTTTTACCTGATGCGATTTGTGGCTTGCTCTCGGCTCTGTTGAAGACTCACCTGAAACAGAATAAAAAAAAGAAAAGCAACGTGAGAAATGTTAGCCATATCCAAAGAGACACGTTTTCAAGAGCCAAATGTACACGGCTCGTAAAAATAGCGCGCAGGAGGGAAAAATAGGGACGGCCGCAACGCGTATATCTCGGTCCCCTTATCAGCGCGCAAAAAAAAAATGCCGCGCGGTTTATAGCGTCCGTTCGCACCTCGTCTCGTTGGTTTTTTTATTTTTTTATTTTTTCCTCTCCTTCGACACTTTGTGCACGCCTTTTCGTTCCAAGAACGCAGAGCGAGTCCCCCGGCTTCTCGGGTGAAATAATGTTCATTATCGGGTGGCGGCTCTCTTTTTCTCCCTGCCGGCTATCCGAGTGCCGGGAATCGGCTTTCGAGCGGGTGTACACGGGCGTTGGGCGAAAAATCACCTCGGCCGGCTTGCAACCAAAGTGCAGAGATAAGCCATGGGAGGGGGGGGAAGAGCAAAAATATATATATGGGCTACATCGAGGAGGGGATGGCAAAATTGGGCCAGAGATGAAAGTGAAATTTGAGAAGTCGGTGTCTTTTTTTTCGAAGGCAATGTTGCGATCGTCACGGGATGATTGATTGTGTATGCGAAACGATCGCCATTGGTCGTTTTGATGAATCGATTCGAGTAATGTTGAACGATTCTCAAAACAAATACGTTGGAGTAACTTTCGTTCCAAGGAATTTTTTTTTTTTTATTTTAATCAGGCAAAAAAATTTCTGCTCATCGCGCTTTGGTTGCTCAAGACATGTACCTACACAGTACGGTCTATTTATCGAGATAAAGTAAAATTTTTTAGAGTAACAGTTATCTCTCGTGACAAATTCTTATAAAATTTAAGCTCAGCCCCAGTCCAGCTAGCGTTAAGTATCAAACTAAACAATTTGCCATAAGAAAGATACAGCAAATTATGCGACGAGCTTCGAAGCAGTTCGGTGGCATGTAAAATATATAGTAATGACCAGTTCTCTTGAGGCATCGTGAATGGAGGTACATTTACAGTGTTGTCGGGGTACGTGGGAGGTGCAGTGAGGTCTTTGAAAGGCGTCGAGCTTCGTAGCCTTTGATTTCCGACCTTTTTCGATTTAATAACTGTGTTTCGCTCGTTAAGTATTTCGAAAGATCGATGAGCTGCGCGGTGAAGAGGCCTCTTGGTTTGCTCAGACCGGAAATGTTTGATTGCTCGCAGTGGTACTTTAGTTTTGGAAGGCGTTAGAATATATTAAATGCTGGGCATTAAAAAATATACATCATATTTATTCTTCTGTAAGTTCAAAAAAGTTTTTTTTTTTTCTATTGCCTCGGAAATAATCATCGACATTCTTTTCATGTATACATGTCTGATTCCACACCCGAGTTTCCAAACAAAATATAACAATGTAAATGCACCAACTATATTAATGAACCACTCCACGATCAACCAATAATAATTGGAATATCGATTGAGTGAAAAAAAAAAAGAATAATAAATAAAACAAGTTAATGAAAAATACAATTGTAAATAGCCTACTTGCGATGATCTTTTAGCACACATAATTCAACGCTCGTAATGATGGTGAAAAATGCAAAAGGGAGGAAAATAAAATAAAAGTCTGTCTCACAAAAAAAAAAATTCGAGTAAGAAATACACGTGAATCGCGTGTGTGTTAAAAACAGGTAACACACACACCCACAGACACATACGCGCGCACGCACGTACGGTGAAATAGACAAATTCATTTTCCAACAAATGCACCGTTGCTATCTTTATTACACATCCACACGAACGTGTAAGGTATTTAGTAATGGGATCACCGGTAAGGCAAGAGGGCTCGTAGAGTAAGCAAGAAAGATAGCGAATGGTAAAAACCGGGGAAAACGAGACTCAGAAAAGGGATAAGTAGGCCTCGTGCTGGTAGTCTATTTGGCTCGTCCTGTTGCTCCCATCGTAAAATAAAACAAAAGAGAGCAGCGGAGCACGGGATTTAGACGTACGAAATGAAAGGGAACGGACGCTATTAAGCTGTACCTATAAAGAAAAATCTCGAGAAATACACGTACTGGATGTAACAAGGACTTGTTTTTTTTTTTACGAGCTTTTGCAACTATACTCTTGCGCGTCTTCCAGGACCCACACCCGTAAACCCGAAAAATCTCAACAAACGGGGGACTCTCGTCAATTTGTCTCGGCATCGCAAGCTCCCAGGGAGAAACATCACCGCTTAAAAGCTCAAAGCGCTTTCGAGCTCGTTTATTGCTTCGATGAACGAGCGTATTGCCGGCCTGTACCTGTACGTGCGGTCCCTCGGTTTTAATCAGCGGCCGTGCTTCGCTTCGAAAGCTCTAGGCCGGGGCGTCGATTTTCCCGTCGAAAGCTCCCAGCTCGTGTATAATGTGTACTGCGTCTCGAAGGGCTCGCCTCGTCGATAATTCGAGGGGACTGGGCTGCGTTGATTTTCGAATTTCCATCTCAGCCTTCCGATCTCGAGGACCATCCTCTCCTCCCCCTCCGAGTATAATGTCTTTCGGCGATGGGGTGAAGTAAAAAAAAATAGTCGGAGGGGAGAGAAAATTAATTGTTTGTTTGGTCGATGAAAAAAAATAAATGATAAAAGTCTCGGTACATTAATGTAATTCATTCAGTCGAAGACAAAAGTTCGAAAAAAATTTTTTTCCTCCAGTTTTCTCACTTCGCCTCCGACGCTCGAAGCCTCCGTGGCGCAATGGCTAGCGCGTTCGGCTGTTAACCGAAAGGTTGGTGGTTCGAGCCCACCCGGGGGCGATTATTATTTTATTTTTTTTATTATTTACCGTCGTTTACAACCTTTATTCCCCTCGGAAAAAAAATATTTTCATCATCGTCTTGGCACAATTAATCATCAAGCGTCCGTTGAAAAATTCATCTTCCGTGTATATAGGCTCCCCACCTCCTCCAGAGTCACAGTATCAGCAGTAGCCGAGAGCAGCCCCATTTAGCGTCATCAGCTCGCGTGTACAACCCTCGCCCGGGGCTGAAATCTCGAGGGAGGACGAGAGATACCAGCGGGAGGAAGGGCATCCATGTGTGGCGGACGCCGACGCCGGTTTATGATTAATAGCGAGTAAGCTTCCACCACCGCGTACCTATATAACATGCCGATGCTGTGCTGAATTCTCGAGCGATGATCATCGGCTCGGTCGCGTATACGATCACCCTCGTCGTGTACCTACGGTAGCCCAGATAAGATTTGGTTTCCTCTCCATCTCTCGCTTCCTTCACGCATAATCGGACAAGGAAAATTCTTATCGCTTGTATGGAACAAGTCATTATGTAATCAGCCAGATTCTTATCTGCTCATACACGTACAGCTCATAATAATATTATTTACTGCTCGTTAACGTGTGGGTATATACGCGTGTGTACTTGTACAGTTTGATCAATGATTACGTTCGTCGCGACTCAAATTTGCACGTTTATATTAAATGAAATCTTAATTATGTTTACAAGCAAAAAGCTTAAAAGGCTCTCACTATAGGTGGAAATTTCAACGTAACGTGCCAAACAAGCATCTTTGGTCGACAAAAATGGTCCTCCTGTGTCGACAGTCGGATGATAATTGAGGCATCCCGCGACTCGCTAATGAAAATTCATCCCACCCTGTTTGGTACTCTGCGGGTACTTTGTTTTCCTCTCCATCGTTGGGGGTCGGAGTATATATATATATATATACGATGGCGCGCAGCAGCGCCGGTGGTGGTGGTGCTCTGGACCATACTATTGATCCGGTGTGTTGCTTGGTGCTATTCAGAGGAACGGAGGAGAGAGAGGTAGGGGCGGAGAGGGGCGAAATTTGCGCTGCGAGCAGGAAAGTGTACGACGCTCGGCTGAGCTGATGCGATGATGACTTGTGCCCTTTTTTTCTCATCCCTCTGCCGATTGCTCGATTTTGGCGGATTTTACCATCGATTTCCGGGGATGGGAACATTTTTATTGGGCTCGCTCTTTGAAGGAGGAGTTTCAGCACGAGGCGGGGTTGATCTCTTTTTTTTTTTTTTTTTTTTTTTGTTTTTTAATCGCTCATTCAAAAGTGCGCCTTTTTTTCAACAAAAACAGATAGAAGATTCTACCAAAGTAACAAAGGATAGTATCTTTTTTTTTATTTTTAATATTATTTTTAGAGCGATTCAATACAAACTTCCGGACAATGGGACCAAAACAAAACACCTGGTCGGCCCGTGACGCGCGAGAAAACAGGTAGAAGGAAAAATAAATGTTACCCAAGTGCCCCGAGTAAAGAGATCATATCGCACTCCCTTTCTGTGTATACATGCACAAAAGGTCCACCAGCAACAGACTGCGGATCTTTCCGATCGATCGACCTTGTTGCCACGGATGAACCGAGCAGAGTGTGTATACAATACACTTGACGTCATCGACAGGCAGCAAGTTGATTTTTTTCATTTTTTTTTTTTTTATTTTCCTTTCATTCCGCATCGATCCCCCGTTGTTGGCAGACGGATGCGATGGAACAAGCGTGAGAGATGTGCAAAGAGTTGGACTAGGATGCGGAAGAAGATTTTTCGTACAACCCACCGATACACCCGTACAAAAACTTTTAAAGAGACGCCTTCCGTCAAACAGGAAGCGGCGGCTTTCTCGTGCAGTTTTATCTACCGACCGATGAGTCGCTCGGGAAGCCCGAAAATTCTAATTACTGAAAAACAACTCTTGGAAATGGAGATCTTATTACCTGCCCGAGGAGCCAAAAGCCAATAAAACCAGACCCCGCCAAAACACATCCACAAAAGTGTTAAGGGGATGTGTGTGTGTACAGAAACGCCCACGTCGCAGTATAGGCCCTTTGAGAGTTGAGACACCAGTTCCCCAAAGCTAAACGAGATTTTCGGTCCACGTGAACCTTCTCTCCCTGTATACACCTATTTTCCATTCTTTGTCTCTCTTACCCATGAGCTCAGATGGTTTGCTGTGAAAAAAAAAGTAAATCCCAACGAAAACCCACTCTGTTTACATCGGAGTATCATTTCGCATCATTTCGCACTCCGTGGATGCCAAAATCATCAATTACCAGCTCTCGAAAACGTGTAATCTTACAATTACTCCCGTAAAAAAAAAAAAAAAAAAAAAAAAAACTACGTAATAGTAAACATCTCGAGCGCCGAAACAATTACACCAGAGTGGCTTGAAGACAAAAACCAACCATGTACATACGATATAGTCGGTATACATATAATGTACTCGAGCTTGCGTGTAATCTAGGCGCATCACACCGTACCCCTCGCCATGTACGCCCGAGCGTGCACTTTCAATTAGAGCCCTCGCCGATACACCGTAATAATCAGTGATATGCTCTCCACCCCTCCCGAGCCACGGATCTCTTGGCAGCGTTATTCCCTCACTGGGCCTCCTCGTAATTGTTTAAGCACTGCTACTTGCAGATGGTACGCTCTGATCTTGCCATGTTGTGTATACAAGTAGGTATAGTCGCTCTCTCTCTCTATGTGCGCTTTTCCAAACCTCCTTCGTGTGTATACATTATACATATCCAACTCGTGCAAACTCTATCAGTTCGGGCGTTTCATCTCAAAAACGAGTTTGTTCTCGTACACTTACCCGAAAGGAGGAATCCGGTGGTTGTATGTGCATTCCTCGCATCGCTCCTTGCGTTTTATTGCGTGTTACCCGCGATGCCTCCACTAATCAATCAATCAATCGGCTCTTTCTCTTCCTCGAATTATCCTCCATTTTCTCTCACGCTCCGGGTAAACTTTTTCCTGCTGCCTCGTCGTCATCTTCCTCGCGTCCCCCCCCCCCCTTCGGCACTTGGTTTGTTTCCGGGTCGCCGTGAAATTGAAAGATCCGTGCCACGGATGCGTCCTCCTATACGGAGCTCCAAGCGTGTCCCGTATAAATTATTCACCGGTTAGGGTATACCCAGATACACATCTTTTGACCGTGGAAGAGTCACGAAGAGTTTTTTCATCGACAGTTTAGTCAATCGCTACGAGGCGCCAATGTGAAATTTACAGGCCGTCACGTCGGATGTGCTCGGTGATAAGTGCAGACCGTGTGATGTAATTTTTTTTTTTTTTGTTTTTTTTGTTTTTTTACATTCGTGCGGCTGTATTAAATTACACGGTTGGCGCACGATGTGCACTCGAGGGTCACCTATTGTCGTTTACGAGGTCACGTTTCTCGTCTATTATTGCTCTCGAGGAGTAGGTAACCTCTCGCGACCCGCCAAGGATACCTCAATTTAGTAAGAGTCCCAAAGAAGAGAGATATATATATATATACGACTCCGTCCCCTCCAACCAAGCTCGTCCGCCTTCCTGCGTGAAGAATATAACATCCAGAAATACTTCCTCATCTCGCAAGTGGAGTATCTCGAGGAAACGTCCCACATGTTGAAAATCTTCCATTGAAATGAAATCCGAACGATATAGAAGGAAGGATATATTATATTATGTAGGCCAGTGGCGGCTAAGCTCAGCAAAAATCCCCCGTGATTGCCAGCGGCTCGGGAATAAGGTGCCCATATCGTCACGCGACTCGTATTTGGGTCGCTCATTTTTATTTTATTTTTTTCTTTTTCTTTCTCTTCCAGTTCCCCTTCACCTGTGCCTATACTTTCGTTCTAGGGCCGCCCGAGGAAAGAGCTTAGGACTGATCGACCGGTCGGCGTTCCCGTTTTTCAAGGGGCCACGAGTGCGCACTTGGAAATCGCACCAGAGCAAGGAGGGGGGGAGGGAAAGATGGTTTTTTTTTTCCCTCCCCCCGTTTAAATCTCCAACGACTCCGATTGTTTCGGCGTTTGTTTTTGCAATGAAAAAACAACGAGCGACAGCCATCCGTCGATCAAACGTTTCGCACGAGCAATAGGTTCCCACTGGATTTTCCACAATAGCCGTCTATCGTGTGCACGTATACCCAAAACGATCGACTTTTCCCATGTATTGCCGTGCCGTCACTCGAGAAAGCTACTCCCGATATCACTTATTCACGGAATTCGCATTGTTGTACCAGTGTTTCATCGTCCGATCGTTGGCTTCCTCGACATGCAAATGGCAAATTTTTCGCAGCCCCTCCATATTTTCTTACCCTGTACAGCTCTCGAGTGGGTATATGGTACACGTGCAAAGCAAGACTCTCGGGTCGAAAACACTGGCATCGAGTTAGCCGCGGGGGGAGGAAGATTTGCATCTCGAATTGACGGGAAAGCAGACGGGACTCGGGAGATAAGTGACTGCCGGAGCCGGAACATGCAGTGTGTGTGTGTGTGTGTGTGTGTGTGTGTACTCGTGAAGCGCTACCACCGCCGCTGCCTGATGCTGATTGTACATCGAAACTCGAGCAGGAGAAGTTTCGTTTGATTGCCGAGTTGCTTTTCCTTCGAGCTGCGAGGGGCTTTTGAAATTTCCGATTGACGATAGGGGAAATTCAAAGTGATTGCTGAGAAGGCATTTTTTTTTTCTTTTTTTTTTTTTCTTTTNAAATAACTTTCTCTTACAAGTAGTGTTAATTAATTTTCTCTTTTGAAAGGATACATTTGCCTAACTATCTACGAGATAACCACTCGCACTTCGTATCCTTGAGGATTTTTTTTTTTTTTTTTTTTTTTTTTTTTTTTTTTTTTTTTTTTTAAGGCGTTCACATGAACATCTCATTGTTACTGCCTCATCACTGGGAAATTTCTTTTTTCTCTCTCGTATGAGTGAAATTTTGACTTTTTAATTGTCATCTCTTTTTTTTCCACTCTGGTGATTAGTTAATCACTCGATTTGCACTTTGAACTGGTGATTGGAGAAATCACACAAATGTTAGGTACGAAGCTCGCAACATCATTACAATTTGATTTTTGCGTAACATTTTTTTTTTTTTTTTTTTCATCTCACTATTTTTAAAGTTACGACGGAATATCTACCCCTGGAAAATGGAAACAGCAGCTGCGAAAAAACAGTGGCTGGCAGAGAGCATACGAGCCGTCAGATACGATTCAACGCGCGTGAAATAATTGCGTTCGACGGCCGCTGTGTCGAAATTCCATTCTCTTTTTTTTTTTTTTTTTTTTTTCGCGCGTGCGTGTACACAATAGCGTCGGCGTACCTTACACGTGTTTGTTTCATACGTTGTTTACGTGCACCTTTTGCTCTCCCACTTGAGCGCAAATGATGCATGATAATGAGTTCACGCCCCGCGCAGCACGCGCCTAAGTATATATATAATACCGCAAAGGCGTCCACTGGGAATTTCAAGAGTGTGTACAGGGGGGGCAGGGCGTCTTTTGCAACGGAGTGCGTACAAGATGATAATTGAAGGCTCTCACATGTGATTATCATGTCCCGGAGTTACCTGTGTATATGAGTACCTGCCGAAGCGATGTAAATGTACTTTTACGGGCGCGCCGATTCGACAAAGTGACAAATGGGTCGTGCGCGCAATTTTTACACGGTGTCGAGTTGCAAGAAGGGGGGAGAAGGAAAATTGTCACTTGACGCGGTGCCGTTGACGTCTTGCTTTAGCAGCAATGGTATACTCGTATACGCGAGAAGGAGAGAGAGGAAGCGTGTGGAGTTCCCGTTTGGCCGACAATGGAGGCTATCGTCTGCCCCGCATCCGCGTATTGTTCCAAAGGTCGCGCGGGTCCCTCTCTGTTTTGTTTCTCTCCCAACTTTGCGGTCCGAGAACGATGTCAATTCGTCGCTAGAGAGCTGCTCTCTCGGTTAATTGGCCGACAGAGTAATTAGGCGCGATTTATGCGACGGGACGTTCCTTTGTTTTACGGTTCTCCGACAAATGTGGGAGTTTGTCGGCGCGTCTTCACCAATAACCGAGATACCAAATGGTATGTACCTTTTAGTTTTGGGTGGCGCGTTTTCACCAGAGCAAAAAGTCTAAATACATAAAAAACATTTTTTTACATTCCTTGAAGAACCGCGAGTTTTCAACTAAAACATAAATAAATATCGGCGCAGGGGCTGATTAATATTTCGCGCTTAACCAATATATCGACGCGTCGAACCTCGGCTAACTCCCGTACACCGGATTAGAGAACTAACTTTCCGAAGTGTTAGCCAAGAGCCACTGACTTACCTCCGAGGATTAAACCGGTGGGGAGCGAGATTCAACGGGAGGGGGAAGTATATAACAATATATTTCACTTGCGAACGGCGGAGTGCTTAATCCTATAGGGATTCGAAAATAAATTTGCAAACTTTTCTAGATGGGGGAAAAAAAATTTACTCTCAACAAGTTGAGTTTTAATCAAACCCCATCGTCCTCTCGCGTTAATCAAAATTTCCTTCGGAACAAAAGACGTGTACCCTACAACGAGTTAAAAGATAAAAATAAAAGAGAGCACACACACACACGTGTGGCATGTATACGCGCGGCCGTTGAACAGAGAAGAAACGGAAAATAGCAGTGCCAGTGATATAACGAGGCAAAATAAACCGACTCGGTTCGCATAACTTTGTGCTTATGCATTATGTAAAAGCGATCGCGCCTGAAAATCCACGCTATACCATTACCGCGTACAACTCTGCTGTTCTCTCTCTCTCCCTCGCGTGAGAATGATTTTCGTGGGAGGTTCTATACACGCAGCCGTGGATGGCAGAGAAACATGTTCAGTTTTTCCTTTATTTCGTGTAGCGAATAAGTGTAGTATTATAATGACACACGTGTATACGCACCGAGAAAAATAGAAGTTACAGCATTGGATATGGTGCAGGTGTACAAAAGTCCTCAAACAATTGTAACACGTTCCATTGACAGAAGGAATTGTATATATATATACATGGGTTAGATGACTTTGGTCGAATCGAATGATTTAAATTCAATAAACCAAGGCCCTATATTGAGGCAAAAATGATTCGGGAGGAGAATTTAATAACGCGGCGGGCCCAAAAAGACCGATCTCCGAGAATCATCTCCGATAGCTCCCTTAAGCCGCTCCCCAATAACTTTGGCGGCAAAAGCAGATGAGCTTAATAAGCAGGCGGTGTCGGATCGAGCCGTGAACCTCGTCACCGCGTTACCTATACGCTCGCGAAATTAAGGGGATCCCCTCTTCAGCGAATCGCTCTAATCTGTTTGGGTGCAAGGAGGAGGGGGGGGGGGATCACGATGAAAAACGTGCATCGACAGTCCTCCGATACAACCATCGACAGATCCCGTGGCGAGGAACAAAAGTCGAGTCAAACAGAGGCAGCATAATATATACACGGAGAAGCGCGTGCATATACATGCAAAGGGCCGGCAGGTCACGCCGATACCCTATATATGCCGTACTAGTACCTATACGGGGATGCGCAGCGCGGGAAAGAAAGGAGCCCGGCCGACGCTGGAGAAAAAACGAAGAGATGGAGTGAGAAAAAAAAAAAAAAAAAATAGAGAGGGAAAAGGAGGAGGAGATAAGATGTAGAAAGCGAAGGAGGAATATGTATGTGCACACGGAGAGCGAGAGAGAATGAAAAGTGCGCCTGGATTCCGCGAGGGCCTTGTCTTCTTTCCTCCTTCTTTCTTTCTTTCTCCGGTTTATGCATTATGCATGCATTTCGCACGTCCGTCCAAGGCTAGTCCTTACTCACCTCACCGAGATTATCTAAATAATTATCTGATTTTCGCGATTCTTCTCTCTTCCCTCTCGTGTATGCGCGCGCGCTGTAGAGATACAGAGAGCCTACTGTTCTCGATGCTAGTTTTTTCCTTTTTTTTTTTTTTTTTGCGTATTTTCCGCTCTTGCTGTGTACACATCATGGAACTTTTGTTTTGTGCGTTTGGACGAGTGTGTCTTGACTTCGGAACCTTTGCACTTTGAGGAATTTGTCTTTCCATAGTGCCTTTTTACAACTTACTCACACAAGAAAAAAAAAAAAAAAAAAAAAGGTACATGAAGTTTCAAATTGTTTTTGCCAATAAAACGATACGTGCTCTCGTTTGTAAGGGTTTGGTTTCTCTATCAAAAATATACGTGCAGCTCCAAAGTCTACACAAAAAATTCTTCTGGCACCCCGTCCCTCGGGATTATCGCACCGTCCGGAATTTTTAGTGATAAACGCGAGCACGTATGGCTCTCCTCGAAGCGTACACTTTTCGAGGGGGGGCGTGTGAGCGAGAAGAATATTATTCGCGAAATTGGAGACCAAAGTGCCCTCGGCGTTGAGATAAGTACAGGAGATCTCGAGGGCGGCGTCGCAAGATGTGGGACACGAATCAGATTATCGCACCATTGGCTGACTAATTGGCGTTTTTACTACTGCCACTTTTCCGTGGCGCGAGTTTCAATATACTTAAAAAAAATTGGTTTGATCGTTTGCAATTAGATTTTATTATTATTACCTTTTTCCCCGGTAAATTGCATTCCCGAAAAAGAAAATCTCGATAAAAGATCATCCCCCCCGTGCAAATTACGAGCGATACCGGGAAGCAGCAACACAAGGGAGCGTGAAATTTGGTTGTCAAAAAAAAAAAAAAAAAAAAACATAAAGGAGGGGCTCCCAAGTAATTCCCGCGCGTAGGGAGCGCGTACGCGAATTCATCCACTACGTGTGTTATACCGTATACATATACACGAGAGGGCGAGAACCTTTCGATAGCGCGCTTCCCCTAATCATCGGTTTGCTCGGCCGTCGATGAGGAGGGGAAGGGCCCATAAGTAACTCAAGCCGTTATATAGGTATATACACGCGTATGTACGGCCGAAAAGCAGCACCAAAACAAAGGAGCGAGCGAGCGGAGGAGGAGGAGTAAAAATAAAAAGAGCCGCACGGGAGTATGGGGGAGGGTTGTGTGCACGTTCGGTAGTTCGGTATCGTCTCGGGTGGTCGGTGATGGGCCTTTCTTCCACACGTTATATTATGCAGTGCACATATATATATACACATGTACGTCGAGAGAAGAAGAGGAGGCGGCGAAAGAGAGAGATTCGCTCGCGGGATGCATGTGTATACATATACGCGTCTGCCCCGTGGGTACGTACGTTGTTGTGGGCCACTGCGAGTGTGTACTATATATTATACGTGTGCGAGGAGGCATCGGAGACCCTGCAATTACCAAAGGGGGGACCGGTTTTCGGAGGCCGCTCTCTTTCGTCTTGCGGGCGTCCGTATATGTATATACCTCCTACAAGCTGACAATGGGAGGGCCCCTTTGAGCTCGTGCTCGATGTGTCATCGCGCTTGTACTTTCGATGCTTTGGGACCGCTCCGAGCCTTCGCTCGATAACACTCTGCCCGAAAAGTGATTTAGAAATCATAGTTGCTCGGACGACTGTTTTTTCCCTTTCTTTTTTTTTTTTTTTCATATTCTGTTACATATACTTAAGATTACATGGCTGCTTTTGCATTTTTGTACGAGCATCTTCTATTGCCACGTCTTTACACCCTCTCGACCGTAGCGTTTGCTTAATAATTTGCTACGTCCCTTTGGCAATCAAACACCCACTGCACATCGGTTCGATTAATCGAATCGCCTCGACCATTGGACTAAAGCCGTGTGTGTAAATCACAAAAGGGCTGCGAGGGGAAAAAGAGCCATAGCTCCGAGGAGGACAATTTCTGGAGCAGAAGCAGAGGCTCTTCCTCTGTAGCGTTCGATTTCCAATGGCTCGCTCGAGAAGAGAGAAAAAGGTCCTTGCACTTTAACGCCGAGAAAGAGAATATTTACTCCTACTACTATACCCTCTGTGCATATGTACATATATATGTGTACACTTACATGGCTGCACGCCGCGTCTAGTCCGTATATATACCCACTACCGCGCGACTCGTTAGGAATTCGTGTCCGGGGGCAAGAGCAATTTGCATCTCCGCTCTCCTTTCCTGCACCACCACGCGCACGAACGCGGTAAAGCTTTTAGCGGGAGCTCTCGGGGGAGCTGTACGCATATATTTATACATATAACTATGCACACACGGTGCGCCACAGCTCCTCCTCATCCTCCCCACCCGCTCTCTTTGGGAAATTTTAATATGTATATATTTTTCGCTCGCGCGCGCGACTTGTGTATATATACATATATTAGCTCTCGGGGAAAAACCAATTGGCACCCGAGAACTGCTACCGGGATACACGAGGGAGATATATAACCATGCGGTGCGGCATCCCGGGCGCGCGTGTGGATCCTACAATGCTGAGCACGCCGCTGCTGGGTTGCCGGGATAATGGGATTTGGAGCTCTTTTGGTGTACGTGCTCAGCCTTTTTTTTTCGCGACGAAAGGCTACTTTCTCTCTCTCTCTCTGTCGCTACATCTTGTTGGAAGGATGTGGAGGATGTTTTGCGTCTATGGTCCTTTTTTGTTGGAGGGTGAATGATCTTCCCTGTGGTTGTCGGTGCACACGCATTGCCGTCAAAACGAAAAAAGGATCAATCGCGTACTTGAGCTCGCGAGCGAGCGTAAAACAATTTCCCCGTGCGCCACGAGGGCTGGCGATTCCGCAGGAATACCAAAGAGGAGGAGGAGGAGGGGTGACAAACTAGTTTTCGAGCCTTTTAATTGAAAAGAGATCCCCGGACGCCGATAACGCGCAAGCAGGAGGTGTACGGTGAGGAGGATGGTTGGGGGGATAGTACGCGCCTCCTTGAGGATTTTTTTTTTTTTTTTTTTTTTTTAATCTCCTCGCGGTGACGGTCGAGAGATGATACGCGACGATTTCGCGGAAAAGGTCGCGTAGGTGCCCGTTGTGGGAAATGTCAGCGCCCGGCTGTAATGGGGTGGCTTGCGTGTGTGTATACAGTGGCTTGGCAATTTATACTCGACCAAGGAAGAGCTTCGCTTTTTGACTTTCCGGGAAAGATGACGACTGGGTGCTTGTATACATTGTACACCCGGACGATTTAAACTTACTGGTTAGTGGTACCTCTAATCGACTTGCAATTTCGTTTCTACAAAAAGACGTTTTTTTACGCTGCACCGTATCGACTACTTTGGCCTTTTTCATTACAAATTAGGCCGCGTCCAAGATTTCAGCCGATCAAAAATAACGGGCTGTCAGGTCGAGTCACGTGGGTTTACAAGGGGTCCTTGAACTCTGACCTTTGTCAAGGCCAACTCGCAAAATCTCGCACGATTGAAATTTTTGCATTTAATTACTCGCGTTTACGGCCGTTTTTTTTCTTCAGAAATTCGTGATTTATTTTTATTGCATTGAACGTGTTCTATACTCATCTATAGAATAAACAAAAAAAGAAAAGAAATCGACGGAGTATTTGTTGATTAATAATGTCAAATTTCAACAGTACGTACATCTACAACTCGCATCTTTACTGTACTTATGATGAAAGAAAAAAAAGAAGAAATGGAAGAAGAATTGGTAACGGCTCAATTGCCCATACTTTAGGGCAGTAATGAAGATCACCCGCGACGCTGAAAGTGCGTTTGCAAAAGAACGAAAGAGAGAGAGAGAGAGAGAAGAAAGGGTTGGCTCTAGGAACAAGATCGACAGAAGGAGAAAAAGGAAGGGAGCCTAGTGAGTGTAGATCGCGAGACAAAGAGAGCCTGATAAAGAAGAAATAGAGTATATATGGAGGAAGGCGGGAAATAAAAGAGAGAGAGAGATGGCTATCGCTGAGCAAAGCAAGTACACAGGAGAGAGAAAGAGACGCAGAGAGGAAGGAGTATCGATGCACACACACACACCAGTTCTCCTGATTGGCTGTGGAGAAATATATACGATTCGAAGCTGGCGCGTAAATTTTTGCGCTTCGCGAGAGAGAGAGAGAGAGCTAAACTCTATGCACCGAGTATATATATATATATATATATATATATATATATATATGACTCCAGTGGTGGTCGCGTGGGTGTGATCGGCCGAAGCAGCAACGTGTCTGTTTACTTTGCGCGCCTACAACTGCTGCTTGCGGATAGACGTAATGGATCTCTTTCTCGGGTCTCGATACATACCTAGTACCTACCTACCTGCTAGCTGGTCAATGTCAATGAGGTATTTCATTTGCCGGTGTTTAACATTGATTAATATCCACGCGAGAGTTTGCTGCGATATACGTGTGGTTTTCGAGGGTTACGGTATTTCCCGGAAGGACATTACCTTAGGGTGGGTTTAATTTATTGATACTCGCAAAGGCGATATATTTTACATATATATATATACCTACGCGTGCATTCCTCACACACTGACTGTAAGCAATGGAAAATAAATTATTTAGAGACGTCTATCAATTTTTACCCGATACACAATCGTACCCGATGCATAGAGTGCTCGAGTAACCTTGAGTAAATTTTATTTTACAAAGAGAAAAGATAAAAAGGTAAGAAAGAAATTAACGATTCGCGTACGTGTAATTACACTTTGTACTCGAGAGTTGCAGTCGTGGCCTAAAAACTGTTTCAGATGTATATTATTAATATACGAAGCGATACAATAAATACACGCCGACACACGTACGTTTTGCCGTGTCGTTGGAACACAGATGGGCACACGTGTATATATATTTAAACATTTGCGTAATGAGAAAATGTAAATTAAAACGCCATCATCCGAGTAATGCGTGCACGCCGCGGCGCGTAGTGTCGCATAAATAATACTTTTACTTTTCGTGTGCCCGTGGAACGCGGGGCGATTACGAGTAACGATGATTATTCATAAATTTGACATATTTGAATTAATTATTTTCACGAGGGGCGCAGCGCGACGATGTATATAAGTGTATACGCGGGCATATGTATATGTAACAAAAGGAAGAAACGTTAAAAGGCAATTAAAGGGCAGTGGAAAAAGGGAGATGAGCGAACGGTAGGCAAAGCAAACAAAGAGAAAAGAAAGGAGGAGGAGGAATATATACTGGTACACTGTGCCCCAGGCTAGGTCGGCCGGATTCTACCGCTGTTGCAGCCGCGAAAGCCGTTCGTCCGAAGTGCAAAGTTCGAGCAATTGCCCCATGGCTAGTTGTAAAGTTCGACTGTCCCTGCAACTGCGAGCGGAAAAAGAAAAACTCGTGAGTACATTATCTTGGAAAAAATAGCGAATGGCCGTATTAACATTTTAATTGGCTTTTCGTATAAATGAGTACACCCGAGATCTCGTCTTTGGAAATAAAAAATTCCTTGGAGGCCTGTCGATGAAAGCACCGCAGACAAATCGATTCAGCCCCACGTCCCTGTTTGTACCAGAAAAGCGAGTCTCATCTATACTTATGCTCTCTCTCTTTTTCCCACCTCGCAGACAAATACATATATATACTTTTCCCCTCGTTCTTTTCATTATCGGCAAACTTCGTCACACGTATATACATATCCATACGGAGACTACACCCACGAGTGATGTATACAGATATATCGTTGCCAGGTAATATCGCACTGCCGCGCCTTTGTCTGTTGGACAATCGCAACGTTCTTGCGCAAAAAGGCCGTTTCTGAGAGAAAAGGAGATGAAAAAAAAGGGAGGAAGAGCTCTTTCTGCCAATCGGAAGTTCTATTTACGGCGGCCGTGAGGTGTCCAATCGCCAAAGTATATCAGGCCTCTTTGCCCTCCTTTTTCTGCCTTGAGCAGTGCATCCTCGTATGTTATTTCTTTTCGATACTTTGGGCGAGATTCTCTTTTTTTCGTTTCAGCTTGATTTTTCAATATTGACTATTCAGTCAAAGGAGCGAACGTGCTCTCTGTTGGATTTTTTTGCCGTGACGATATCAACAAATGATTCGTTTTTTTACGTCAAAGGCATACCAAAATAATTTCTCATCCATTACAATCAGAAGCATGTTTTTAGAAATTAAATTATCATTTATAGGACAGATCGTTTTTTTGCTGAAAAGACCGCGTTTTCGTATTTGCATGATGTAAAAAAAAAAAAAAAAATGGCTTTTGGACCAAATTATCCTTCATGATGTGATTAGTTTCGAAAAAATGTTCATTTCACAATTTTTATGTATCTGATTCCCCATCGCAAAGTTTTCCAATGAAAAAAAAAAAAAAAAGGTACAAAATAATACACCCGTAGACCCGTACGTACACAATCTAATGAATTATTCACCTCAGCGGGTGAAAATTCATCATCGACCTCGTTCTCCTCGCGTCTCGGTCCCATATCCAGCGAAAAAGGGAAAAACACAACGCAAAACACCATCCACAGCTGCACAGCACAGGCAAATGAAATAACGAAGGAGGAGAAGAGCCCATCGTTTATTATTAATCAAAATATTGCCTAGCCATACAACGCGCGTACACACACACACACACGTACACCCAGACGGGGAAAAAAAAGATACGGCGAACAAATGGATGATCGATTGCGATTAAAGACTAACACTTGTGCGCGGAGGGTGAGAAGGTGGTGGTATCCCCCGCTCCCTTCCCTCTATATATATATACCGTACACACACGTGCACGGAGAGCGGCCAAGATTTCCAATTAAATTCACGGCGTGAAGCGAGCCTAACTTTTTGATTTACGCGCTCTCCGGTGCTGCTCGCGCGCAAATACGACTCACCCGTACGTACCCGCGTTCAATAAGAAAACCTCAAATACTGGAGCCCAGCGGTGGCGGTGGCTCGCTTTAATTGCTCATCCCGTGGCTTTTGCGGGGGTATTGCCTCTGTACACCCATATGGTTTATGCACCTTTTAGCAGGTTGCATACGCGTGTGTGGTGCATGCTTGCGCCAAGGACTGATGTTTCCGTTCGGGGTAATTAGCGTTTGGCTCTAAAGTGACGCGGTTGACGTGTCGGTGGAGCCTGTTACGTGTACACCCTACACAGTATACATATACACACCTTTGCTTTATACCTATACGCATATTTGAATTTGCGACGGTTTTTTTTTTTTTTTTCGAATCGCAGTACTTCAAAGTACTTGTTTCGTGGAATAGCTTCATGCTTTTACAGTCGAGCCAACACGCCAGTTTTTATGGATTGACGAAAGGATTTTCTCTGACTATCCGGCTTTTGAAAACCCACCCCCGTATCTTGTAAACCTTTTTTTCCAAGCCCTTCCAGAGTCGATGATTTGCCTTGCACCCGAGGAATTATTATCGCGCTCGTACATTTGCATGGGGCGTCTAAAATTTGATGCACAGCTCGCGATGTATACAGTCGTACACAGTTATACCAAAAACGATGCATCACGAAGATCCAGTCGAGGGGTGGGCAATTCATCTCCAAGGCAACAATCAGTACATAGGTAAATTGAGACGATTTTCACGTGGCATCGGCATCAAAAAGCGCGTATAATTCACACGGACGGAGAGGGGAGGGGGGGAAGAGAAGGCACCGTTGCAATAAATATTCCAAGGTCTGAAATGTGAAAAGGCACTTCAAATACGCATATACGTGAGTGTTTTTCTCGTCCAAAGACTGTCACGTACACTGACCACCAAAGCCTCGTTTCCCCACTCGCGTGTTCTTATTAAACGTCTTTGTGATACGAGAGAGATAATGGACGCTTTGCATTGTCTTACTTTTGAAAAGGGAACCCGCGGATCTGCCGCAATACGCTACTCGCACAGCTTGTATACATATGGCCCGAGGTGCTCGCGACGCCTGTGTCCGTATAAGTGTATGCAGACTCCGGTCTCGGAGCTTCGGCGGAATAATCGACGCGCACGACACGTTTTCCTCTTATTTTCGAGAAAAAGGAAAAACCCGATTCCGCGGAAAAGAGTCACGAGAGCCGCTCGTGCAGGGGGGTTTTTGTCTCTTGTGCACCGAGGAAAAGGAAATATTTATATCCCGCGCATGTGGACATGCACGCGTATAGTACAGAAGGGAGACTCGCGTTGCGTGACCGCGGCGTGAAATGAACGATTATTCGAAGCGAGACCCTCGCCAGTGTGCGTGTTTTGGTACTCGTTTGTTTAGCGCTGGTCGAGTGTTTTTCCATAAGGGTTGATCTGGAATTCGTCTGAATTGCCGATTCGATTGGCAATCGGAATTGACGTAACCCAGAGTCTTTAGCAACGGATAGAGCGGCAATACCTGTAATTATAAAAAAAAAAAAGCGCTGTCGTTTCACGCACTCGCATGGTATTATACGCGGTGTTGTGCCATTGCGTATACATACAAAACGATAACGGCTCGGCAGTTACCGTTTCTAAATGGCTTAATGATCGAACACTCACGGGTGTACCTATACGTATGTCGTACATGTAGAGCAACGCACGCGCGAGCCAGTGTCTTTAGAAGACGTTTATTGACTTGTGAAATCTAATTCTATGCTCTGTCCATTGTTCCCTCGTGGTTTACGGCTCTAATGACGGAGTACCTATGGCGTTGTTGTTACGACTCTCGGTCATTCAACTATAATCCGCGGATGAATACGAGGCGTGGAGATATTTCAGGTCAAAGAGTGGAAAATAAAATGCTTCTGTTTTTTCTCGGGTTCAAAGGTGTATGGTAACGAAAAAAAAATAAAAAGTTGAGAAGAAGCGGGGTTAGCATCGAGCCCATTCAAGCAGAAAATTGGAAAAATTATGCTCGATTTGTATAATTGCAGTTATTAACTTTTAAATTGGAGTTATTAAAAATCGCCACAATTGCAAAAAAAAAAAAAAATAAATCAAAATAGTAACAGGACCCATCATTTAATGTGAACTAGAAATGGTAACGGTACAATTTTTCGTTTCGCTGTCTTGTTACACGTTTGTGTACTGAATAATCTTGCACGCCAGTTTGATCAAGAAAAGGCCAAGGAGATATCGTTGGGTTTGAAATATCGGTGGTGTAGGGAAAACACGTGGAATTTACTCTACTTGCACCTCGACCAAATAAATTTTAATGCATCTTTACTGGTTCATCCTTACGGAGAAACATTCATTTTTGTGGCTTTTGAGTATTATATCAGCTAAACATGCAAATTATCAATAAAATAAGGCCGGAGTAATAGATGCCTGCACACGAGAAATTATTATTATTTCTCTCGCGCGCACGTAGGGTTTGCTGTGGAAATTAATCGATCGATTAATCAACGAGTTTGGAGTAAATAAATGATTTCCGATACCGTAAGATCTTTACAAGTTTGTCCATTCGGTGGTAAAAAAAAAATTCGCGTACAAACCATCTGTGCGGAGCGAAGCAAACTCGAGAAAATAATATGTTACGTAAGTAAATTTTTGTGCCCTGTCTCATTAGGACCCCCAAACGTCCGAATCCCCTCCTGACACGTCTTGTACAAAACGAAAAACTCGAGAAATCTTTCCAAAGTTACGAACACGTAACACACACAATAGCGCGAGGAAAAAAAAAAAAAAAAAAAAGGAACGCGATTTTCGTCCGCGTAAATCGGTAAATCAGCCTCGGCGATCGAAACCGGTGAAAGCGTGGCCAAACAATAAATTACCCGCGTACGCGATTTCATCTTCGCTTCGCATAACCGTTGGATACGTACTTTTATACCTTTAAAACGCAGAGCACCGGCTATTAATTAGCGTTAAAAGCGCGTGAGATACACTTTGTATGTGTTAACTGCGACTCGTGACCATTTGAATACACACACACACACATACGCCACATCTTTTTTTTTTCCCTTTTTCTTTTTGTTTCGCCTCCGTGTACATGCAAGAGGGTGGTAAGGACTCCCCGGGCCCCCTGGCACCGACTTACCGATCACCTGAAATTATCGGCCTGTCTTATTATCTAATCTTAATTAAGTTCTCTCCTCTGGTGTGTATATATACGTTGGGCTGGGGCCCAAACGACCGTACGTGTATACATGTACCTGCACCGCCTCCAGTGAAAAGAGCGAGAGAGTGAAATAGCACTTTTCCTGTTACATAATTCAATGAATTTGACGCGCTGCAATCAACCGGCGGATCCTCCTTCTTCCGCGCAGCCGGGCATCATCGACGACGGGAGATGATAAAAGAAAAAAAAAAAAAAAAAAGGAGAGCCCCCGATCGAGGAAGCGAAAAAGTCGGCGAGATAGTCTCCCCTTCCGTACCCATACACACACACACACAGGATAGCGCGGGTACTCGCACGGCTCGATTGTGCAAAAAGAGAAAAGCTCAGCCCGGAGGCTCCTTCTCTCGAGATCGTACGTATAGTCTCTGTATGTATGTATATACGCACGGGGAGGCCGACCATCGCCCGCGGAAGATCGGCTATAGTAGCGCCCGAAGAATGTCACTGCTGCATTGTAATGAAAATACCGATTTCTCCGGCAGATTATGAAAAAAGGACTGCCTTCCCCTCGGTGAGCACGAATTTTCGTTTCCAGACCTGCCAGGGAAGGGTATAATATCCTCAAAAACTATAATCACGCTACACACGCGGAGCTAGCACGTAAACCTTGGAGCCGAGAAGAAAAAAAAAATAAAATAACCATCAGGAAGCAAGTACCGCGCGACCAACGGCGCGATTCTTCCGATCTTCACTCTCATTATTTTCCCCGCTCGACACCTCTCTTCCATCCTCCTCCGTTTTGTACGTACACGCGTGGAATGCGCGTGCCTTGGCTGTAAGAGGATTAGAAGAGTCGCTCCGGTGGACGTAAAAAAAAAAAAAAAAAGAAAAGTTCCCAGATCGTTGAAAGGGAGGATTAAATCGAGGAGTTATTTATTGACGCCGTCGCGGTGATGCGCGTGTGTGCTCGTATAGGTGTAAGGTATACTCGCGGGCGACAACTGCGCGGCTTCGTTGGGTGTAAATTAACGGACGAGCCACCCTGTGTTCCCAAATCGAATAGCCCCGTTTTTTCGGAAAATCAAGGATAATTTACAGTGCCATGGACCATTAGGCAAACGAGTCTAACCGTGCCCATACCTATACACACGTCGGAATCGCGTGTCGTTTTTTCATGCAAATAGTATTACTTTTCGTACAACCGTCACACACCACTGCGAGACATTTCGATCGAGCGTGCTGGCCAAAGTTACTGCGACAAATAATAGTCTTAGCATAACGATCAATTAGCCCCCACCTCGCGTGATCGCGATCTCGTAGGCAGCGAGCCTATAGGTGCAATTGCTCCATTTGAGCCGTAGCTCTCTCCCCTTCGTTTCTCATTAGGTACATATCTCGAGAGCAATTTCGAGCGGCCGAAACACCCATTTGCGTGCCATTGTCCGATGGACACGCGGAGACTCGCGCTCCTCGTGGGTACAATGCACGCGTGCACCGGGAGAAAATTTTACCGCGAGGCTGAAGTAATAACTCTCTTAAGCCCGAGCTTTTACCGAGAGACAACACTCTATATATATATACATGTACTATACTTGTGTGTAGGGTGTGCAGAGCACAAACCGACCAGGGCGATAAATCTCAATAATCGATCTGTCGGTGCGACAAGTACAGCATCGCCGGTCGTTGGTGGAAAAGTTGCATTCTCTCCCTCCGGTGACACGAGGCTGCATTGTTTAGCGTGCAGGAGAAGAGCCTGATAGTCAAATTCGGATCACCGACTCGTGAAAATTCAGTCCACTCTGTACAGGTGTGTAATTTCTCCCCCTACGCGGTGATCGACTGCGCGAGCGTTGGCGCAACTTTGATCGGTACACACGGCGTGTGTTTATATTGCGAGGGGGGGGGGAGAAGAAAAAAACAGCGGTGGCGATTGCAATATAATATTATTATTGGTTACGCTTTGCCGGGGCCGCGATACTATTTCTCGTTGTTGCTCCCGAATTAATAGTTGGGGAAAATCATATTTCATTGCTCAATCCCCGCTACAGGAGCGGTTTATCAATGAATACCCCCTTTCGGTCTCTCGCGGCGCGCTAATGGGAGCTAATCAAATTATTTCGAGAGTCAATCCCACGCGTGCGAGAGAAAATCGAGCGAACGATCGAAACGCGCTCCAAAGATATATATATAATATGTAATATAGGCACTCGTAAATTTCGCCGTTGTTCGAATCTCCACGGCCGTGTTGGTTACAAAACCGCGGGCATATATACATGCAGGTAACTCTCTAACTGCGTACGGTATATGCATTAGAAATGTCGATCCCGCGCAATAAGACCGAGGAGCGCACAGGGCCAAGAGATCGAAAGTCTTCCCGTGCAATAAATAACACGCACGTACGCCACTCGTTGTATTTTGCACGGAGGCGAAGATGAAAGGCGAAAAACCACTTTCTTCGCGGACTCTGACCCACTGCATAGCTGATCAAAGAGACAAGTTGTTATAATATACAAAGTCTCCCCCCCCGCCTCCTTACCATGCGCGCTTAGATTTCCTCGTGCTTTATGTAACGGGGGGAGGCGACACCTTCGATTTCTCGAGCGCATATTCAGCGTAAATAAATACACGGGCAACAGGTAAGTGTATACGAGAGTGCCGATGTCCCGACCGGCTGAACTCTCTTTGCCCCCGGCGATGTACCAGAGTGCCCGTCGAATCGGATTCGTTTTGTAGTATACATTCGGTACGAGTGTTGTGTTGTCATACATGTCCCTCCGTCTCGGATATTTCTCGATAAATAAACCAATCACCGAAAAATCGTACCGGTCCGGCTTTACGGGGTTTCATCGGGGATTATGCGAGAGTGCATCTATATCCGCGCCGATCGTGACGCAAGCACTTGGAAAATGAGCATCGTACATACGAGTGCAGCTATACATGGGGCCTACACGCTTGGAAATGTACGTCGATGGTGACGCTAAAAAGCCAAAGGTGGAGTTTACGATTATTATATGCCCCATCTGTACGTATACCTACCCTATGCACTTGATTGAAAAAGAAGAGGGGGAAAAAAAAAAAAAGGAATAACGCACTCGGGAGGCGACGAAAGGGCTCGTTTCCCTTTCCTCCTGGATATTTTTTCTGCTCGCGTCGCATTGCATGGATTTACGAGCCGTAAGGTGCGCGTAAGCTTGTAATTTATGAAACGAGCGCACGTGCACTCCGGCTTCGGGACGAAGTCACCGAGAGATTGTCATTTGGCGCGAGCAAAGACGAGATAAATATTTATCGACCCCGGCTGCGGAGAGTAGGTGTATATATGGTCGGTTACGACAGGCCTCAATCCTTATCGATGACGCGCCCACGCGAAACTTATTTTCTCGTTCCCTGTGATGGAGAAAAAAAAAAAAAAGTCCCGAGCCATCTGGCAATTTTTCCCGTTTTCAAAGGTACGAGGGATAAATTGGGCTCCTCTTCGTGGCGGACTGCAATGTGCCACTTGGCGATGCTCAGCCATGCGGGTGACGTCGACGCCATCGTTTTTTCCGCACGTATGGACTCGCTCCGCGCGCAAGAGGGGAAACCGAGAAAATTCGCCAGTTTCCCATTGTCTTTAGGCTTTTTTTTTCCTCTTTGTCTTCTCTTTTATTGGACGTCAGAAGAAGACCAAAAAGGGGATGACGGTGCTCGTTGATTTCGTTCCCCCGAAGTTGATTCGCTCGGCGTGTCGTCGAGGAGCTCTTTATTGGGGGGGGACAACAGAGGGATTTCGCTCTTTGTTTCTTATTTCTCGTCACGCGTATCTTTGATCGGTTCTACTCTTTTGTTGAATTCACTTGGGCAACCCTTAACGATTTTTCATACAAATTGACAGCCTCTTGGTGTCAAAAGCACTTATCACCATCATTACACCCGAGGTTTTGCCAGAATAAACGCCGTGCATTTATTTTTAACGCACGAGTGTAATGTACACCTCTGACGATTTCGTTGGTCGCATGTATTATTAGCTGGTGATTTATCAATCATTTTCGGTCTACTTTCTCGTACGCGTAACATCGAGCGAAGGCGCCAAGCAACAGCGTTGAATTTCTCAAGGAAGAAAAAAAACAAGGAAGAAAAAGTCCGCGTGCCTCTAAATGCAGATTAAAAGTGTCTTTTACGTAAGCGGGACGCGACAACGATTCTTTCCTGTTTTTGTGCCTCTCGAGCGATTTGCGCGAAAAAGAAACGCCATTCTCACAGCAAAGATGTTCGATTTGTCTCTTCGAAAGCCTTTGCGAAAGCCAAAAACAATGATGCAATTAAAAAAAATGGGACCTAGCGAGCTATAACGGGCATGAATAATTTGGTGTTTAAATAATTTTAGTCATGTTGCAACGGTTATCATTGACCCATCACACGTAAGGGTACGTTGTCCTTCAGACAAAACGTATTTCGAACCCATTTCACGTGCATTAAGGACAGTCGTCTTATACCGACCAAACCACACCAGCCGACTGGAGCAATTCTCAACTTTTCATCCTATAAATTGTAAGTAAACCAACACACTCGATCTCGTTAATAAATACACACGCACCAACACCGTCCATCGGGTCAATTACGCGAACGGATTTACGAATCATTCGGCGTTTCTCGGGTGCCCCCTTTTAATTTATTAATCCGTTAAACTGCATAAACGTAACGGAGGGGCGCGAATAAGAAGAGCACCGCACGCGCTATTAATCGACAATGAAAATTAATGGCGTAACTCGGCTCGCCTCTTCATTACCATCCTGCTGTATTATAATACGGAGAGGTAACGAGAGAATACGGTATTTTTTTTTTTTTTCCGTTTTTCCCCGCCGTTTGATAATCGCTCTCGGCGTTAAACTGCTCGCGTTAATAAACACGCATCGCTGCAAGTAACTCCGATACTTTATTGCGAGGAAAAGATGGTTGTGGAAATTTCGCAGAGCCGAGGAAGAAGAGGTGCTCTCGAGTGCGAGGAGCAACACACCTGCAATTATGGGAGTGCAATCGAGTCCTCGGATCTGCGGAAAGGGAGAGAAATTTCCATTCGCAAACCCTGAAAAAGCGTTTACCGTTGCGGCTTCGTTAACGCGTATACGTATACTCTTTCTCCTCTTGTTTCCTCCCCCGTGAATTAGGAGACAAACGGAAAACTCCGCGCTTAGTGTCCGATTAGCTGCTGCTCGCGACCAAGTGGTCCACACAAAGTTTTAAAAATAATGTAAGAATGCGAAAGGTGTACCAGCTTATTGATATCGAAAGTTAATTGGCAATAACCCCTTAAGCATCGGTTTGCGTATATTTGGTATACCATTCTCTAGTCTACAAGAGCCGCATTGAAAAAAAAGTAAAGAAAAAAAAGAAGCAACAATGGACATCAACCGGTACGCGGGTTTAGTACACGACAAGGGGAGTGACGGTTATGTGGGTGTATACGTACATAAAAGAGAAAATAAAGGATATCAAAGAAACGAGCTCACGTGTGATTTTACAAGCGAAGCATGTGATGTGTATCAGATGACGTGCGGAGAGGGGGGAAACGGAACTCGTAAGAATAGAAGAAATAGAGAAGGAGGAAGGGAGAATAAGAACGAGCGGACAGGACGGGTAGTAAGGGAGAAAGACAAAACGTACGGAATAATGAGAGGAGAAAGAGAGAAAGACGAAAAAAAAGGGGGGGGGAGGATGGAGATAAGGGAGCCGCGAGAGAAACTAACGAGGAATAGCGAGGAAAAGGAAAGGTACACGTAGCAGTACATTAGGCGGAGGGCAGGAGAAAACTGTCGGACGTGTTGGAGCAGTTGGAGGATCTTGGCTTCTTCTTTTTATTATACGTTGTACCTATACATGTATGTATATATATATGGTTCCTCGTTTATCCAGTTGATTCGCGATTGAATGATTTAAGCACCTTGTTATTTTTCAACTTGAACTACGCTAATTGATCGGCAATAGATTTACACAATCAAGTGATATTTATTTACAACTATGAAGAGTCATGAAATTGTATTAACCTACTTTTTCGCTAAGGGCAAACAAACCGCAGTACAAATCGCAGTTTGAAGGCGCTTCCGCCCCTGTGCGAACAATGCAGATGATCAAACGGTGCCCACACGCGCGCGCAAAGTCCCGCTGAGAGAGTATACGGCACACGGCAACCGCTAGATAGCTAACTAAATTTCCTCCCCCCCCCCTCCCAACTCTCCTGCGTCTGAAGGTTTTTTACGACCCCGGCAATTATTTTTTGCTCCTGTTGTGCTCGTTGTTTGTTTTGCGCCAGAGTTCGCTGAACCTTTGCCTTCCTCCAAATGCTGGATCCCGAGGAGGAGAGGCTCTATCATCCGCATGGATCTGCATTTCCTTTTGCCGGGCTATTTTACAGGAATCTCTTTACCTTGACTCCACTAGAGTATGGAATTCACTTTACTTGGCGAATTTAATTCTCATTGTATCTCCGTCGAGGGAATGATGATATTTTATTGCAAACTTGCACAGAAATGGAGGAGAGATAAAAAAAAACATGTTTGCTGCTGAAATTAGAAGATTTGTTGAACAACGTCACTGTCACACTGTCTGATGAATAAACAATTAAAAATAAAAAATAAATTTAATGTCCAATGATTACTCACAAATTTTATGGAGTGACAGCTTATATTAAATTCAACTGCAGTAAAAAGAGCCCTTCTAAGTCTATTTTTCAGTCTTTTGTTATAAAAAAAAAAAAAAAAAAAACTAGATTATATGAAGTTTTCTTCTAAGACTCGCAACTATCTTTAATTGAAAGACTAATACTTGATGAGTGATAAAAAAGTAGGGACATATTTATATCCTTGAGAGTACGTGTGTACTAATAAAAATCATTGGTGGATTAACAATTTTCTAATTGATATACACGGACAAGATCTTGATTAAATCATGTTTCATCAACTACTGTGATTGTCTCGATAAGTAAAAGTAAATATTCATAAATTGACAAACTTTCATTAACATACCGGATTATAATATATAACGAGCCTTTTACAGAGCATATATACTCACGAATGGGATTATATTAATTTTACGTGTCGTTATATTACAGATTATGCATGCTCGAGATTTTCCGCCTGTGACTTTATTACTCGGTGACGAGAGATCGTACAGATTTAGATCAAATGCCTCCATCAACAATTATTCCACAACCGAGTCGCAGTAGAATAATTAATGAGAGGCACCGAGCATGAATCTACGAAAATTTTTCTCCTCTGTACTTTATGCAAAATAATTTCCCGATTAATATTCCGGCAGCCGATATAATTACCGCCCTAAGAGGCAGTCGAGTGTATAGGGTTTTTTTTTTAACCGTAGGAAAATAAAAGCACCGGGAGAAAATGAAAATTCGTCACAACTTGATAAACGCGTATATACGTGCCCTCGAGGACTTTAAAATGCAAATTTCATTATCGTCGTTACAATGATTACAGCAAAACCAGAGTCTGGAAACTCAAAAAGGTAAATCCCCCGAGCAAAACACTGACGTATTGTACTCAAACAGATCCACATCCAACACAGTAATGTAATTGATAAAACAAAGCACAAAGCACTGGTTGGTATACTCAATGTGGGGGAAAAAAAATCGCCTCGGAATTTGTCGATCCTTTCACTGCAAAGTGACGCAAAAACCAATCGATTAAATCACAGCTTATTGAGCCTGTACATACGCGTACAAATTGCCGAACAAGAAATTTTGCTTCAAAGTGACGTAAAAAGACCAGCCAAGCATCGATGTGTTTTAATAATAAAAAAATGGAATAAAAAAACATTGGAAAATCGGCCGGGTGTCGACAATCGATCTTGTAAGCGAAAGTCCAATAAAAAAAAAAAAAAATACCGAGACAGGGCGAAAGATCGACTCTGCTAATTAAAAGGCTACTCTGTGTCCCGTGACTCTTGTAAGCGTGTATACACATTTTTTTTTTCTCTCTACCTGCTCGCGTTCCCTCGTACATATATATGTACGGAACACGTTTTAAAACATCACTACCTATAGGAAGGAGGAGGTACGGCTGTATACGTGTATATACACCAAAGTGAGGCGCGCAGGGAGAGATAAAAGAGCGCTTAATAACACGAGATTACATCCATCACTGTTTAATAAGCCGAGATTAAATTCATAATAAAACGTCCTAAGAGCATTATATCCCCCTTTCGTTTCGCTTTCTGGACCTTTTTTTCTTTCTTTTTTGTTCAAGGCGAGGCGGCTCCTTTTTTTTTTTCCTTTAGTTGACGTGAAAATTTAAAAGATACTCCGTAATATTCGCCTTTGCCTATAACACTTTTCGTTAAACGACGGACAAATAATTTCATTTTATCTTAACAAAAAGCACGGAAATAACACGCTCCGAGCAAATAGACCCGTCAAGATTAAAATTCGAAGGGCAAACTGGGGGACGTCCCGACGAGATAGAAATCGCGCTCGCTCGTTTAGCCCCGCGTGCGAGGACGACGACTCAATGAGGGAGAGGAGGGAAGAAAATCTATCGAGCAAACAAAAAGGGGGGCACCGCGCAATTGTCACTCCGCAAACTGTACAGATCGGAGTCTCCGGAGGTACACACACTCGTAGATCCTCTCAGGAGGGGGGGGGGCAAGGAGTAGGGCCTCAATTTGTCTATCGCGATCGATACGAATTTATCGATCGACCCGCGGCGATCCGCAAGAAAGATGCGACGACACGTGGCACGTCTTCTTTCTCTCTCCACCTCCTCCTTTTTCCCCGTGTCCTCGAGGCAGATGCACGGCTGTATGAGCACACCGTATACACTTCCGGGAACGGCTCGCCGGCTGATTTATCGACTAGGAGCTTTGTTTGCGCGTCAGTCTTTTTTCCCCTCCCCCTCTCTTTGCTCCGCGCGATGTACAAAATGATGTTACTGATTTGCATTATTTGAACTAATGGCGAGATGGAAAAATAGATTCTAAGGCGCACGCAGGTGTGTGCGGGGCAATAAACGCAGTTAAAATCAATCGCTGTGTTTGCCGAGCTTTCATCTTCCGTACTTTCGCGAGTACACGAGAGTGGAGACCATGCAGCTCTCGAGAGTATAATTACACGGGGATTCCTCCCGGCGCTGTAAGTAATAACCATATACACGCGAGCGTGAAGTTTGTTATCAATTAATGTCAAAATTGGCTTTGCTAGCGTTTGCGAATAAATTATCATCAGCTCGCCAGGTGTGACCCGCGTTGACCTTTACTAATCAGCGTTTCCTACTTTCATTTTCCATTTACGCAACTCGGCCGTTACTCCAAAGAGGATATCTTTATCGGTGCTTTGAAATCCGAACGACGATTGGAGCTTTTCGTGCAACAACTCGATTATTGACCCGAACGTAAGGGTGTTTTTTTCAAGAGGTGGAGCCGTGCAATTCCAAAGATTCCCATCTCACGTCCCACTACCGAGGGATTGCTCGATTTCTCGGGCAACTTCACAGCGTCCAAGACCCCCCCCCCCCCGAAAATGTCCTTTCTCTTATCGGGCTCCCGATGATATATAAGACTTTTATTTCCCGAGAGAGCCCGAGAAGTAATGGAAGAAGAGGGGAGAAAAGTATATTTCCTTTTCTATATGTACTTGATTCTCCAGCATTTTCCACGTTACCCCCGTCTTCGTGTCGCTCCAATCAAAGCCGAGTCCATTATACAAGACAAAAACCCGAAAAAGGTAAAAATATCCTTCAACCACCCACGCTCGCGAAAAACAAAATCCAAGAGCGCTTCCTCGTCCATATACGCGCGTGTCCTGCGGCGTGGCGCGAATATTCCAAGGATGCATTAAACATGCGCGCCAACACCGCGACGACGCAACCCTTTTTTTTTTTGCCCCTCTACCTCTATACCGTACGGACTCGCTGGAGCTATTACCGCTTGTTTACGATTTGATTTATCAGGGACGTAAATCTGCCGTTTCTGTTGTTACGAGCGGGAATCAAGATTACGAGCAGTTTTGTACACCCCACAGCATCATCTCCCGGGATATATCGCGGTTTGCCGAGGATTTTCTCTTTTCCAACGATCCTCGGGAGAATCGTATATATGTATGCTGGATCGAAGGGAAATTTAGCGTCCGGCGACAGGTACGTGCTGACTTAATTTAAATTAAAAGAAAAAAAAAACCTGGAGTCGTGTCAAGGTATACTGCAACGAGACTCTTGGCAAAAGCATCCCTCGTTGCACGCCCGTGTCGATGACCATATAATATACGTGCAAGCCCGGCTTACCTGCAACAAAAAAAAAAGGGATTCATTGGTACAAGAGGAAGAGGAAAAAAAAAATAGAGTACATACATTGCTCGAAAATTCACCTTTCAGGGCTCGTGCAGAGAGACCTCTCGTACCTATACATTTGCATACGCGGATAATAGTCGAGGGAGGATGGCACAACAACAACTGCCGAGCTACTTAAATGTTAATGCGGCAGTGGATCTAGCTCTCTGGTATCAACGAGAGCCGAGAGAGAGAGAGAGAGAGAGCAATATACCCGCCTTTCGTAGGGTATAAGGTATACACCCGCGGAGAGTATTTTAGGAGGGGGAGTGAAAATGCACGAGACCTCGAGAAAGCTCGTGGGTGGTCGAGATCTCGCTGGCATCGACGAGAGAGAGGCGGGTGGTAGACCGTTGCTGGGACTCTCTTAGTCCGTGTACGTATACCATTGCCTTTCTTGACGCCAACGCGCGTGTACACACACACTTACATGCGACTCGACGAAAGTTCGAGCAGAGGTGCATGCCCTTCTGTTTTTTTTTTTTTTTTTTTTTTCCTCCTTTTGTTTGTCGACAGCTCGGGCATATTTGCGAATACGTACGTCCTGCGACCTCTGGCAATAACCTCTTGACACTTGAACGATTCAGTTGACTCTCGTAATCATCTTTTTTTTTTTACCCTGACCGTCGCTCAGCTCTCCAGGCACGCAATCGATCATACCTGTAAATAAAGCCTTTACTCGTCCTGCGGCTAATCAACCCCTCCAATAATAAAATCCCGGAAAAAAAAAAAGATGCATTAAAAATGCAGCCAACGGCCTTTTCCCGCGCTTGTGTTGATTTACAGTATACACTAGTTCTCGCACCCCCCAGTTGGCCGAGGCAGCACATCTTCCTGGTCGATTAATAGAGATTCATTAGGATCTTTGTTGCCCGTATCCGTATGGCGCCGGCCGGCACCTCGGCCTTTTTTTTTCTCACTCCGCACCAGCCCGGCCAACGGATAGTGCAGTATATAGTAGACGCATAACTCACAGCGCCGCGCGCACTCGCATTTACAAAAAACTAAATCGAGAGGCGCGTAATTACAAAGTAAAGCCACGCCGAGTCGTTTCCGAATAAAGCATGTTATTCACGGCCGAGGCTGGCAAACTGGTCTCTTGGCTCGGTGCCCCGGAAGCGGACTTTTCCTCCCTTTTTTTTTTTTTTTTTTTTTTTGCTCTGCGTGCACCTAGATTTGTTTCGTTTCCAGAGATGGAGCCAAAGGTGGAAAAAAAAAAAAAAATCCAAATATTGATTTCCTCCGTACCTCATTTCCCCACGGCCACCACTGATTATTCTCATTGCGCGCATTGTACGTATAAGCCACGTAACATCCTTTATATACACGTAACTACGCGCAAAGCTTCTCCCTCCGGATGGGCATGTATGTAGAGCTTAATCGCCATCCGTACATTATCCATCCACCCCCCTGCCTCCTCTCTGGGTAGGCACCTACGAGCTATGGCAAATAATAAAAGTGCAAGGTCACGACGAGCAAATAGCAATTGTCCTCCCCCTCCTCTTAGGCCCACCCCACCTTCCATATTCACGAGCGCGAAACGAACAATTCTAATCCGACTCTCTTCCTACAATCTCCTTCCTCTCTCTCTCCCTCTCTCGTTTAAGGGAAATCGAAGCCCATCGGCGAGACAAAGACTGAGAGCATCCATCGCACAAGGGGATTTTTTTGTTTATACAAGCTCTGGTGGCCGCTGACTGTATTTGGATGAAAAGTGATATTAAGTTATGCAAATGGATGATGATTGACCCTGTTTTTTTTTTTTTTTTTTCGGCAGAAAACCCTTAGTGTTTCGGTCATACTTTTAGGTGTAAACAAACAATAGCTGTAATCAGGTTACCCGGTCAATTAATTGTTTCTCCTGAGGCCTGGTATCTTTTCGAAATTTCACAACCACCCTTGGCTCTCGTGTTGGAAAAAAAAAAAAAAAAAAAAAAAAAAAAAAAACCCCACATAATACCACGCACGTACGCCGCAAAACTCTCTGACGCAACGCCAACTCGCTCACCCGATGTTGCTTCAGCCGATCGAGTCCCACACGTAATGCACACACACGTCACATCGGAGCTCCGAGAGTATATCACGGCACGGAGTGAACGTCACGTCACTCCTATTACCACGACCTGTGGGTATACAAGCTTGCGAACACACGTTACGTACATATATGCACACACTCGCTCGAGCCGTGGACTTTTGATTGCACTCGCAGCGAATGTAATCCTGGATTTCGGGGAGTCGGGTGGTGGTTACCAGATAGCGCGAAAATTACTGCGATGACCCGGGTGTGGTTGGCCGTTCGGTTTTGACTGCCGTGGTAGTCCCTATACTTCAGCAGGGAGTCGTTATTCCCGGGGTTTGGCCGAGTCCAGAGTTTATTATGAACACTAAATCGCCCTGGTGAAAATCTGAAAGTTATAATGTTGATTTTCGTTCCGTAAAATAATGATATATGCGACTGCAAGTGCGCAAAGGAGACAATGGGTGTGTACAACATCGAGTCTTTGGCTTTAACCATACGTACAAAGCTCGGGGTGTATAAATTATTCGTCCCATTAGAAAGCTCGTTTCTAATAGTCGGCTGATGATGTAACGTATACAGGTAGAGAACTGACGTGACACCACGAGCATTCGACGATTCATAACTTTGAGAACGTTATACATGTGTGTGTGTACACTTACAGCCAGAATATAAATCATACGGAGGATAAACGTGAAAAATTTAGGCTGGTTTGCATAATTGGATCGGTGTACTTTACCTTTTTTTTTTTTTTTTTTTCTTGTCATTTCGATAAATGCCCAATGATATTTACAGCTCGTTCAATTCAATACGAAAATGCTTGAGTCATGAATCAAACCAACGATTAGCCCATTTAAATCCAAAAAACCAATACACGCGTTGGGGGGAGGAAAAAAATGGAATTGCATTTCCTGGAAAAGAGATAATTCGATCGCATCAATTATCCGGCTGACAAAAACCTGATAAGCCCGGGAGCAGCGACTTTTCTCTCTAGGCAAAAAAAAAAAAAAGAAGAAAAAAAAAATGGTCCCAAGACGCATCGCGCGCATACTTCAAACCCGGCGATTTACGCGGTTAACATTTTCTCCCTCCGTACGCATCCTTGGCAACGACAGTTTTGCACCTCAGCACACCCATGTACACACGCACGCAGGTCGTCATTAAACTAGCGGTAAATCTCGCGAGAGCGCATTTGCACGACATATCTCTCTCTTCCGCTCGTCGTCGTCTTCTTTCGTTCCTCTTGCGACGCTTCTCGCGCGCCCGAGAGCTACATGTATATTCCGCGAAGCTATCATTGTCTAGACTCTCCGCGATCCTCCGCTTTACAGTTAAGCTGCCTTGTTTACACGACGGCAGCCCTCCGAGCGTGGCGCGATGTTAGTTTTTTTTCTTTTTTTTTTTTTTTTTTTTTTTTTTTTTT
>NW_019379674.1:7108409-7280122 GCF_000648655.2 Copidosoma floridanum
TGTCCAAAAGTATAAAAAAAAAAAAAAAAAAAAAAGCCCAAGCTCGCGAGCAATGCGAGCGCAGAATAACCGAGGGAGGGTTCGTGTAATAAAGACGTCATTAGTAAAACGCCCGACCGCCCGCTGGTCGTATATATATATACGAAGCACCTGAAGCGGTGGAAAATCTTCTTTTTTTTTTCCTCCATTTTACGCAGTGTGTACTTATTTATTCGTACTTACGTACAATAAAATTGGACGAGGCAGTCGAGTTAAAGAGCACCGCGGCGCAAAATAAATACGGGATTGGAAAAAGGCTTAATGTACTTAGCAAACGGGTTTTACGAAGCTCATTAGCGTGTACGTGTGTATGTATAGTGCAGGGCTCAGGTGGGCGCGTGGTTTAAGCCCTTGATGGCTCGGTTGGCGAACGGTGTAGGTTTTAATTAAAAATTCGAGGGCACTTGTTGAACGTAATTTACGAAAATCCAGGGGTGACTATAATATATAGTGCGGTTTTATGCCACGCGTTATAGTTTTTAAGCCCTCGATTGTTGGGTGAAATACGAGAGTACAATTAATATGAACCCTCCACCTGTGTCATTACAATCCCTCCGAGAATGAACAATGAAAAAAAAAAAGTGTGCTATACAACGGAGAGGTGTATTGCACGTGCGCCTATTAATCTAAGCAGAGGAGACTATAATTGTTGGGAGTGGCGAGTGCGCGTCCACCAGAGGCACCCAAATTACGGTACTTACACGTTATACAAGAGCGTCAACACCGGCCGCTCTATGTTATTATCGCCATCGTCAACTGCAGTTAACCCTCGAAAAGCTCGTTAAATCAACCGCTGAGAAATCTTTTATTTTTATTCATACGCGTGTCCGTTTAAAACGTTTCGATGACAAATGTTAACCACATGCAGGAATTCGAGTAAATACGTCCATACACATACACGCGAGCAACCCTGCAACTTCCCCCCCCCCCCCGCGTCTCTCTTATACATACAGTGGGTAACAAATGAAATCGCAAGCTCTGAAATATACCTCGTCGACAGCAAAGACATATATACGTATACCCCCGACTCAATCTGTCCCCCCTGCAAGTATAAAGAAGTTCGAGGGAGAAGGATACCCCCTGCACATATACATACAATCGAATTGTCCTACAGCAGAGATAAGGCTATACGTAGTAGTCGAGTCGTCGTCGGCTATTTCTATTTATATATAAATCGAGGTAGTATACGTGCAGCTGCAGCTCATTCGCTTAAACGTCCTCTCTCTCTACTGTACATGAGCTGAGTGATTGCGAGTGATTTCGATTGTACGAGCGTCGAGTGAATATATACGCGAAAGGATCTCCCCCATGGGTTTGGTTGGCCGTGCGTTGTCATCTATTGCTTGTATTTGTCATCTCGTTATTATACTTGTATTTAATAGTGCCTTCGTTCATTCTTTCGATTTTTATAACTATTTTTAAAAATTTCTTAGCTGCTATCAAGCGATTTTTGAGACAAATGGCTGTTCAGTCAACTCAAACGATCGAATGGCTGAATTAATTTTTTTTAATTTTTATTGTCTTCCCAGCTATGGGGTTGGTATGTGCGGCCCATGCACGTTGAAAATTAATTTTCTGCGCAAAAAAAAAAAAAAAAAAAAAAAGAAAAGAAAAGACGAGTTTTTGGATGAACGAAAGGGTTAGTCGTGAATATATGATATTAAATCTTCATGCAAGCAAAACAAAAATAATGAAAAGTTTTTTCAGAAGCCTTGCAGATACGTGGAAATGGGACGGAAAAAAGAGAAAAGAAAGCGCTCGGTTAGTCGATCGAGAGCAGGATTTGCAAAATGAAACATTTTTCTTGCAATCTAGTGCACGTGTGTACCTCGTGATGCGAAAGAAAAAAAAATCGCCGTACTATTATTAATCGAATTAAAATTTTCTGCGCTCGTCTTGGATCTATGTGCGTGCAGGTCCGCTATCTCCATTAGAGAAATCATCAAACCGATAACAACTGGATTAATTTCACGAGATAGCTTAACACGAAGTAAATTGCAAACGCATCGCGAACGAATGCGAAGCTTGGATTTTCCGCACAGCTACTCGACCGCGCAAGAGAAATTTGTTCAACCCATGAAACTGAACACCTTGTGCGGTGCATTGTTATCTAACCAAATATATTGTTAAAACGGAATGTCCATAAGCGTGCCCACATACAGAGAAGGACTGCAATTGTCGATAAAAGGTGCGATGCGCGTGGTACGGACTAATATTTCCAAAGTTTCTTTCAGAGGAAATGCCAGAAATACCAAGTAACATACATTTTCTATCGTATCGAAGCTCGGCCACTAAAATTACTCAAAAGCATTCCACTGCAATATCCCTTACGTAACTCGTTACATACAGATATTAATCGACAAAACTCTAAATGACTCATGATACGCCGAAAAGAAAAAAAATTAAGCAATCACTGTATGTATCCTACATATATAGTGTACGGTGGTGCATAATATATCCCATCACAACAAACAAGTTACGATCTCAATCCGGCGCTCGCAGTGTTTCTCTGCTATCTGCATCGATGGATCTCGAATGGAATCTCATCGGACGAAAAAAGCAAAAAACAAAAAAAAAAACCTCTCGAGAGCCGAGGTAGTGAAACGCGAGCACTTCCTGGCTTACATCAAGCCCTTCGCTCTCCGCAGCGGTGAAAGCGCCTCCACCCGCGCCATGCGCTAATTCCAATTAATTATATCGATAATCCAGCGGCGAGGCTTTTTTCCCAAGCTCGGCATCTATATATAACCCTCTCCGTTGCGGGAGTGTTGTGTAACAAGCAAAGTGGCTGTAATGGCCAATCGAGAGAGGATAGGAGCGCTGCTCCCGATTGTTTGCAGCTGGTTGTACCGCTCGGCGTGGCTTTGAGGAGAAAATCGGCAAATTCATAAGTTATGTTTCATTTCACCGATTCCGGCCGATCTACAATTCGTACATTGAAGAGAAAATAAAAAATGAGACGTTCCATTACCATACTGTCCCCCCGTGCAAACAAGAATAAGCGCTACGTATAAGTAGAGCGTCGGGCAAATTGATTTATCAGAGGCCGGCCGGACGCCCGTGGCAGCCGATCGATATCCGATGCAGCCTCGCCGATAAAAAGGTAAGAGAAGATCACCACTACGCCGAGGAGGATGACGATATCCCCTACGAAGAATACACGAAGTGAAAAGAGAAAAGATGATCAAAGCGGGCTCACCGGACCACTCCTGATGCTTCTTCTCTCTCTCTCTCTCTTCCCTGAAGAAGAGGGAGANAAAAAAGATATCAGTAAAATGAAAATTTAGTCAAAAAATCGAACGACAAATGAATACTCACCGAGCTGCTGTCTGTATTCCATATAGAAACGGAGCTGGCTTTTGTTTTTTTTTTTTTTTTTTCACAAAAATCCGAAACAGAGTTCATAAACGTCTCCTTATCGTATACTTTACGTCTTATTTCGATCCCTCCTTTGCCATGGAAATCAAACAAATAAGCCTCGCCATCGAGACATTCCCATGCGCAAGTGAGAACCGAGGCATAAAAAGCCGGTTTCGCTCGTGACGGTAATTTGTTGTAGCTCCGTTTTGCTTTTATTCTCTCGCAACCGAACCGAAATCCCCCTCCCGCTCGATCCTCCACCCACCCGTGGTGGAGTAAATTAAGTCTTTTTTTTTTTCATTTTTCATGTGGTAGCTTTAAACAACCCAACATATTTTAATTAATGATAAACGCACACGTGGCTTCAGCTTTAAAAAAAAAAAAAAAAAAAAATCGGTAAAGATACAGACGCGCTCGGTGGTTTACAAAATAAGCCCGCCGTATCGATGGTTCACCGTACTTCATTTCCATACTTTAGGGGCATCGCTGCTGAAAGTAACACATCACCTGTGTTTGATCACTGAATTATATTTTTCACATTCGTAAAAGTATCTGTGAAATCGGCTTTTTTTTTTTTTCATTACGTATAATCAAAAACCAAAAGTTACATACATCGCGTCATTCGTGCGGGCTTAATTAGAATAAGCGCTCGAGGCTCGCGCGCAATGTGCCCGGCGTCTCCCACGGGTACTTCATTTGAATAACAATTGTATCTTAGCTGTATATTTTTTTATGGTAGACTCCAAGAGAATATTGCTCCAAAGTTGATGAAAATAATGATAAAGATTCCTGTTTGATCACCTCACTGAAAAGTTTTCATGTGTTCATTACCAAAAAGAGGAGGAATGAAATTTTTGCTCAACAACCGACCATACAAAAATGTAGGGGAAATCGAGATTTGACGAATATGGATACCATGATGGTATTATCTGTCCAAAAATTCGAAAGCCATTGAAATACCAAAGAGCAAACAAACCGGACAAACGCAACGAAAGGAGCAAACGTCAAGCACGGCAGCGCTCTCCGCAGCTAGTATAAGGTATGTATCGTTCTAAATTCCTGTACACTCGGTGGCGTGCGCGAGAGATACGACCTCGAGACTAGAGCGCTCAAACGAGTATAAGCAAGGCAGATAGATGGATGGAAGAAGTAGTAGAGGAAAAGAAGGCATAGCAGCCGAGGTAAAAGAGAGGAGGCGAAATGAAGCTGAGGGAGAGAGGAGAGCAGCACGTAGCACGCCACTAACGGTACGGCAGTGCGGCGCCGTGGTATACCGGTACACCGCACGTTCCCTCACCCCACAAGTTTCTTTATGTGTGTGTGTGTGTGTGTGTGTGTGTGTGTGTGTGTGTGTGTGTGTGCACGTCGCGAGATTCTACCCCCCTTTTGTCCCGCTAATGCGCTCCCAGAGGATACCTAACACGGATCCCCGACTCCTTCCTCCAGTGTATAGTTCTGGCGGGTTCTGTGCTCCCTTAGCCCAAAGGAGAACCCGAAAGCCCCAAAAATCCGCGATTCTCTATCATATATTATTATATTCCATCGAGTTTGACGCCATTATTATAAAAGTAGATTTCAATTTCAATTCTCTGGAAGCAAAAAAAAAAGAGAATCAATCAATCAATCAATCACCTCTTCTATACATACCCCATAAACCTACTTAAGCCGATAAAAGTGTATTATTGTACGTACATTAGTGAGCAATAAAAAAAAAAAATCTCCAGACGATAGGTTGATGATACAGCTTCGGCGACTTGTTACGGCGATCGTGAGTCTTAAAACCTACTTCTCGGGCTCATTTTCCGCGAGCCTCGTCTTACACGGTATTAGGCAACACACAACACCCGGCTATCTCCTCTTTGGCTGAATTGCCCAGTTATATACTATACGGGCACTGCTTACTTATCCGGGAAAAATGTTAAAATTATATCCCGTATATATACAAGTATTACCCCCTTCGAAGTAAAATTTGAAACGCGATGCTTCCTCTCCTGCTTGTATGTATATAATGCGCCAACAACCTCATTGTACTTTGCTCCGTAGCGCCTTGTACTCTTGCCTCGTTTACGAGCAATCGTCCCTGAATCTTGTTTTGCCAAACTAACGGTAGGATACGCTATAAACCACCACTGCCGGAGAAGTGGTACCATATATATATATACACTTGCACGTGGCAGCAGCTGCAGCTGTTTCAGTCGCAAAATCAGTGGATTATTCCCATTAGTTTCCAATATCCCATATTATCCACTCCGAGACGCACAAGGGGTTACTTGAATCGAGAAAACAAAAGAATTCTATTGAAAAAACCTTTGCTAATTATGTTTCATCTGTTGAAGTAAAAATTATCTTTATCCACCAATAAAGTTTTGAATTTATCAATCAAAAATTAATAACCAAAAAAAAAAGGAGAAAAGCTTAGTTTGATCTCATTGTGTTGTTTTTGTATAGTATATTGTATACGTATCGTACATCACCACCACTATATTTGTAAAGCGAACAGCATCGGCATCCATGTAAAAGAATCCTCTTCAAAGTTCCGCCAACTGTACACCGTTTGTCTGTCTCGTCCATTATCCCACCACAGAGAGAGAGAGAAAAAAAAAACAGTTCGCTCGCACTCACAGCTCTCGGTAACTGTGCATTTCTTAATTATAAAACGGAAAGGCCTGCAAGTATAAGTGGGTACACAAAAGCAGCTATTACGAGGGAAGGAGATCGAGACAGGCGTATTCTATTTATTTTCCGGCACGTATACGTAGCTACCGTGCGCAGGTTTGGTTTTCCCGGCGTTCGTCCGATGTTCGCGCGATTCGCCGGGAGCATCGGCGGATCGTAATTGAATTTTTCCTCTTACCGGTCTCGGATTGGCTCCCCGGATCTCTTAATAAGCGGCTTTTCCATCGGACTCTGCTTCTATGCGCGTAACTATACATGTACGTGTACAGATACATCGAGACAGAGACAACGCGGTGTGTTGAGTGTTTTTCACTCGACGGTGGGATAATTTGGATTTTCCAAGTGTTACTTTTGAAATATTGAAACAGATTGAGACTACATTGATCTATTGATCAAAACTCGAATAATGAGACCGGCAAATGTATGCAAATGGATGCTCAAAGAACGTTTTCATCATAAAGTTTGTACAAAAATGTTTTTATGAATTGAAAATCTAAAATGAATAAAATTGTAATTCAGTGACCGTAATTTTAATAATATAAGTCAAGACAATAATGACCTGCTTAAATATTTAATGTGTATCATTATTTTTCCTTTACTGATTTTGTTTTTAATACGTCGTTTCTTAACACCTTTAAAATAATAACACGATTGAACCCTTGCGCTCCTAATTTGCTGGCTGCAAAATGTCTCATCGTTAAAAATGTCATTCAGCAGAAACAAAGAGGTGAAAAACAAACAAAAGATTTGGAAAATAATTCTTAGAAACAATTGAGGGTGCGCGAGAATATTATCACCACAGTGAAAATTATCTTTTTAATCGAGGCTTATTTCCAAAGGAGTAAAGCGTGTGTACTGTACACACACAACTAAATTAAAAAGAAAGGAGGCACAGGCTTTTTTCTTCGCAATTGGATGAAAACATGTTTCGAAATCCTTTGGTGTCCCTAATTGTGTCGTACGGTGATAATTGTGCCTCATGTAAGCAATCAGTAAAAGTAGTCCCAGCTAATCGATAACGTCATTGAAGATTTCACACAAAAAAAGATTTTTCTATCTCTACATCATTATGGATAGCAAAGACACGCAAAAGCAACATTACACCTGTAATGATAGCGGAGGAAGTATTTACCACGATAAAGAAAAAATTCAATTTATACGGGACAGAAGCTCAACAACGTAAATGGTAACCCTAGTAAAGGCAAGATCCAAGCACGTGCACGAGACCTTGAACAAAAACACCGTTCATTGTGTAACTTCCCGGGGATGAAAAGTAGCAACCTCCACCGAGAGCAAAAACAACTCGAGAGACAATGCGGAATCGGCGGTACATCTCTCGACTGAGCCAACGCGCGCTGAAAACTTTTCTCGCTCTCCCACGACACACTTTGCGATGAATTCGCGCTCCCAATGCGTTATACCGCAACGAGGACGCTTAATGGAGCAATTACAATTCTTACGAACGCGAGTGTGCTTTCGCGGTGCAAAACGTGTCCACCGCGGATAGCGCGTATGGGTGTGGATGTCGGGAGTCGCGGTGGAACATGAATTACGACGATTATTACGCGCCGCGGCAAATGGATTGGTTTTTCATCGAACTCCCGGGGGCTGTTGATTCACGCCGAGACGGAAAATTGATTGGGCGCAAAGTAAACTTGGTACTTTCGCGAAAAGCTCTCGCTCGTTCTGGAGAATCAATTTGCTCGATTTAATTCGATAATGCCAAATATAATATACATCCCTATGATGGCGAAAAGTTATTATGTATGGCTGATGTATTGAATGGATACACGGTGTGGCTGCGCGAGTCGCGCTCGAATTCATATATATAGTCGCGCGCTTACAATTGAAAGGGTGAGGTGGATGTAATTTACCGCAACGCGTTGGACCCGGGAAATCGAGAAAAACTATACCTACATACATTTCTATCGGTTAGGGTAGCCGAAATTCGTAAAAGCTCGTGGGGGAGGGAAAAAAAGCTGCTGCCCCGCCATCTCTCATGCTCGTCGCAATCGAGGCGTGCGTCGACAACGAAGAGAACTTCCAAAAGCCCTTGCTGAGTTGTCGACGAGAGCCCACGTATATCGACAAAGTTTAATGACGCGAGCCGAACGAGTTTCCATTTGGACTGTCGTCGGGTGTCTCGTTATACGTGCATTGGGTTTATACAAAAATGTTCTCACCTATACACTACGATCGATCGTTTGGAAATTTTATTTGTTGCATCGAATCAGGGCTTTTATTTATAAATTTTTATCCTGTATATTATCAATACTATATATAATTCAATAGCGAATACAATTACTCAATGATACTTTGACGCTTATGTTTTGGAGTGTCAAATATTGACAAAGTATGATTTTTTTTTTTTGGAAGCCCCTTCGTGGGAACTGAAGAGAATTTCCCGAGCGAAACCCGACCCTGACATATCAAGTAACCATATAGTTTAATGAAAACTCTCGAGAGGGAAAGAAAAAAAAAAAAAAAAAAAAATTGATGCCTGTGCATTACGCTAAAGCCACGGAAAATGAACTGGTGAACTGCTCGGCTGAAACGAGACAGAGGGCAAATGTTAAAACAAACAAAAGAGGCGACGGAGAATTCATTGTGTGCACGTACACGAAGAGAAGTTAATTCTCTCTCCCGTGTTGATACGGAAGGCGGTAGGGGGTGGAAATGTATTTATAGATCACCAGCGTTTCCTTTTCGTCTTTTCCCTCGTGCTCTTTCGCTTCGTGTGTATGTGCCTACTGTGTGGCACTGTGCTCCGGTTGGTGGGTGATTAATGACCGTCCAAAAATTCTTTCGAGTTGAAAAAGCGTCGCATTTGCCACCACCTCGAACCACACGGAAATACTTAATTTGCACTATACGGTATCAGCAACACGTGCCATCTTCCACTCCAATAGCGAGTAAACGAAAAACTCCCAGCGTTAATTAAAAGAGGTACAATTTCGTGCTTTAATTGGACGTACATGCCCTAGATCGCATGATTATATGTGTGCGTGCGGAGTGCAGACTAGAAAAGAAAAGCTTGAATATGTTTGCGGGAGCTAGTTTGTTTATCGGAGGAGCCGTGGAGGTCGGGGCGTTTCGGGTCCCCAATCGGAAGTCGTCAGACTCGTCTTCATCAAGCCAACTGCGGGTATATATACATACATATGCTGGAAGCACTTGTGTGTGGGTACACGTTTTTATACGAGCCAATGAGTTATGGAGCTTGGTTGGACCAATACGATGTGTCTTGGTGACAACGAGAGATATTAGGTTGCGTTCGTGTGCCATTTTTTCACGCATCATTTAACGAGAAAAACAATAAATTTAACAAAACGTTTCTCTGTTTCATCGATACTGTACAGGCTTGAAAATTAAAATTAATCAAAATTAAAAAAAGGTAGTGCTCCGCGAGAGTGTAGTTCGATAAAAAAAAAATATACAACAACGTAACACGTGTCGTAGCGCTCACTTAATCGTAATAATTGTTATGATTATCACTTTGACAACACCACACGAAGCGTTACTTCCTGCGTGACTTTATTCGTATACACACGTGCCACTGTTCATTATATGAATGCGACAAAACGTATGTTTAGCAAGTCTCACGACTCATCGTTTGAGGAAATAGAGACCGCGAGAACTTGATAAAAAAAAAAAAAAAAAAAAAAAAAAACATGTGAAAACGCGAAAAGGGGTATCCCACAACGTGAAAAATTAACCGGCTAATCTCGAGCGTACTAAATCAGCTGGAGCATCCTTCCTACACCCTTTTTTTTCTCCCACCATACAATACAGCCTCAGAGCGCGAGCCTAGGGTTTCCGGCACGCCGCGGGAATACAAACCTCTTCCGCGTAATACGCCCGCTCGCGGATCGCATGTGCTCGCCGCACGTTAGAAAAGAGCGATGAATTAAAACGCAGGATGAAAATACCACTTGGAGCTCTCGCATTACCAGAGGAGGCTCTTTAATAAACACGAAGCTTGGACTCGAGCTAAACACGTTTTGATGAATTCACGCGAGTAGTTTTTTTGGTGAAAACAGCCCGAAACCAAGAGCTGTCGGCTGCAACTGACTCCTCCTTTTTTTTTTTTTTTTTTTTTTTTTTTTTTTTTTTTTTTTTTTTTTTTTNTGACGCTCGAACCTTGAAAAAACAAAACTTTATTGAAAAAAAAAAAAAATGAAAAAAAAATTGAATTGCAAATCATGGCCATTAATTGCAACACAGTATTGAGGACGCATGCGATTAAAATATAATTTCCCAATGAAATGGAAACTTTGGTGGCAAAAACAATAATGACGCAATAACATTGACGTATAGTGTTGAACACCAAGAATGTATACATCGAAATGAAAAATGATAATATTATTACGAAAAATGCAAAGCCTCTTGTTTCAAAATATAAAACATCTCGCTTCTTTCGATTACTTAACGAGCAAAGCGATCTTTAATTTTCGAAAAGCCCGTAAATCAACCCCACGACTCTCCTCGGACGTATATACACACGTAAGTAGTAACTCGGTAGCTGCAGCACGGTCGAGGGCAAAAGTAAATCCACACACACACACACACCCATACAAAAAAAACTGTGGCAGGGGGAGGGGGAGAAAAAGAAATAAGGCACCAGCCGCAGGAGCGACGAAAGTGCAATTACACTCCCACACACGATCATCTGCTGATGCTCCGCGCTATACGTACACACACACACACACATGTCCATGCAGGGATGGATTATTATCGCTTCCGGTGGAGCATACGGTGCTGAGCGGCAGCACTAGCTACACTTACGTACACACGTATTGGTAATGGAGTTCAAAGCGAGGCCATAATATGCACGGAAGCTGCTCAAATAATATCCATGGAAATTACAACCTCCCGAGGGATCCATAATATAGGTGCGCGAGAACTTAATAGCGACGAGGTATCACTCCGTTGTGTATATACACGCAAACCAGTATACGCGTGTATATATGTACGTATTGTAGTGCGGAAAAAATTTACCGCCTTTCGCCAACGAGTAAATATGTATATACATGTATTGTATACCTGTACACGCGTGCACGGCTCGCAATTGAATGTATGCGCTCTAATGGTTCGGCGATAAGCTGTACCATTGATATCGCTGAGGTGGTAAATAACCGTGTGCCGTATTGTATCGATTTGTTTCGGTATTCATTGGCGCTCAAGAAAATACGTCGAGGAAATATTTGGACCGTTTTTTTTTTTTTTTTTTTCTTCTTTCCCAAACAAAGAGGAATTTAAAAATCAAATCAAAATATTTTTTCCATCAAACGTACTTCCTGCATCTCGCGGGGGCTCGTATAATATCTGATGGAGCGCACGTATTGTGTGTACACCGCGGCGCTCGATCTGACTTCGCGGAGAGCGGGCCATTAAATCTTTTGGCGTGTGTACCTTTGAAAAGGCGATTATAAAGAAGAAGGAAAAAATAAAATAAAACCGGGAGCGCGTATAGAGGCGGTGTTAAATGAAAGAGAGAAATAAAAGGTACCACTTGTAGATATCCCCTATGCGATTGCGACACGTTTACGGGAGAGTGTAGTATGGGTGCTACTAATGTACCTACGAAGCGTATTAAATTATCAAAACTGGTTCCCCGCGAGGTATATACGTACCGTATATTTTTAAAGATATGTCCTCGAAACGAGAGCCGTCCTTTTCCCCCAACTCGTCCGCGTGCATAATTCACGCATTGAACGTATCTGATTTTTGTCAAGTTGAGAAAAGAGTTTGCCATTTGTGTGATTGCAATATACGATAACGTTCTCTCTTCTATTCCGCGCGTGATAATTCATACACAAATATTTTCGTAGCAGCACCGGGTACCCCTCGCATTGTATATTATTTTGCGCGTGGAAAACACGTTTGTGCGTTACATACACCTTGGGGTGTAACCTCGAAGGATGTAGGATTTTACGACTTTCGTTGGAAGACAAATCGCTCGCGGAATTTGCGCCAACACCATCATGTGTTGCGAAATAATAATTTTCCTAAGTTCCGTTGATTACTGAGTTACGCACCTTTACTCGATCAAATGAAGACCAAAGTTGCCGATCGAACAAATAGTGCTGTACTATAGATTAGTCTCGCATCTTGTCCGGAAGACAAATAATGTAAAAAAAAAAAAAAAAAATGCCATGACTCTAACCGAGTACCCCTTACCCGAGGAAGGAAAAAAAATGTCTTCATAACAATACAACGTAATAACCCGAGCTAGCTTAACACATGCTACGTCTGTAAGAGTATAAGTGTACCCGCGGAAAAGAATACCACGATGCTCCCGCGCGCTCATTTCTTCGCGTCTATCCATTTTTCTCGCGGCTCGATGGCATTTCCCACCTTCGCAATGGGGTTTCCTTTGAATGCGATGCAGCCCAACAACACCAAGAAAGACAGAGTCCCGTATCTCCTATATTTTTCATTCGCTTGTGATGCTTTTCCACTCCTGCACGCGTGTGCGATATGAGCACAGCCATGTATACACATTTTCTTCTTCTTTCGACACACATCCGGCCCCCGCGCGTCCTTATACATCACACATCCCACCTCTCTTATGGCGAGTATATAGTAGTTCACCTCGGCACCTTGCGCTGCTTTCTGTGCAAGTATGGCTCGTCGTTGGGGGCACCAAAGTGTATAGAACAATGCACGCGCACAAGGAGCACAAGTGCTCGACACGAGAGCAGAGCTTATTAAGCACCGGCGTCTGGCTTGCCGATAAATTGTTCCGGTTGCGTGTGGATGACAAATTTTCGAGGATAGTTATGTGGTTTAATTTTTTTTTTTTTTCATCATGAATAATGTGTCACTTACAGGGTTAATTTTACCATCGGTTTTGAAAGAGTTTTGTGACGAACCTATGGAAAAAAAAAAAATCAACTTTTGTTCTCGTTTGCAATGCAATCACGGGTTGTTTTATCGATGCAGTTCAATTTATCTCGGCTCCACCGAGCAAGATAAATAGCCAGAAAACCCTTTCAATTTATAGACGCGATAAATCAATGCGTGCCCCCCGTCATAGGCGACATCATCCGTCTTATTTTCCGTATCGGCGATTCACCTGCCCGCACCGCACGCGTCCGCGTATAACTCGTCCTTCGCTCCACATTCCTTTCAACAAAGAAGGAGGTACCGAGGATTTTTTTTTTTTTTTTCCCCTCTACTCACAGGATCCCCCATCCCCCTCCTCTACCCCCTTTTTTAGGCTCGACAGGAGTGCCTTGTGTACTTTTGACGGGAAAAAACGATTAACCACCTGTAAACCTATAGAACAAAAGTCTCCGACGCGATGCGAGGGTGGTCCGAGAGACTTTTACCCGATGGATTTATGAATGTGCATACGTCATCTATGTACACTACGCTACTATCTCGTATACGATTTTTACTGCCTCGGTGACTGGAATTTCTCACCAACTTGACACTTGGAGACAATGTGCATCCCTATTTATAACTTTTATATTTACAAAAAAAAAAAAAAAAAAAAATCTCAATGTACGTATCGTATACATGTGGTACTTGGTTATACATCTTACTTTCCCACGTCCAAAAAAACAGTGTTTTGCGTGGTGCCAAGAAAAAAATATTAACCGGGCAAACATGGACCTTCCTTCAATGTTCATCTCATCAGTTTTTGATCAAGTTGGTGGACGATTTTTACTGCCTTTCACACATATTAATTTATGTGGTGGCAATCAGAAAGGTATACCAGTGATCGAGTATGTACACGCGCTCTCAAGTATCGCAAGGAGGAAAAAAAGGGGTGTATAAATATGTAAGCTTTTAAGGACTCTGGTGAAAGTGCTTCCTTTGCCGAAGGAGGAGGAGGAGGAGGTTTAGCCAAATCGATCGCAATGATATTACATTTTTCATCGGGAGATTGAATGGCGAGCGGCGAAAGGGAATCGCTTTCAATTTCGCCTGGCCAGCTTATACAGGTGAATCACAAATTCACTAACCCCCGTATCTACCTGCAGCTCTGAGAAACGAGGGAGAAAATATACAATCGAAAAAAAAAAGAAGTGTCAATTACAGTTGTGCATCGATTCAATTATCAAAGTACAAAAGCCCTCGTTGCGAGTATCCTATAGCACAACCGATTGGCCCATCGAGTACCCAGATACGGCAAGTATTCGCGGGGGAGAGGTCGAAACGGCACTCGGGCGTTATCTCTCACTCGCGAAGAGTTGGAACAATCATCGACGAAGCGAACAAAGTACCAACATATGCATGGAATGGAGGAAAAAAGAAAAGACTCGCACACACGTACAAGGTATACACGCGGGAGAGGCGATAGTCCGGCACTTCCTTCTTCCTCCTCCTTCGCTTCGAGATGTAAATACGTACACCTATAGGGAGGAGATACTCGTTACACGAGGGCTGGCTAGCTTGTCTTTTCACTTTTTGGTTTTGGTTTTCTGTTTCTAATCTCGTGTACACACATGGCGCGGTGTCCAGTTACCTCGCGCGTTGCCAAGTGCCAGCCGATATAAATCCCCCTTGGGGAGAGGGAAAAAAAAAAAAAACGTATTATTTTCGATGTTTGCTACAAAAAGGCCACAAGGAAACCCGAGGAGGTCAATTAAAAATCCCTTGAAAAAGTTGGAGCACCGTATACTCGAGTGCATACGAAAAGAGGGAAGAACCTCTCGTCACGATTTTCCACTCTGCACCGAAAGAGGAAAGAGAGGGAAAAAAAAAAAAAAAAAAAAAGAAAGAGATTTACATGGGTATAGACGCCGCGATCAATGCCCTCGAAGAGCTTCGGTGTTTAATTAGAATAAGCTCTACGGTTGTATACGATGCCTACAGTCCGCGAAGAAGAAAGCAACACGCGATCGGCCACCGGTACGAGGATGTACACTGTCCTCCTCTTCACCCAACACACCTATACACTATTATACACGTGACCCTGTACCAAACATTTGTTTGTAGATTTCTCAAATATATTATAGAGTTACGGACACCGAGGGTAAATTTACGCGTCATTTTTACCCACAGCCGCTTTTTCTCTTTGTCTTGATAGCAAGGGCACGAAGAAGAGGCGCAGCTCTCGGTCGGCCCTGGTCATAAATAAAAAAGTAACGCGGGCACGTCGGCGTTATTCTCTCGCGGACCATGCTATCCCGTTTTTGTTCCGCCTCTCCTTCTTACTTCCCTCCCTATGTTCCGCGCGCGACATTCACCATGTAGCCGTGCACGGGCGTGAAAAGCTTATATGCGAAGCGGGAACGTATACTATGCACAACACACAGCAACCCCAACGTCGCCGAATGACCATTGCCTCGTGATTTATTCAGGGTTATCGTCCCCCGGCATCTCTCTCCCTCTCCCCATCTCGCTCTTTCTTTTCTAGCGCATACGAAGAGGGAGTGCGGGGGATTATTTTTCACGGCGAGCTGCCGGGGCTGGTGAAAATTATGCCCCCTCGCGAGCGTGTAATGCATATTGTACCGATGCGCCGGTTCGTCAAGACACCGGCGAGTGCTCAATTTATCTCAAAGTGCAAACAATATATGTGTTGAGAGGTCACTTATTGCAATTGTAATTCGGATGCGGTTGAAAGATTTTTGTTCCCGTGAGGCGACAGTATAGGTATACAATAACGCCCGTAGCAATCGACGTGCAAACAGACCCCGGCGTCGTGACTATAGGAATTTTAATCCAATTAGACTAGATTTCATAGCGATCGCCGGAAGGGAGCAGCATCGTTAGCATATAGCAGCAGTACTAAAGAGAGAGAGAGAGTCTAAAATTAACCCTCGCTTCGGCATGACGATTCAACCAGTTTCTAATGGTGGCTTTGCTTGGTGTACGTGCGCGCGTTGTATGTACATGTTATATATTGGGTACATCTTATATATACGCATTACCGATGCCCCCACAGCTAGGGCAGACCGAGATAATAATAATGTTAGAATATTGTAATAATGATAACGAGGGAGAAAATGTGGAGGGACGCGGGCCGCGTTAGGGTGGCGCCGGCCATTATCTCGGATACTTAATTGCGCGTGTATCGGAAGCCGGCAATTCGCTTGTTCGACACAATCCCCCCCCCCCCTACTACCACGCGACCGGTTCTCTCTCTCTCTCTCTCGCGCCTCTACCTGGTACGTACACACTCGCTTTTTCTTGATCTTGTTTTTCGTTTTTTTATTTTTTTCACTCTCCACTTAGCCATTACGGTTTTATTCATCCTAGAAGAGCGTACACATAGATACTCGACTTTTTTCACGAGCTTGGAATGTTACATAGATCTGGTGCGGGTATGGCGCGATGGGAGTTGTTATTTTCGGTACATTGGAGGTAAAACGTCGAGGAAGCCTATATCGATTTGGAAGTGAAAGTTGAAAGCTCCAATTGGGCGCCGATAAGCCTCGATCGCTAAGATGGACAATTGGTATTCAAATTTGTCTCAAAGCTCGGAGAGTCGAAATTACTCTCTGATTCCGCTCGTTAAGTATTAAAATGAGCCCGGGGGAAAATTTACATTCCTAAAAAAGTTAAATTGAAAGCCTAAAACAAGAATAGTTGAAGCGATAAAGTTAAACGTGTATCGCTGTATGCAAATTGTACACACAATGTATCGCCTTGGAGGGGGGGGGGGGACTAAAAAAAGTGTACGAGGAAAGGGAGGAAAAAAAATATCACGTGTAAGAGCGTCACCTCCTATCGCGCGGGTATTTTCCTCCTCCTTTCGTATTTTTTTTATTTGAAGCGCCTTTACGGCCTCCTCCTTTTCTCTTACAAATCGATACCTTTTCTATTTCCGTACCCTCGCCCGTACACCCAGAGCATCAAAGCCGCAAATTTAGCGCCCGCTTTACCTCGAGTGTGTCTTTCCCCGGAGCCGAGGGAAGAGATTGCGTTTATATAGGCGGATTCGATGGAAAAAGATACGAGATGCGTGCGTATGGAGAATAGCTTTTGTAAAACCAAGAAGGGGGTTCCCCATTCCCCGGCTATTCGCGTTTGTAAGACCCGCGCGATATCGCCTACAATACTGCACGTATACGCGCGTCTATTTTTAGCCGCGATAAAAATACGTGTACTCGCGTTCCGGAATTTTTTTTTCCCCCCCCCCCTCAAAGAATCAAAAATAGCCCGCAAGAAAAGCATCGCGTATCCTTCCAGAGTCCTTCGTCCATCCGCGCTTTCGTTTTTTTCTCGCATCCGTCAATTAACCAGATTAGAGCCTTTTCCCCTTCGCTCTCTTATCAGCGAGTGCGCGTTTGGCTCGTTCGTTCTCGATTCGCGTGTGGACTCGTTTAGCTCGAGCCTCTCTTTTTTGCCGCGCAAGTGTGTACACCAGGAAGCGCGAAATTGCTCTCCCCCCCTCTTTCAACTTGTCAACTTCCACGATCGCGTTGTATACGCTTCCTCCCCAAGCATCGTTTTATTTCATTTTTCCGCTGTGTATATATTAAGTATACACACGAGGGCGGCGTAAGTATACACGAGTTTTCTCGCTTTGCGCTTTTTGCGCGGCTACTGCGACCAAAGGATGAGCGCGATGGCTAATGATGTTTATCGTTGACGTCTATTGCATTGTACGTCTGGCAGGGTGTTAAATTTAGGAGATCTGATTTATATTGTTTTTTTTTTTTTTTTTTTTTTCAGGACAACGATACCCAAATGAGACATGGTTGGTCTGTTAGTTATCACTTGACAAAAACAGAGCCTGTGCGCAAGGGTTGCTCAGTCGCATGGATGTAAGTCTAGTAACTTTAAAGCTCGAGTGGTTCGAAACTTGATTAGATCGAGTACATTGTTATTCAGATGTGTCTTGTGTGGTACACTATCGACTGTAGTATGGAACCCAATGAAAAGAATGACTTATAAGGTACCTAGTAAGCAGAAATAATAATAATTACCAAACTTTGTCCATTATTTTGTCTATTTTTGTCATTTAAAAGTCAGGATGTTATTTCAAACATGTATTATGTGGCTAAGTACAAAGAATCTTTTTTTTTCATGCAATAATATTTCATCTTGTTCTAAGCAAAAACAGATTTTTCACTGTTTTTACACCTGGAGACATAACTTTTATCAATACCATATTTAAGTTCCATACGATGAAAATTACTCGTTGTTTGAAATAAAAACAAACATAATGTGGTTAGGTACATTTTTTCGCATTTTTCACCCCTGTAAACTGAACAATGTTTTTTAAGTTATGAAAGTACAAACGTTCATTGGTTGCCGTCCGACAACAACCTCCATTTACGTATACTTCAAAACAGCGAAAATTCGATATACTCTACAGATGCAATGGCGCGGTCGTACCTACTTTGGAGAGAATATACGTATCCGTAATGTGGAGGGCGAAGCGCATACGCATTTATTTTCGAGTAATTAGGGTACGTATGAGCGTGTACTCGTGGAAAACAGAGAGCACGCTCCTGTGTGGCCCTCCTCCACTTTGCACGGAGCACGTAAATTTATTTTTAGTTCTTGCGGCTTGTCTGACGACGCTGCTTTCCTGGTGAGGGAACAGTTTTGGAAATTCATGCCACCAGGGACCAATTAACTTTGTATATATCGTACCAAAAGTGTGGGACAAAACTAGGGTAATATAACACGTTGTCATCGTATCCGTGGAAAATTGGAATTTAAAGAATGTACGCGACAAGCTGTTACCGAATCGCGCGTTTAGCATAAAAACTGGTCCCTCCGACGTGTAAGGTATACACAGCTATATAGGTATATGACATCGCGTCAAAATGTACGCACAGTTTCCCCAACTATTATTTTATGGCATATTCGACGGACCAACTCTTATTTCCCTGTATACCACCGATCCAAAGTGTCAAACAAACAACTCTGCGAGCTCGTATAAAGCCTGGTGTTCCCAAATAAAAGAGTGACAAACCCCGCGCCGTGGAGCCATAACTCAAACACGCAAGCGACCGAGCGAGGGAACGCGGTGGCTGAAAAATGAGTTTGGAGCGGTGAAAGAAAAGAAAAAAAAAACGAGACATAGACGACAGAAAACGCCAATGAATTTTCAAGAGATCAAGAGAGAGAGAGAGAGCTGCTGAATTCGTTCAAGGCCAGCGGGAGCCGAGATACCATTTATGAATTAAACATTCATATTCATCTATACCGAGGGCGTTCGTCTCTTCTGTCAATCGCTTTTCTTCTCTCTTTCGATCTTGTTTTTAATGTTCAAACGGCTCCGCCCCAACGGTATAATATGCACATGCCGTACAGGCTCCTTCCTTCCTATACATGTGTGTGTGCGCGAGCGCGTAAATCATAGCGCCGAGTCGTCGAGCATCCGTATTGACGAATTTGCATATATTAATCGAATTTTTTTTTTTTCATCATCATTTTTATGTGGATGTATTGGTGATGTTGTACCGGATACCAAAGTACGTAATGCCACAATCGATGCTTTTTTTTACATACCAATGCTACTACCTTGAGGGAGAATATTCTGAAACTATATGGAATATTGTGGAGGTTGAAAAATAGAAATCAACTCAAAATTCAATTTCCTGCTTTTGGAGAATCAAAACCTTTGAATAAAAAAAAGGCACAAACGAAGTAATCGATCAGCGAAACGCCTCCGCGACATATGTATGCAATCGCCCAATTAAATTACGAACCCTTTGCTGAAAAACGCAGCTTTTTATAAAAGAAATGGATTTCCGCGGGTATATACCTGCACACTCGAGAGACAAATTGCCCTTGGGGCATTCGATTGCCAACCACCCCCCGTATACCCCTCAAATGGCGCCTGCTCCTAATTACTCCGCATGCTAATGTGCAAAAGTGACTTTTTCATGCCAGGGGTGGAGTTTAATGTCCCGTAAATTCAATTTCGAAGAGTCTACCGGTTTAAAATTGCAAAATGACATTTTTTGGCCATCAATCACCTGTCCAAATTCAAACCTTATACAACTGGTGCACGAGAGAAATAAAACAAAGATAAAAATTGCATGCGCATAAATTAATGACAGTACTCCAAAGTTTCCTCACAAAAAAAAAAAAAAAAACCAAAGCTAGCGGTTACAACAGTGTATTTTCGTGGCTACGGAGTACCGTTTGGGGTTGCACACCTCTGCTCTCTTTCTCTGTCCGTACGTACATATAATACATGAATCAAAGGAGCAGAGAAAACTCTCTCTTCCGATCTGTTGTGATGATGGTATATAATTGAGCTGGTGCGCCGATCGTAAGGCAAAAAGTTTCTGGTACATCGCTTCGGAAAATTGCGGTAGCTGCGCATCATCGCGAGCATCGTTATCCCCGTTTCTCTCATTACCCGCTCTTTCGAGCGCCTTTTAGCGCGTTATGCACTTCATAGGTATATATACACACACAATGCACTTACACCCCGAAGGTACATTTTTATACCCATAGAAGCCGGGTAATTTGCTTCTTCTTCTCGCGCTCCTATACCATCTGTATGTATATTTAAAAATTAGCTCGATGACCCGTCGCTCATGTATTAGATATTATTAAACTTTTCGCGTGATGTATTCCTACCTCTTGGTGTAACACCCGTGTTTTTCCTCCTCCTCCTTCTCCTGGTGTAATATCAATTTCGTCATCGTTTTCTACGCGGATGTTGGCCAACACTATAGGTATACGGCATGTGTACACCAACGCGCGACCTTGTCTCTGCCATCAGGTAACACAGTTGCGCTAATACCTATATGTACGACCAGCCGACACGGAGGAAGATCAGAGACGCATTTATTCACAATTGGCCGAAAATGGTCGGATGGGCGCATAAACGAGGCCAAGCCGATCACAATTTTTTCAAACGCATGGTATAACGATAATCGACTATGTTGAGCTGGAATTCAACCGTCGACTGTTGCGATAGAGTCGGTGTGTATGTTATACGAAACAAATACCTATACACGCGGCTTCGCAAATTGTTCCAGCGGCTTTTGGCTCGCCGAGATGATAATCATTTGAATTGGTTCGCGTGATTTTGCCGGGCTCGCGTTTCGCAATGTGTTATACACATAAACCCCTACTCGCTCGAAGAAACAAATGTACGGATTCAATCGCGCGTGGAAAAAAAAGTACGTCGCGAATAAAAATTATTTTTCGAGCCACGTACCTGACATTCGCAAAAATGTCCAATTTCCCGTGGTGCATGCGGGGGGGGGGGGAAAAAACAAAATATGCGGTTCCGAAAACGAGTACGTCCACGCGCATATGGTGTATGGGACACGAAATTGCGCAAGAAAATGTTTCCCGCGTACAAAAGAAACGTGCCCCGAGCCCGTGTATATACGATATAATGAAACCGCGCGCGTGTCACGGCAGGAGACACACCCTTCAACAACCATAATCCAAACTCCTTTCATTTTTCGTGCCGGCCCACATACCGCGTCGCTGCTCCCGTGCGTGTATAATAGTTGCACGCACTGCCCACGCACGCGCGTAAGCACTAGAGTACGGATGTATTATTATATACAGTTCGGAGTTTCCCCTTAAGATGCCGGTGGCTGCGTGTGACTTTTACCCTCTCGATTGCGCCGCAGCCCCTATATGCGATCGCGTTGATTATGGTGGATCGTCGAGGAACCCTGTCGCTTGTATCGGGTTGGTTTTATTACTCCGGCATACCGACACCCTCCGGGGTTAGCTTTAATTAAATTTTAGTTACCCGTGAGCCTGACTTTTACGACCGTGCTCGCGTCAGAGAGCCCAATGTACCGAAAAGTGCATGTAAGAACAACGGACGCGTAGGAAGAATGAGAAAAAAAAAAAGGTGGGCGTCGCTGTTGCCTTATTGATCTGATCCCTCTCTTTTCGTCGTCTCCTTGCATCATCGTCTGTCCCTCGGTGCGAGGACGTAACTGTACCATCTTCAGGGCATAGGGGGAGGGTCTATATATGGATAAAAGGGGGAGCCCTCGGAATTCCCTTTCGAGTAAAATAGCTCGAGCGCACGCGACCCGAGTCGAGTGAGGCTCCCCCCTCCTTATGGAGCTCGATTGCCATTGGTATGTCAAAGATTTTTTTTTTTTTTTTTTTTTTTTTTCCTCGCAAAGCTTCCACTAGCAGTTTTTATGACGCGATTGCAATACAAACTCATATAGTATCAGTTTATCGAACGTATGCTATTTCTTGGCAAGAAATTAATCACCATCATCATGTGTGTGCGAAAATATTGTTTTCCCAACTCCTTGCAATTATTCGGCCAAACGTATGAAAAAACTTCCCTCCAGAGGGTCGTGTATGTACGAATACCACGAAATCACGGAGCGAAAGAAAATAAAACGAGCAGCAGCCGCAAGGAGGGACATGCAACCCGGAAAAAGTCGAGAGAGCAAACAGAGTCTGTGAGAGAGGGGGAAGAAAAGCCGGAGGGCTTGTTTTTTCGAGTCTGCGTCTCGAGACGGCCGGAGCGCCCGCAAACGAGATCAGCGAAAAGTTCGGGATGAAAAGGAGCTCGATTGCCACCGTGTGTGTGTTTAGACGCGGGTGGTTTTGGCCATCCGATTGATCAGCGATGCGAAAACTTGGGCTTGCCGTGATGGGAATCCTACTTACATTTACACATCGGAACGAAATCAGGCGCGCGATGTTTGGCCTTTCGACGATTTCGGTGATGGAAAACGGCATCCTTCAGATATATATATATATATATATATATATACCTCGTTATCACGAAAAAAAGGAGCGTCTCCGAAATAGAATCGAATCGTGTCACGCGCCGAGCCGTAAATTGTACGCGATGGAACACCGGAAGGGAGATTAAAAGCTCACGCCTGGGGGGTATTCTTAAAAAAAAAAAAAAAAAAAAAAAAAAAGAGTATACTATTTCACGTCTCGGATGTATTTTTAATTAGTTGTATTCAAAATACCGAAAAAAGAGAGACTCGACTCACTTGGTCAAGCAGCATATCTGCACCGTCAGAAAGGAAGGGGATGAAAATTCGTGAAAAGAATACCCGCACGAGAATCGGAAAACTTCTTTGAACCGGAGTAAAAGTACAGTTGTGGTCGTAGTGCGAGTGAATCTGGAGGTTACCGGATAGAGAAGGAAAAAAAGGGCCAGGAAGAAACTTTGAAACGAGAGATAGGGAGGGGGGAGACCGAGCTGCGATATGTATAAGAAAGTTTTTGGGAGCCACTTGATTTTTCCACTGCCCTCCCATGTATACAGGTACTCCCCCTTTTTATCTTTTACAACGCAGCCCCTGCGAGAGTAAAGAATCCACGTGAGAATTTCTGCACGAGTGTCGGGTACCATTGTATTATAGCTGTTTGTTTCTCGGCTCTACGGAATTCGTCCCTTATTTGCAAGGTTTTATTGTCCAGCCACACTATTCGGCTCTCACGTACAAACGATTTCATTTATATGATCCTCCGTTTACATTATTCCTCTCTTTTGTACTCTTGTTTTTTGTTTTTTTTTTTTCCATGTACGACTGTCCCCGAGCAGGAGTGCCTTGAAAAACTATATTTTCATCTTACAGCGAAAATCATACTTCTCTTTTTAAACACCGTAAAATCCATTTTGAATCGCAGTCGTATACACTCGTTTTATTCCATCCTACTTTTTCTAAAAAATATACTTGGTACGGATGTGCACTATTTGCTCTGGTGATACACGTGCTGTTCTTCTTATTGTTCTTTCAAAAATAATAAAATAAAAGATATTCTTAAAAACGTGGCCATAAAGTGCAAAACTGTATAGTATATACATATACGTGTATCGCGAGCAGCATCGAGCGGCTCTTAAGAAGAGAAGATAGCAAAGAGCGGCGCAGCAGCTGCAGACACCAAAAGTCCATGTACTTACCTACATTCATATACGTTTCGATGTTCTCTTTTGTGTGTCGGCGCGGCAAGTGAGATGCCACAATGCTGCAACTTTGTTTTCGCTACGCTCTGTATATACGCATCAGTATACATGTATACACATCCGCGTATATGCGGGTTACAAACGTTGATTTTCATGCAAATTTATGTCTCATTGTTGGAGGAAACAGTCAGTTGCAGAGGCACGAGCGACGCGTATATTATGTGCTGGTTACTTCAGTTGGGGCTCTTAGTTGTTATCCCGCTGTGTAACACGGATAATATTTATATCGGGACGCGAGAGGGTAAGTGGCGCCATATATTTGCAATGCAGACGCGCTTCGGAGGAAATCCAAGACAACATTTTTTGTATACCCATATCCTGGATTCGCCTCTGCACAAAACCACCCCTTGTTTCCTCATAAAATTGTTCTCAACTTCGAATGAATAAATTACACATGTAGCCGTGTAAAAAATTGACTATACATCAGGATACACGATGTGCATCCGTACGCTATAATATGAACCCCTCGACTCTCAACGAAATGGTAATCGAAGAGGCCAGCCCAGCCCCACTGACATGAGATCCCAAGACGTCGCCCTCCGGCATTAACGATAGGTGCAAAGTCGATGTACCGTCAACGAGCACGAGGATAAGGGGAAAGACGGGCGAAAGCTCTCTTCCCCGCATGCACGAGATAGGAGTCAAAGTGAATGGGCAAACACAAGAAGAAGGAGAAGAGAGAGAGGGAAAGCTCGAGCAGCGCGGGTGAAATTTAATTATACCGAGCGGAGGGAGTCGGGCTCGAAAAAGAATTCTCTCTCTCTCTCTCTCTTTCATCCTGGCTCCTTTTTCACGTGTACGTGTGTGTGTTTATGTGCTGTAGGAAATTTATTTGTTTATTTATTTGTTGCACCGTAATTTAACAGAAAAAAAAATTTTATTCAAGCGCGAAGGTGTGATATGGCGATTAAGTGAGTTATTTTTAATTGCATCGAGTCCATACCATGTAATAGTGCAGTTACTTAGTAATACGTTGAAAAAAAAATAAAATAAAATGAAAATAAAAAACAAACACAAAACTGCAATTCGCTCTGTGTACCGTTAATTACCAAACACGTAATAAAAAAAAAAAAGATGAAAATACTAGGAAGGCACACCTTTTGACACGCGCGCATCACGAGTCGCGACAATGCATCGTGTGCCTCGAAGTACACAAGTGTCCATACGAAGCGAGGGTGGCAAAGTAAAAAAAAAAAAAAAAAAGGGAGAGAGAGAAAAACGTGCTTGAAAAAGTAGACGTGCGTGCGTAACGAGGGGCTGCTGCACGAGAAAGCCTCGGCCAGGAAGACAGAGGGAAGGGTGAGGCTCGTTCGCTTGCTCCGCGCTAATTACTCGTTCGCGTTTCTTTATTTATTTAGTGCACAGTCCTTGTTTATTTTTTTTTCTTTTTTTTTTCCCGCTCGGCTCGCGCTCGGCTACATTAATGCGAAACAACTACGTGTAACTATTCTCGACGCGAATCCAAATGGACATTGTGTAATGTGGGTGTGTTTTTTTATAGAGCTGCTGATGCGTTATTTAATAATTGACAAAAAAAAAAAAAAAAATTCAAGTTGCATTACTTACATTTTAACTCTATGGTAAATTCACTCGTAAAAAAATAACGCGAGAATCCACTTGTTACTGCAAATACTATCTGGTTATTAAGCGTAAGCCGTTATTTTATCATTATTTACCAGGTGATTGAACGAAGTAAATACCAAATATGATTTTTATCTTTATTGGTCTTTAAATGTTTACCCAAGAGTGTACTTATTTGAACAGATGATTTATTTTATAGCATACGAAATCTAATAATTACCGCGATGATGTTAAAAAGCGTAGATATACAGGCTTGAATGGCTAAGGGTACAGTTGCACCATCACAAAAAGTTACAGGGAATCTTCTCCATTCGTTATGTTATCCCTTTAAATCTCATATGGTGGTTCAATCTTATGATACTTACAATAAATGTTATGTTTACGTATTTTCCAAAATATAAATAAATACCAAAAAAGTAATACATCAACATCAGCACGGGTATTATACTTGCAAAAGGCGTTTTCTATTTTTGTACCACACGAAAAAAGCTGACCAAGACGTTGGTGGAATAATAATAACATCACAGTCTCATTTATCAAAAGATGTCGTACTCTGACGTAGGAAGGGACGCCACGGCACACACAGCCCGCTAATACAGAGAGATAAAAAAATATTAGATTGCAGTACACATGCCTGCAGTACTTCAAATGATGGTACCGTGGAAATAAACAGGTATAAGGTTACTCTACGTTCATGATATGCCCGATGTAGGTAACAAGTATCATGTAACTGAAGACTCGTTATTATTGTTTGATATGGAACTGTCAAAGAGAAAAATTTTTTTTCGAGCAATCGATTCGAGAAAAATGTTGGTATCTGCTGAATTGACATTTTAACAGAACACCTGTACACATTTCCATCGAACTGATGAGCGAAGAAAAAAAAAAAAAAAAATAGTTACACAAAAGCTTTTACCCGGAAAAACGCGAAATTCGTAAACACGCAATGTATACATGTTTACGTGTTCGAGGCGCGAGAAATTCAATACAATTGTCGTCGAAACGTTTCACCGGTGTGTTGTGAAAGACAATAATCGCTCTCGCACGAACGTATAAAGTATCAGCAGCGTCCCCGAGTACGTGTAAGTGAACTTGACAATGGCTCGCGCGCAAACGTGAACTCGATCGAGGAGTCTAACGTCTCCTTGGCACAGCCGAGTAAAAGGAAATTGGAAAATAAAAGAAGAAGAAGGGTCGCGCGAAATGCCAAAAATGCCGCAGTCGACAGTCGAAAGGAAGAAAAGTAAAGAGGAAAGCCAGTCGTGCGGAACATTCCGAGAAAAGATATACCTACGCGCAAAGTATACGCGAGTGTCATATCATCGTATAGTAGTCGTCGCGAGCGTTGCATTGTTTACAATTTTCCGTACAGTACGAGGATACGCGCATGCATATATACGTAAGTATACCTACGCAGTGCTACGACACCTGAAAAGGACTTTTCTTCGGTTGTACAAAATGGGTCTTTCGTTTACCCTCGTTTGCAGGGTTCACTCGTTTTTATTTCCACACTTACTTTGTACCTACTCAAAAGTGTTTTGCGTCAGATGATAATGTTTGAGGGACGATTGGTTCATAAAATAGATACGTCCGTAAATTTTAAACAATGCAAAGTCAAAAAGTGAGTATATTAAATGTTGATCCGAAATATGAACTATCGCTAGGCCAAATTTGAGGCTAAATAAAAATCGTATTTTTATTATACCTCAAATTATATGAAAATTTGTTTGTTTGTCGGTATATGATTTAGCTGTGATTTCAATATCTTGTATACGTACGGACATTAAATGAAAATCTCTTTGTATGAAATCGGATGTGTGTAGAAATAATTCGAGTGTGCCATTTTCTCCAATAGAGGTTTATCATAATGACCATTATCGGTCAAAATTCAAAGTATACCAGAAAAGTGCAATTTTGCAACCTCAGACGTGAAATTGAATGGAACAATGTCGCAATCGATCGATCTAAAGTCGAAAATTATTTTCTACTTACTACTCTAGCTTTTTTTTTCTACTCTGTACAACTGCAATGTACATTGAGAAATTGGAAAAAAAAAATACTATTGCAAAAATAAAATCAGTACGCAAATAGAGTGAAAAATGAGCTTACTACGCAACCGGCACTAAAAAAAAAAAAAGAACAACTCGTATACCCACATTGCTCGTGCGTTCATCTCGCAATAAATTATAATACGTTGCATCGGCAGCTACTGTGCTCCCCGCACATTTATCACTACGAGATAAGAGGATGCATCTATTAAAACCATGTGCTTCTTCTACGCAACCAACACACGCGTAGAGGGTGTCATTTAATCCATACTACATGGAAAGATAATACTGTTGGACAAACAAGAGAAAGAATACGTATATTTATAGATAAAAAAAAGTATGCACAAATGAAAGATTGCATCCAATACTATCGTGCAAGGATGACGATCATGATGAACCTTTGGTCCTTTTTTTATTGCATTAGTAAATTTCTTACAAAATTATCATTCGTACATTCAATGTTATTGTATAATTTGTCCCTAAAAAGCTCAACATTGCCAAAGAACAAAGATCCTTCGCTAATAAGCCGAAGGATCAATGAAAACAAGCGAAATCAAGTACAATGAATTCACGTGGTAAGGCCGGAGTCGAACGACCCGCCTTCCTCTCTTTCACGTGCCTGAACATATGTATATCCCATAGGTCAGAATGCTCTCGACGAATGAGAGAAGCAACACATATTATATACACCTTCATTTATGTGAGTACGTGAACTTGTTATTCCCTTCTCGTTATGCAATCGAGGTGGAATGAACGTGTATATACGTATATTATATGTGTACATGCAAATACATCATGTGGCCGAATACCTGTACCTATACTGTAACGTAAGATTGCACGTTTTTCATTCTTGATGAGTATCGCGCGGTACGACTATCCGAAGCGGAGCTACTTTTTTCCCTCTCTTTGTGCCACTTGTCTTTATTTGTTTTATTGGGTTATTGAGTGCTCTTGCGTAATAATGTAGCAATTAAAAGATGTTTCAATTTGTACTACACGAAGAGATACCCTGCACGACGGACAAAGTTATACTTGCCGGCAGCTTTGCTCAAATCAGACCAATAAACATCACACGAATATTGCGCAATGTTTTAATTCGAAGCAATACTTGTTAGCCTAATTGAACATGAAGGTATACAGCGGTCGTACGTACCTTTGAGGCTCGTATACAAATTGCATAATGTTACGCGAGACAAGATTCTTGCCTACCACCTCGCTAATCGCAAATAAGTTGATGAGCTTGACAAATTGACATTATTTCATTAAATCGGAGCTTTAAAGGAGGAAATTTATAACATGTACTTGATTTTACTACTTAGTTTAATTAACATCAGTCTCTTGTTCTATAATATTTTTGTGTGTACGTACGGTGAATACAATGATTTAATATCGACTCGCTTGTTGATCTTAAGTTTCTCTCTTCTATGGCTATACAGAGTAACCATTTTAAGTTTACCCCCCCCCCTTAAAATTATTTTCTTAAAGTCAAATCATGCTGAAAGGCCCTCCAAGTAGGTAAAATTCGACGAGGAATCTCATGGTGCAATTAAAATTAACATAAAATAACCTTTTGTGGCACCTTTTGTGATAGTGTTTTTCGTTGAATTGGTAACAACGATAACCCACTTTCGATTTTAATTTAAAAAAATTCTATTGCCCATGCGTGGATCGTCATGAAATCTTTGCCTCAACGTGGAAGGAGTGAATTGAAATATTATCACAGATCATTTCCTCTCTATAAGAAGTACCGAAATCGTAGTACGCGCGTTAAAACATACTCCAAAGTTATCGTCGAGAGAGTCAGTCTTTTTTATAGTACCTATCCTGGAACAAAGGTGGAAGGCCAGAAATTTTTTTTTTTTTTGTCTCGCAACAGTCCACTGTTGGACGTTGGTATGATAATATGTTTATATAAATACTTTGGGTTGATTCAACAGATATGAATAATCTTCGTTGATTGACGCATCAACGAAAAAATAAAAGGAGATCTCTACACGCTGTCACCGATTGAAGTGCATACTTTACTGTACATTATTTAAGTATTAACGTAAATATACAATTGCACACCATTGGTATGTACAAAATTATGGCTTGTTTCATCCTAACATGCAAATTATTGATATTCAAAGTTAAAAGGGGACAAAAAGGTAAAATTGTACCAATCTGTTGACGCGTTCGCGATGACTTGCGAAGCGCAAAAAAAAAAAAAAAATGGCACGTAGACAAATTACTGGGTAAGGTACATCCCACGCGCGCAAGGATATATTATATGTAATGAGATAATGTAACGGCACGAAACAAAAGTAAAATTCCTCAATCATCGAGATCCCGGCGTGCGGCGCACACGTACGTATATATATACATGCGAAAATGCCCCGACTCCCGGGGAGAGAAAAAAACGAAGCAAAACAAACCCGGAAGCGATCGCCGGGAGTTCAATTTGACCTTCGTCGCAGCTCCTTGCCGCGCTTTCGTCCCGCAATTTCCTCGTGCGCTTACATTTATTCATCATGTACACGCTTCAAAGTTTATTATGCACGTTTGTGTATATATATATGTGTATATATACATACACGTACAACACACCTTCCCAGCCCGCGACTAGTACGATCTTCCCGAAAGTTCAAGTTCGACTTTCACTCGGGTGATTGACACTTTGTCAAAACAACGAGTGGATGTATATACCAGTATCAAAGACTTGCCTGTTACGATGCATTGCCAAACAAAGTATGGGTAAAAGTATATGAATTATTTAGAAGAAAAAAAAAAAAAATGAAAAAAAAGTAAAAATATATAAAATACCAATCAACAAAGCTAACTTGGCTAAAATAAAGTCCTGCGGGCTGTGGTCCACCTGTGTGGGTCTCGAGTAAGAAAACAACAACGTGGGAAACATCATGAAACAAGACAGCGTATACGTATATAACTTGGTACACAGAGAGACAACCAACCAACCTTAATGAGACATCCGAATGTACATGTATACGGTGCAAGTACAGCGTGGACCGGTGCTCCCTTTATTTCTCTGCTCCGTGTATATTTATGCGGCTCTCTGCTGCAAATAAGCGAGACAGCGTACACCGACCAAAACCACACTTATGTAGGTATATCCACCGTCACCTCGTGTATATATGTAACACCGAGCACGGCAGCACTTTTAGAAATAAGCCGGCTGTGTACCTCTTGTCACTGCAACTATTACATATATATGTATATGTATATGTATATATACCTCGGCGCACTCAACTTTTCCGACGCACTCGCCGATTTTACGTATACTTTCTCTTTTCACGGCAATTTCGATTTTCCTCGTGATCGAAAAAATTATAAATACACCGTGATGCAAACGGCCGTCACTGATAATTACTATCACTGGCACTCGTGATCATTTAAAACGTCATCATCATCATCATGGCAATCGTCATTACTATAATTAAATATATACATCGATTTTCTCATCGTCTCGATGAAATATCAGAAATAGGGTAGGTGAAAAAAAAAAAAAAAAAAAAAGCAGTGAAATATATTATCGATTGTACAAACGCCGAGTGATTTTATTCGCGTCCTCGCGCTCTGAACTCGCGCTCGCGACTGCCGTGGCCGCGGTCAGGTTGGGAGGCGCGCGTCGAGCCTAGCGCCGTCTAGTGGACACCGCGGGAAGCCTACACTCGTATTTTATATATGTATATACAATATACCGTGGCACGAAAAGCTCGTACATATAGATATACGCGCTTGTGTGTTTGCGCTGCATGTAACAAATATATAGTAGTATACGCGTGTGTTGGTGCGCGCAATGCCGCGCCCTGCATATATACGAGCGTGCGAAAATTTATATTTGGTCAGGGGAATGCTCCCCGGTAGCGCGAGAGTGGCTCGTTGCCGTTGTTTGGGAGTTCAGTGGACGATAGAGCGCGTTTGATTATGCGGAACGTTTAGGACCTTTTACTCCAAATTTATGAGGCTTAATAGGAATTTTATAGAAGCTTTTTGTCCCTAAAGCGTTTGTCAAACATACTAGTGGTACATTGTGCATTATGACGATGTGATTGCTCTTTGATCTAATTTTAATTGTAAAAAAAAAGTGACTCATTGCTGTTCATTTTCATTTCAATCGCCACGTGATTGGCAACCAATTGTTGCAAGTGTATATAATTATTTACTTGTAATTATTAATCCAAAGCTGCGATAAACAAATTGAATTTACAATTGTAAAAACTAGAGTTGGGCGCTCGTTTTCTACTTTTTCATAATCACTGAATTTTGTTGGTACGAATAACTTCTAAGATCACGTAATAAGAAATAATTTCACTGCATTTTCACCTACTCTGTGTACGAACGCGTAAGTATACCGGCTTACGCTCGCGTGGCGGTAGACAATTAAAAATGAAGTGAATCTGTTGGTAATTCAACATTATAAATTTAACTGTTGTGTTACGCGTACGTATGTGTTATTTCATGCTTCGGTTTGTTGATTCTGTTTAATATTTCATGAGAAAAAGTAGGACGTGCTTACGCTTTGCCAGCCTCGTGTGCAATTATATTACGGAACAACCGCATGCACGTTTCACTCTTTATTTCGCGAAAAATTTTCACATTTCATTTTCTTCTTCTTCTCTCACTTTTGCCCTGACATTTCGTAGAATTTTTTTTTTTCACAAGAGCTGGCTTATTTCTTAAATTATGTGCGACGATGTATTTCGTCGAATCCACCTAATTTCATTTACATTCGAGTACATTTTTTAATGTATATAAATCGCAAAACGATTTACGTTAGTATAAATAGCAAAAAAAAAATAAGGAAGACAAGTACAATTTTTGTGTACACTCGTGTAAAATTTTAAATATCATGGCCTAAATTATGCAAAAAGTTTCTCGTATCTATCACCATAACCAATTATGTATGTGTCCAACGTACGTGCCGTAGGTATGTAAAATCGTAGTAGTGCATGAATTTTAATTTAAGATTGAAAGACTAAAGATAGGGATCAGCATAATAAAGTGAAAGGTCGAATTGATTTTTTTTTTGTTTAAAAGAAGCTTAAGAGGTAACATATATACTTTTTAAAAATGTAATTGTTAAAACTTGAAACTGGGTTAACGTACTATACATAAGTGTTAAATTACTTGTAACACCATGAGAAAGCATCAATGGCCCACAGGGCATAAAAAGCATTTGGTCAAAATTGTGCAATAGCTGCAAGAAAGTGATTTTCGAGCGCCATTTAAGTATAAAGTCTCGTGTATGATTACCGTTATAAGGATGAGTAAAAACAAAAAAGCTTTATTCATTTCAACATATTGCTGTGGCGATATAACTAGTTTGAAAACAAAATTTTTTATTGATCCTGTTATATAATCTAGTGCCTATGTTATCGTAATCAAAAGTTTTGTTTGAAAAAAAATTAATAAAAAAGAGTACATAGCTCTTAAAATCAATAGAAAATCAAGTCCCGTTTTAAGTATAAGCAATCCAATTATAGCCTAGTATTCAATTCAATTTTTAAGTGAGAAATATGACCCATGTATTATTGTTTGTACGATTTAAATTTTTCTACATAACATTACACGCGTATAGAAATTTTTTGTTTGTTTAATTTTGTAACAGTACTCAATACTTATTTTCTGCAGAAGGAAATGTTCTTTATCCGAAAACTGTGTTTTTGTACAAAACAATTTTTTAATATTTTTTTTTAACTTCATGTTGTCATCACTGGTTATAAATCCTTTCATTATGATTTCATATCTTTTATTGCAATTTTCACGTTTTTTTCTTGCTTATCTATTCACACCAATAATAAATTGTACTGTTATCGATTTATTTTCACCGAAAATTTTCAACTCCATCATTTATATATACTCTTGATTTATAGAAACTAATCACTACCTCTTAACAAATAAGTACTTTTTAAAACAATAAATAAAAGACATTATGAAAAAAAAAAAAAAAAAAAATTCAAGGAAAAAGTTATTTCCTGATTTTTTGAATTTGTACGAGTAAAAAAAAATTACTTTGATTAATTTTCAGTTTTATACAAAGACTAGCAAAATAACGAAAAAGTTTTTTGTATTGATTCAAAATAAAGCTGATCTTTTTAAAGCTATTTATACAGATTTTTTACCCTTTACATAAAATTATTGAGTATTTGGATGTAAAGAATTAATTAACATAATTTTTTATTATTTTTGTTTTTTTTTATTATTAAGGTTCTAAAGATTCTAAGGTTACAAATGTTCTAAAGGTGGGAACAGCATGAGTTTAATCGCAAAAGAAGACAATATTTGATCGATTACTTTTTTGTAGTAGACATGTATACATAATATTATACTTTCATAACACACGCATGAAATAAGAAAAATTATACACATACAAACGCGTTTTTCTGGCGTGCAAAATAAAAATACATATTTTCTAAATTTAAACACAATTTTGCTATAATTTTTCAGTCGCAGCACAAACTTTATATATTTTTGTCTTTGAAAATTAATTCTAGTCTTTCTCATTACCTAGACAATTTTTTTTATTCCTTGATTGATTGGTTTTGATTTTGAAAGTTCTTGTTCCATGCAAACTATTACTATTACACGAGATCAAGCGTCATTGCAAAACTGAACATTCACTTTACTTGGGCTCTTATTACTATGCCAAAATTGGTCCCATTACAAATTGTTTTGTCTTGTTTTAAACAAAATTATTTTAAATACAACGTCATACGAGGACAGCTGAAAGCGAACGTTCATTTTGTCTTAACACCACCGAAAAACAGCATAGTGATGATTCATATTTTATCAAATTAAAATTTCTTTTTATTACCAAGTATCTAATTATTAGATTGAAAAAATCACTTAATCCTTGAATTAATGTATTACTATCAATATAAAAATTCTTCGTTGAAGAGAAATCCCACTACTAATTTTTATTAATATCTAATTTTGTTCCATAAAATTGTGACTTAGCAAAGTTTTATTTTTGCCATTTTTAATCAATAATCGTCTTAATCAGCAATAATGTGTAATGATATTGGATATGAGTTAATCAATTTTTTCAATCAATTATTTTATTATGTTATTATAAGGGCTATAATAATAAAACAATTCAAATGCAAACCAATCAATCGTTTCTTTGATTTATACTTTTTATTCCTAATGAACGATTTAAACAATACAGAGTAACAATTCCTGTAAATCACTACGAGAAAACGTACGAGAATTCAGAAAAATGTTTTTTGCCCTTAAATTATTATCAAATGAACACAAGTTCGTGAACACCTTAATACGTACGTATACTTTAAAAAGCCATTTAAACAATTTAAAACGGGCAGTTTGTCAACGGCAGTGACGTGTTGTTACTTATGACAAATTTTTTTTTTTTGGAATAGTTGAATTCATAAAAAAAGAAACATCGTCTTCTTATCGCTAGAGGAAAGTATTTACACTTACAAATATAAATACAGAGTACAATCATGTTAATTAAATCTAAATTCTTCTTATGCGAGAAAATTTCACTGTACAAAAATTCACGTGAGAGAGAAATCTTCTGGCAGTGAAAGACACAAAGGCGACAAATTCAATAATCATTCGATAACCACATCGATATTTAATCATAAAAAAAAAGTTTTTGGCTTATCGTTAACTAAATACAAAAAGAGAGAATGTTCTGGCTAGTATGAGACATGTTTTACGAGAGAGAATTTTCGGTTGTTTACCATTTTTTTTTTAAATTACTTTATCTTCACTTTCTTATACTTGGTATCAACAAAACAAAATAATTTGAATCTGAAAATTTCTAATTTGTCTTGATTTCTTCCCAAAAAATGTTTGCTTAGCATCTAAGCAAAAAATACTTATGACGTAACTTTTTATACGCTGACATTTTATACAATGCCATCCACACACATGTCGGTCACTCAAACAATGTCATTAGAAATTCACATCACTTGATTAATTATTAAAAAAAAAAAAANGTATCAAAGACTTGCCTGTTACGATGCATTGCCAAACAAAGTATGGGTAAAAGTATATGAATTATTTAGAAGAAAAAAAAAAAAAAAAAAAAAAAAAAAGGATTCTATAAAAAAATGAATGTAGCACTGCCGGGTGGCTACCGCTGCGCTACACAAAACCGTATGTAAAAAAAGACACTCAACGCAAATGGGTGTGTGCATATGATTCTCGTCTCCACGCATAATTTACCTACAATATGTACAAAAAGGATATTTATCGATAAACTAAAGAGATCCTATAGCCATTACACGTTTGTTAGGTAGTTAAAACTCTTCGAATATTATTCGAGGATTAATAGCGCTTCGGTATTAATAATAGTCTGCATATCGTGTTTTCACATGTTTTATTTTCTATCCGGTGAATAGTATGGATCATTAAATTTCTACTTAAAATCTAAAAGTATCTAAAAGAACGTTTTATTATTCTTTACTTTATACTTGCTCCTTAAACAATCATTACACATATTGGCAGTGTTTCCTCAGCTGGTGTGTCATTCGAGTTGCTTGCACTCATTGTTTTTCTTACTTATACCTTTTACTACTCGCGTCTTATTTAATCCCTAAGTATTTTATTTAACCTTTGCTTTACTAATATTACAATATAACTTCAACTATACGTAGGTACAACTGTCAGTACCACCTTTGTGATTACGAACGCTCCCTTTCACTCATCAGCTCGATTATTATTCTCTTCACTCTTGTCCATTTATTTTTATTTTTCTTTACAAATACCCTAAGCTCTTATCAGTGTATACACTTGTCAAACTTATATCACATCGCTAATTTACGTCGAACTGGAAACTATTGGCAAAATAACAAATAACGTTTTTTTAATTTATTATATATCAAGCTTGATTTGATCGATTAATGTATAACTAATTATTAGTTGGGAAAAGCCAATTTCACAAGTTCAAATTAAAACAGCTTTTTCTATTTAAAATTCGTTATTTCACTCATAGATTTCGTCAACGTTGACAATCGCTTTTGAATATTCTCGAAAGTGATTGTCGCTAGTTTATCTCGCGAGCATTACATTTTTTTTTCTAGATCGCTTTTGGCAGTTATTTCATAATTTCTATTCACACGTATATTCCATACATGCAACAATTTTCATTATCTTTGCTACCTTTTTTCCTAAGCTTATAAACCTTGTTTTAGTAATACTAGAGCATGGAAAATAGAGATCACAGCCTTCGCATTTCTGACCCATGTGAGGGTAACAGCTCGTAAAGGGCTTTTATACAAAATCAAAATTAATTATTTTGTCAGTACTTGTGCCTTTCATGAGTCTCGTTACGATAAAATACCAGTGTGCACTCTTTTGTTATTTTTCATTTATTACTACTTGTACTACCATCGTTTTGTCAAATTTCAAAATCTAAACTCAGCTCATAGTTCATTATAAGTTAAAATACTCGAACTATTTGAAATAATTATTATTTACTGAAAAATCAAGTTTTAAAAAAAGTGCATCCTAGTGTTAAAATCAAGTCTCAGAATGAAAAAAGCAATGAAGATGATAAAATACTCAAGCAAGAAATCTGTATTGGAACTATGAATTTTTTTTCATAAATAAATGCATAAATTAGGTTTCTTTGATAATTTGTACATTCTACTATCCCTCTAAAAATATTTAACAGAGGGGGAATTATTGTTTTTTTTTCTTTTACTTCCCGATGTGTAACGATTAAATTGATCTTTTATCACCCAGCTTTCAAATTTCACGGAGACTATATGTTTCTAAATATTTTTGTAAGTAATTCACTTAGAATTTATTGTTAAGCTATCTTTTGTAACACTATAAAAACTTGGAAAAAAATATACATGTATTCATGTATACGAATATTTAATGTAAAATATTTAGAAAACTATTATTGAGACTGATAACCTCAGTTAGGAAAAAAATAACGCATAGCTTCAAGAATTCGTATTTTCTAGCTTTTGTATATTTGAACACGTCTTTGAAAACCAAATTAGTTTACTTTCGGTGGAACGCTTTCAAGCTGCTTACACAGAAGCATTAGATTAAGATTGTTAGATTTAAAGATTTTAATATTATTCCTCCTTGTTCCTACCGATCGAAGAGGCCAACTGAACATTGGCATTCCCTAAAGAGGTTGAAGTGTCTTGATACTTTGAGAAACTTTCCTCTCTTCTTTGCGTCTTCTATTGAATTAATACTTTGCAACTGTCCAAAATAGTGTGAATCCGAAGGATCGATGTCAGAATCGATTGAGTCCTTAAGGCCACCAGAGTGATTGATTATTTTTATCTGTTTATTATTATTATTCTTTTTTTTTACAACGAGCTTTATTTGACAAATGAGCACTTCTCCCTCTTTTTTTTTTTTTTTTATCTTTTCAAACAAGTCTTTTCCTCGTGGTTTTAAGTTTAATTTTAGTTTCTTTTTAAATTTCGCTTAAAGATTCGCTAAAACGCTGATGAGGCACTTTTGTGGCTCTCCCAGGATCATCAAACTCTTTGAGGCTCCGAGAATCCGCAACTTTTTTCTTTGTTAATTGTTAACTTTAGGCTGGACTTTAAAAAGTATATATAATATAGTACCATCGATTTATCGTATCGAAACTTGATTTAATTTTGTTCTCGTCAGTTCTTCATTTCTTGAGCTAGTTTGAGCTTTTGTGATATCTCATTCTTCCTTTAATCTGTTATTATTTCTAATGCTAAAATATACACATTATATAAATATGCTTCATTCGTTAAGAAGTTCTCCAAGTCTGGATATTACTTATTTCGTGACGCGTATAAAATCTCGTCACGCAGTCAATCGGTTTGTTTTTCCGTTTGCACGATCGTCATAGACTAGACAACAACGGCGGTACTTTATTACTAATTAATTCCTGGAATTTAAAATCATCCGTTAATACGATTGTCAAACATTTTATAAAACTAAATTTTCATCTATTTATACGAACCAGATTACATGGTTGACGCTGTTTCTCTGTCATCACGTGATCTTCACTGGCTTCACTGGCTTTCGGCGCTGCTTCACATGTTTTTCCATGTCCTTGTTATCGAATATCGCGGGGTACAATATGTTGTGGAGTCCTTCCGGATTTTCATTCGCTATCTTGCGTATTTTTACGTGCTTTGTTGTAGAAATTTTCGCATCCAATACCCACTCGTCTGGTTCTCTGTCAAATAAAAAAAAAAAAAAAACAAAAAAAAAATAGATTTAAAGAACAGAAATAAATCGGACTTTGTGTAAATTTCGAACAAATAGAGATGAATCTAAAAAAAGGTTCTCGCCTTGTATACCACAAAGAATAATAAAAAAACTGAGTGTATCTTCATTGAACGAAGAAATATTAAGAAAATAAGGTAATCCCTTCCCACAGTCCCTTTTAATTGTCCCTAAATGGGGACTGAAAATATTACAGAGACACAGGTTGCCAAGTATAAAAGGGTGTTAACTGAACTGACTCTAGGCTAGGCAAATGAATACAAAAAAAGGTTAAAAACCGTTAGAAAATGATGTTGTGCGAAAACTTACATATTTCTTGGATACCATCGCAGCAGCATTTCGACCGTACCATCTGTTAATGTTCTTTTTCCAACCACCTAAAAACGATTGAAATAATAAAAAAATGTGTCAATTGACAAATAAATTAATTATGTAACTTACTTGACTAGTTAAGGTCATTGAATCTCCAGGTGTCGTATCCAAAAAACCTTGCGTCCTTGTCATTTCAATGTTTTCCAGCTTTTGATTCAACTTCTGCATTGTTCCCGAATCGAAGTAGTCGACATTTCGTGCTGCAAGTCAAAAAGGTTGTTTAAAAAAACAGTTGGATTCACTTAAATCGTCAAGTATCCTAACATTATTGCTTATTTCAATACGTACCGGAGTACGGCTGTTTTCTATATCTCAACTTCTTTCCGTTCCTCTTGATTAGTTTGCCACTGGTTTCCGAGCTCTTCCTCGACGTTGACTCTTTATTGCTTTCGGTTTGATTCAAGTGACTATTCACGTGCCTTTCGAGCGCAGTCTGCAAAGATACAAAAATTTTCAGTAAAAGCAAACGGACACTTTCCAGCGAATGTTCTAAACGGACCTATCGTTGTAAGTATAAACAAGGAATGAAAATAAGCTAATGTAAATTTTATCGATTAAGAGACATGTGTAAATTATCTTAGAGATCCTGAGTTCATATTTACATTTTTTCTTCCACGTAATTGTACTGTAGAACTTGTACGCCCATGTTTCGTACCACGAGGCATGATACAGAAAATTTTTAAATCTTGAATTTATTTTGATTCGTCCAGATAGAAGCCGATTACGTTTCGTCAACTAATGTAATTTTATGATTCACTGGAAAGTGCCCGACGATACACTGAGAGACACCATTTCGGTGCGTTTGAAATGTTAATTGGATTCGAAAAAATAATGCATGTGCCATTTATTGGATACAATCCATGTCGACAATAGAATTTTTAAAATTGATCACCAATCAAAGTCAAATATGATAAAAATCTGCAGATGCAGAATAACGTAAAAAAATAACTTGTCGAAATCGAAGAAAATGATAGACCGAGAAATTAATACTGTGGAAACGTGATGAGTTACTGTGTTTACGACCAATAGCCTTTCCCTACTGTCGTATCTTCTTTGTTGACAACATATACGTTACCCCATGATCAGGAGAACGAGAATGTATGAGTTTTAGGAAAGCAGTTCTAACACGCAAGATTGATAATATCCAAACAGGCATAGTCCATTGCTCGTTGACGTTCGTGAATAAGGTAGTTAGTGTTTACATTTGATACATTACATATACATATTTTTGAAAGTATTTTTTTTTTTTCCATTGTATTTCAAAAAGCGAATTCATCTTTTTATGAAAAACAATTAATGCACCTCTACTTATACAGTGTAAAGTGCATTTTAATCGAAAAATTAAATATTTTATTATACGTGAATAATCTCATTTATCTAATTTTATTATTAAACGTTTGTAGGAAACCAAAGTTAAGAACATTTTTAAAAAATGATAAATTGAAATTGTTATATTGTGAAAAATGACAAACTCCAATCGTTATGCAACAAAAAAATTTAAGTTAAAAATTAATATTAATTCATTCAACCTCTTTTGAACATATTTACGAGGTCCAGTTGATCTTGACATGATTTTAGGAAAAATTAATAAAACAGCAAAACATCATTGAAATAGAGCCGAGAACGTTTTTGCCCCCAGATAAACAGATATACTAATTCGTAGGATTTAAGTTGGGTGGATAATTCAAAGGTGAAACAATACTAATGGAAAAGTCGTGTGACCCAAAATATACATCGCATTCTTCAATCTCCGCAACTTCTCGCAACCGTACGCACATTTAAATAAATCGTTAACCCCGACAATCGTCAAAGTAAAATACAAATTTAACGTGTGGAACTACAGTGGCGAGGCCAAAAGCTACAGAGATCAAACGAAGCGCGGAGCTTTCGCCAAAACCCACCAGCAAGTCCTCCGACGTGCCTTACTCCAAAAAAAAAAAAAAAAAAAAAAACAACAACAAAAAAAAATGACGCATTACCTGGGAGCTAAATCGAAACCCGCAGCTGTCGAAGATGCACGGGTGAGGTTTGTTGCCGCCGTGAGACAGCACGTGGCGCTCGAGCCATCGCCTCGAGCACGAAGTCTTCCCTTGGACCTTGCATCCTTGCCAATGGCAAACGAAGTTATCGTGACTCGTTTGCGTGTTTATATGCGCCGTCTGACCAAAAACATTCATTTATAATTAGTCAAGCATTGACCATTGGATTAACAAACAGAGCTTACCTGTAAATGTTCGAGGAGGGCGCCGCAGGTGTCCAAGTTGGTTTCGCACTTCTCCCAACGGCAGAATCCGGTGTCGGTGCTCTGGCTCCTCTTCTTGCCGGGCTCCTTCACGGGGAACCTTATCGTCTTGGGGGTCGACAGTATCGGCGAGACGAACGCCGACTTCGACTCGGCGCTGTCCCTCGACGTCTCCTCGTCCTCGTCCTTGGCCGAATCGCTCGGTGTCGCCGGCGAGCCACGCAAACTGAACAGCGAGCCCATTTCCTCGCCTCTGCCGCTCGACGTCACGTTGTTGTTCTCGTTCACGTGGACTGGCTTCGGGGAATGCAACGTCGCCTACACAATCACGGACGAAAGCATCGAACCATTAGTTAACAGATAAAAAATAAACATCAAGTTGGCGGTGACAATACGATCCTACCAGTAGTACTTTGAACCCTGTGGATTGGTCGCCGTCCAAACTCGTGGGGGAGTCGGGACCACTGGGTAGTGGCGAATCGCTGGGACTCGCTTCGGAAGTGAGCCTCAGATTGGAGATCTTGCAAGATGGCAGGGTCGAGAGCATTTCGCTCGGTAATGGCAGTAGGGGCAGTCCCGGGTTTTTCATCGTCGTCGTCGTTTTACAATTACTCTTGTCCTGATGAACCACTGCTGTTGCTGCTACTACTGTGGACTTTTTGTCCAGTTTGCCAATCGTCCTGGGCTGCGATTTGTTGTGCTTGAAGGAGTGGGTCTCCCAATCGGCAGTGGCCGTGCGGTTGCCGTTGCCCAAGTAGTACTTGGCGAGGCCCATCTTACCGTTGCGCTGTACGGTCGCTGGTCTACGGAACTCCGAGGTCTTGGCCACCATGACCGTAGCCTCGGTCAATTGATGTTTCTTCGCCTGAAAAGTGTTTTTGGGTGATACCTTATTCTCACTAGAGAGTCAATGGCAATGAGTAGTAGCGAGGGTGGGGGGGCGAACCTTGGATTGCTGGGGCTTGATCTGGGCCTTGAAGTACTCGGTGATCTTGCCCTGACTGTCCTGCTGCTGTTGGGGGATCTTGTTGGTGGGGGTTTGGTGGTGCTGGGGCGTCGGGGTTTTTGTGTGCTGCTGTCCAGTCTGCCTGGGAAGGCAGCCGTGCTCGGGCTCAGCCTTGAGCCTCTTGTAGCCGTTGGAGCAGGGGGCGAGCGCCAACGGTGGGACCCATGGCCACTGGGGCCTCGTGGACGGCTGTTGCTGTGTCGGCGCCAGCTTGCTCGCAAGGTTGGTGCCACCGCTCGGGGCAGCGGTGGTCTCGCCGGGGCGCGTCGAGCTCTCGTCCCGGGTGGGGCTGCTGCGCGAGCCGGTGCCCAGGTCGCCGAGACCCTCGTCGCTGCTCACGCTGGTGCACGGCGAGCCCGGCTCGGTTATGTCGCTGCCCGAGCTGCTCGCGCTCAAGCTGACCCCGCTGCTGCTGTCGCTGCACGACACCGCCACGCCGCTGTGATTTCAAACAAGCATTGCAAGGCTCGCATTAGCATCTCGCACTTACATGGTGTACCAAGTGTGCTCGCGAGGGTGACATTTCATAGTTTTTTTTTTTACACGATGCACATTTTTTGTCTTGTCGATATGTGGGAGGTTTTAAAACAACCAAACCAATCATGCCGGACCACGCGTTAATTTTTTCATTTCGAAATTACTGTGGTCAATGACACGCCGATTTGGTTGTTTAAAAACTACGTGTGGAAATTCGAACGTATAGCACACTTGACTTTGCAATTGTGTTTACTCTATAAGGTATATATTGCGGGGCGCAAAGGGATTAAACGTGGACTCCTCGGTTGTGTTGATGATTTTTTAATTACTGCCAGTTGGACGTGAATTTGGTCTCGACTGATTTTTGGAATATCACGCTTTTTCGTACAGTACCGTTATTAAAATGTAATTATTGCAATGACGTGATGTCATCGGACATGTACAAGAAAGTATATCGGGGTTTTGGGCAAATAAGACGCGAAAATTAGATGGCAAGTAGAAGGTCGTCGTCGCGAATTGGTAATTTCTGGCCCTGTAATTAGGTTTTCAGCGGCGGTCATGCCATTACTAGCTAAACATGCAATTTCCCGCTTCAACTTGGTTCCCGTGCATTCGGCCTCTCGAGGCATCCCGGGGGTGTTATGAAATTGGACGAGCTGCCGCGCGCAACTGCTACGTACAGTTGTTTTTTTTCTCTCCCTTTTTCTCCAAGTCGTTACGAAGGGAGTGTAAAAAGTTTCAATTTGGCATGAAAAAAAAAAAAAAAAAAATACAGCTCCGTGAGAGTTTTAAAGCCAGTATATTACGGTCAAAGTTAGATTGCGATAAAACCGTCGTGGAAAAATGATTGATCGCAATCTTTTTTAGTCAATCTCCGGTAGAAGGACTAAAAGGACTAAGGGGATGGAATAGAGGGAAAAAATTCATTTCATTCTTCCGAGAAGAGAGTCGATAACTTTTACGGCTACAAAACTTTTCCCATATCGAAAGTACCTTCCAACAGCCATTCGCTCCTTATCTGCATCCACCCTAACTCTATTCCGAATCTAACGAGTGTCAAAGAAAAAAAAAAATCTCCCTCCCAATGGAGTGATACAGTGAAACATCCTTTTTAGTCCTACAGTCAATGCAGTTGTATTAACGCAATCGTACAGATATAAATCAATGATTTACCCAAGTATACACGACAAAGATATTTTACTGGTGTAATTTGTGTCAAAAAGTTTAAAGTATAGCATTCCTACCAAGTACTAAGCTTGAAAGATAAAAAAAATAAAAAATAAAAAATTACAAGATGAACACTACTTAACTATTAACGAAACCCGTACGTACAAAAATGTTTCGAATTAATCAAAGTAAAGCCCAAAACTTGTTAAACTTTTTGACACAAGCTGTGCAGCCTAAAGAGGAACCTAAAATGAATACCAAAGCCGCATAAAATTCCACGCGCGCGTATAGTTAAAGTAACCCCGAGGCCCAAGTAAAGTTGAAAGATTCTCAATTTCAGCGAAAGACACACACACACACACACCAGGGAATGGCGTTGTAAGGCCGGCGAACCCGATAGGTGGCTCCGTCACGCGCTCGTGCACCAAAGCAACGTTCCGATGCACCGCACCACCTCCACCTTTTACTCGTATGTACATGTATATATATATATATATATACACCACCACATACCGGTAACTAGCCTCTCACAGGCCGTTGGACACGGTTTAACATCGGAACGTTCTCCTCCTCGACTCTGCTTTGAACTTTCCCTCTCTGGTGCACAATATCTATCCAGCTCTTGCGCGCCAAGGTGCCTTTTTCATGCCTCTATTTCTCGTGCGGCAACCACACAACCATTAAATCATTGAACCAGTAGTTGGATGCACTTTTTTTTCTCTCTGTCTTCGCCAGCGGACATCCCCTCGCTACGGGCATTAGGATGAGCGAAACAAAAAAGCACCATCCTTCCTTTTTTCCCCAAACTTTTGATCACATTGTTTTTTTCTTCCACAAAGTACTAAATATTGCGTAGGTTGGTACACACACAAAAACACATGACTGACCGCTCGCGCTTCCTAATCTCCGGGACAAATCCTTCCGCTCCTTCTCCTCCGGCAGAAATCTCGGTAATCTCCTTTACATTATTAACGCTTATCCCCCTTTCCGTTCCTGTTTTTTTTTTTTTTTTTTTTCCTCTGACGCATGCTCGGGTTTCTTCGCGACGCATAATGTATTATACAGCAGCCCCTCCCTTTTTTTTATCTCTCTCCACTCCCGACGACCAAGAGAGGGTTCTCTACTTGCACCCTCCCGTCCTCGATTCCTTTGCCATTTAAGCTCGTCTCTCCTTTGTTGGCCACCTATGTCTTGTATGTATATGCAACATTGGCTCCTCTCCTTCAGACGCCAATCGTTATACGCCAACATCTGTCATTTGTGATCGTCTTATTGGCTTTTCCCGTAAACACGAAACGTTTGATTTCCCCTTCTTAGTCCACGACTCTGGTGCCGCGCCAAAGTGATCGCCAACGCGCGTATAAAACCTTGGAAAAGGGGCTGGAGTCCGGGAAAATTTCTACGGCCAACTTGTACAGGTATAATGCACATAATATACGCAGAAGCAAAGCCGCGAACGAGCACACGCGCCGAGGCTATTAATACCCACAGTGTATATACGCCAGCAAAGCGGTGTCCACTTCAATTTCTCTAATGCGCGTCATCTACAAGGAAGTGCAAGCGCCCCCGTATAATATATATATATACATATCGTAGCGTGTAGGTGCCTAAATACCTCGCAGCTGGGTTGTGTTTCCCGGTGGAAAGACCGAGTGCGGATAAGGCATGACTATTTGTTAAAATGGTACACGACGGTCTCCTACTCGGCTCTTCATTTTTTTTATTTCTTCGCGGCGATGCACCGATGCATCACTTTGGGATTCCTCGGATGTATACAGCTCGTTACTGCAGAGCACGGGTGTTGACGTTCGCAAGAGGTGACTCAAGAAAAATCTTGGCTCGTTTGCCGACTAGTCGGTGCTCTTGTTGTATAGCTATTAAGATCACCGCCGTGGCTCTCGGGAAGTGCTGCCGACGTTAATTCGAACGCACGGGAGATGCGCGAGATTCATCATCAGATTGTCACATTTTTTTTAATTTAAAACTAATTTTTTCAGAAAAAGACCTCGTCATGCTTCCTAACTGATGGTTTTATTTCTACATCATAGACACGGGGGTGAAATTCGATATTTTGCACTTTGACAGCTGGCATCGCCAAGTTGAATGATCTCCCGATACATTTTTTAAGCAAAACCCAAGGTAAAAAAAAAAAAAAAAAAAAAAAATATTAAGCATGAAGTTGAAAACTCGAGTATAAGTAGGTGTACTTGCAAAAAGGGAAAAATAACTGCGGATGCGGTGTAGAGGCGGACCGACGATCGAATCAAAAGTTTGTGCGCGCAGGAAGGAAGAGCCAATTTCGAGCTCGTGCACACGAAGAGAAGGAAACAAAGTTCATTAAGGATCGCTGTTGTGGCTTCTGCTCTTCAGTCTTCTCTTATTCGCATGTATATTATATATATGCGTATAGGTACGAGAAACACACGCGCAAGCTATAGGTGAAATCGGAGCATGAAAGGAAGGTTCGTGTGTTGTCTTCTTTCCAGAGAAGGAAGAAGAGAGAGATACGTACGATATAAAAAAGAAAGAAGAATGAGGTCAACGAGACAGATGTTTTTTGAGCCGAGTTTAATAACTGTTGCGCATTTCCTGTGATCGAGACAAAAGCCGTGGATTTTCGACAACAAAGACTCCGTACGCGTACTCCTTACTCGCCGGGCTCTCTTTGAAACTACTTACCATCGAAGAGCAAACAAGAGGTAGACGATACATCCAACCGCTGTATCAATTAGTCTCCCAAGAGAGAAAGAGGCACGAAAAAAGAAGAAGAGGAAAAGGTGAACGCTCGGCGAAAGAAAAACAAAAACTCCGACGGCACCCACTACACGCATGAAGTGGTGTATGCAATACACAGTACACGCGACAACCACCGCGAGCATCGAACGTGTGTAACTGACCTACAGTCGTCGGTGTCTCTTATCTCGACATGCTCGTGTCGCCAGAGAATCGATCGACTCATCCAGACACCCCTTGTGCACGTCGACCGCGTAATTGTTTCAGTATACTGTTGCATTTCAATTACGACGGGCAGATTGTTGAGGAAAAAAAAAAATAGGTTTTAGAGATGAATCATCGAGTGATTGAAGAAATAGAAGAAAATCAATAAAACACGGGAGCCAACGGTGGTAGGTAGTCGAGCGGAATGACGATCACTTGACAAGCGTCCCCAACGATCCCGAAACACGCACGCACTACACACGTGGAATCCAAATGCGCATCGGAGCGCCGCGGAGGAACGATTGTTTTCTCATCTGTTAACGGACCAGCGAGCAGAGCCAACAGCGGGTATATACACACCGGCCGATAGAGTCACAGCCAGCTCGGAAGATTGGACAGAGATTGACGAGGGCCACCGTAAACACACACACACGTATATTATAGACTCCGCGAGAAACGACCGAGTCAGTGTAGGGCGGGAGGGAGGGAAAAAAAGGGGCTCGCCTCTGCAGTAGTCCCTATCATATCCAGAGGGAAATTCCAACGAGCCCTCCCTCCCCTGAGATGGTCCGCTGGAAATGATCCTAAAGTCCTTCCTTCGAGGAGGCGCAGCCTCCTCCTCCTCCTCGGACTTATCATATGATGTACGTCCTCTTTGCTATACGTATACGAGATTAAGGCATTCCTCGTGAAATTTAATGCGTTTTGGATCCTTTTCCTTCCCATTCCAAGCGATCGTCGAGGGTATGATCTCAAAAGAGAAAAATGGAGGTGGTACGTGGACCCTCTCGCGAGATATACACAATGCGAGCGAAGCGGTTCAGGGCGGGGCATCGGTGAAAATATAAAATCGGATGTTCAAAATCGCGTGGCAAATCATTCGAGGATCGTAAAAACGGCCGCTGCACGTTGTACAGGTATACCGCCTTAAGCGGCTTGTATATTGCCGCGTGGAGAACTTCCTCCCTTCCAAGCGCCTCGGACCCGTTCAACGGAGCCTTGATTAGGGTCTAATTAGGGGGGGGGGGGCCCGGTTATTCTCGTTTTGCCAAAGTTTTTTTTTTTTTTTTTTTTGTTAGCACTGCACCGATACAAAAGCAGCGATGGCAGTACACTGTACATAGCGACGATGTCCTTAATGAGCTCGCGTATCCCCGTTTCTTTGTCTACATTTACGTGGAGCATTACAAGTATTTCGCGTGATGTTTGAACTATATTGTACATTGTGTCGTCGTCGTGGTTTTATTTGCTATAAAATCCACTTTAAAAAGAAAAGTAGTCTCAATTGTCCAGCTTTCGAGAGAAATGGCCACTCTTTTACTTTGGCGAACGATCGAGTCCCTCGTTCCTCGGGTGTGTACCTATTACGTAGATGATATATATAGGTGGTACTCATATCGCTCCCTTCTTCTGTCCACTCTGCCCTCGCTCCCTTTCTCCGTTCGTTCATTATTTCCTGTTTGACCAATAGCGTATATAACGTATACGGGACCCTTTTTTCCGTACATACGTCCTCGTTTTCACGAGCCCGCCCTCGGCCCTCCCTGTGTGTTGTTGTTTGCTCGAGGCAGCGAGGCACACGCTGTTAATACACCGGATGCGAGAGCAAATCTTATATACCTCCCTGTATCCATCACCGGTAGCATGTACACCTTTGTGCCTTTTTATCCCGGCATTTTTTCCTACTTGATTCTCGTTGGCAACCTCATTGGTGTTGGTGCGTTTTCACCCCCCACATTACTATATATAAAAGAGTCGACTATAAAATTGTATTGTCTCTCCAGCGATGACCAAACTCAGTACATCTGGTCGACTGGGATTTGTTTCATCGATCAGCATCCAACGAAAACACCAGCGTCACACTCATCGAAGCCATTACGACTGATATATTTCTCAGTCGCAATCTCCGCAAAATAACACCTGTTTACTCTCCCCTTATCGCGAGTAAACACATGTAGCAGGACAACCCGGAGCGCGTGATCATATGGATCTTCACGTACATGTATAAATCAAAAATATAAAGAAGCCAAAAGGAGGACTCGGGACGGTATATACATGTAGGCGTATAGGTAATACACCGGAGCTTGCAGGGCGCGAGAGTAAATAAAATGGTGCTCAAGCGACGGAGAAGAAGGAGGAGAATCGAGGGTCCTGCCAATCAGTCATATATACGGTATACTTCTCGAAGAGGGAAGTTGCGCAGGCTCCCTTCGTCTTTCTTTCTTTCCTTCCTTTTTTCCCCTTTATAGCTTATTTCGAGACTATACAGTCGTCCCCCAGCGGAGGCGAGGAAGCGCTAGGTAGGCATCACCATCCCCTCGGGGGTCACCGCTGCGCGTAGGATCGGATTAGACTTTGTCGCGGAGGAGAAAAATGAACGTGCAGGCTCTCACTCTCTATACTGTATTTTTCTTTCCTCCGTATATATAATGGGAGTCAGGCTATATATATATATATATATATATATTTCACGCGTCGTTTCATTTGAGCCCCGGACAGATGCGACGGCTCGTTTTGAATTACGAGGTGGGCCCACGTTTTTTTCCGAAATGTTTCAACCTCGAGTTGATAAAACTATATACTTTGTTGGAGCTTCGATCCTGCGGCTCGATTAAAAAACATCCAAATGATTAACAGCCCACCCCCTTCCATGTAAACTAATGTGGGCTCACTAAATTTCGGCCACATCGCCTATTACCGAAAACTCGGCGAGCTATATCTTTATCTCCCGACATGTTTATTCGTTTTCCCTTCCCGTGCACATACACGCTCAAAGGGCAGTTATGCCATACCCACGCACGCACACGTGTACAGAGTACATCTGGGCGCAGCCCCTCGAGAGATTTTACGTTCGTCTACTCCTCGAGCGTGAGGGGCAGCAGTAGCTATGTATACACGTATACACAATAGTGGCCTCTCCCGTAACAACCCCACGCACGATTTCATTGACATTGTACGAGCACCGTGTAGTTAGGGGTAGTGTATATGTGCGCATATAATATAATACATGACGGTCGCGGTGTGGCGAGGGTATATAGGAGAATCAAGAAGGTCGAGAGAGAGAGAGAGAGAGAGAGTTTCCTTGCGGTAACGAGCGATGTTAAGAGACTCGGCGACACCGAAGCCGACGAGGAGGGATACAGGAAGAAGAAGAAGGGGATCGGACGTACCTATATATAAGTTCCTGCGGCTCGAGCAGGTGGAAAAGGCACCGTTGCGCAAGTGGTGAGGTGGGACATTATTGGAGATTACGTTGGTTTCGATTGACGCGCTTAAAGTTATGCACATTATGTATACCCACCGGGGGGACGTTTCATTGAGATTAGGATGCTTCATGTAATATAATAGTACACACACTCAAGCGTTTCGGATGCGGGTAAATGATGCGCATGGATAATGTATTACGTGTACGAAATTTTGTCCATGGCAGAAGTAAAAAATCAAAGGGCATACGTTACTGTTTTTGCGTATAAATGTTAAAAACATTTTTTGTTTTGTTTTTTCTTTCTTTCTTTTATGATCGGAAGTGTCTATGTGGTCGATTGTTTTCGAAGAGACAAAGCTTACCTGAAACAGAAAGAGAAACAGCATGTTAATTTCAATGCATACACATTCATTTCACATAAAGTAGAAAATAATCATCATAAAATTGCATAAAATTAAATGAAAAGTCAACAAGAAAAAACAAAAATTAATAAAATAGAAGTGCAGCCCTCAACTGGTGGACTCCACGAATCCTGCAAAACGTCACTGCTCTTAATTTACGTGCAATGCTGGCGATGCCCAACGTTACAATCAGAGTAAAATACTCGCCCTGTGGATGGCTAAAAAATTGCACGAGTCCCTCGCGAAACAACATCCGCGCACAGAAAGAGAAAGAGCAGCGTAGACGCGTTTACGTAACGCGTATATATATGGTTGGCGCGCTGTCCTAAACATAGGGACTCGGCCGTCTGTGCGTTTAGATTCTCTCGGCCTATTTATAAGCTTCGCCGACAGAAAGAGAATGTGGAGGAAAAGGGAGGAGGGCGTCCTAAAGTAAACGTCAAAATGGCCCCGGCTCTCTTACGTCTCTCTCTCTCCTTCTCTCTTTTTCGGAATGGCGTAATGGCGCGTAGACACGATGTCGTCGTCGTATATATAGTTGGGAGGACTTCCTTGTGCGCTAGAATTAATTAAACGTAATGAGCGAGGCTTACGGGAGTAGGTTTCTTAGGCTGCAGGGTCCCTTTTCTGTGTTAAACTACTGTGACGCGCTTTAAGGGAATCGTTACGCAAGCGGGTCGTTTATAGTTATATCGCTTTGAAATGCCCTGAGAAAACAGATCGGATGCTTTGAATATTAATTCATGCCCTCGATTGTGCTTTCTTTTTCAGGTATTTGTTTGGTAAAGAGCTCGATGTGTTTCAACGCAGAGCCCTTTTTTATTTACATGTTTATCAGCTTTTTCCATTGTGATTGACACACTGGTAAGTATTTAATTATATAACTCACCAAATTTTTACATATCGTGATCTTTGACACAGCAGCTTAGGGTGGGTAATTAAAAACTGCTTAATGTCCAAACTTGGGCCCGATTACTTTATAAATTTTTAAACTTAGAAAACAATATTTTTTCATTAGGTTACATCCATTCTTTTTGTTGAAATAGTTTTTGTGATCAACGTGTTGTAAGTATTGTAGTTAAAAAATAATTTTTTAGCACATAAATAATGCATTACACTTTTAGCAAAAAATTGGTAAAGTATCCGTGCCCAAGTCAATACCGAAAGAAAAATTCAAAGTCTGTGTTAAGTTAAATTTATATTAAGGTATAAAACAAGAAATCCAATTATTGCTGCAGTAATTAATTTAATTATTAAGTAACTCATCTGTATGTAGAGTTGAAAAATTAAAATTTTCGGTACAACGGAAAACGAAAAAAAAAAAAAAAATATCCCATCGTGAAGTTAAAATACACGCACGATAGAAAACTCGACGAAACAACGACCACTCGTCCTGTACTCAAAAATTGAACTGTCACTAGCAGACGCGATCGCGATTTGTCATTCGACGTCCCTCATACAAACTCCCATATGGCCCTTTCTATTCCGTAAAATCACGAAATTGCCAGGAAAAACCTCATGGGAGCAGAACGTATACGCAATTTTCGATTCCTCGTCCGTGGACAGGACGCGACAAATCGATTTTGATCGACGCCACACGTCCACTACTTATATCACAATTTATCGGCTTTCAGCGAGTTATGCAAAAAAACAATGTAGATTGAAAATATTCGCGTCGAACCCAAAAAAAAAAAAAAAAAAAAAAAAAATACACGTACGGGCACTTTGGTCTCGTCTCGAAAAAACTCGACACAACCGGCCCGCGAGTCCCCTTCCTGAAAGCCTAACCTTGTCGAAAACGCCGTTGNTACTGTTGGGGATAAAAAAAAAAAAAAAAAAAATACACGTACGGGCACTTTGGTCTCGTCTCGAAAAAACTCGACACAACCGGCCCGCGAGTCCCCTTCCTGAAAGCCTAACCTTGTCGAAAACGCCGTTGAGAACGAGTTTGCCAGAAAAACGGGTATACCATCCCTCCCTCTTTGGGTAGCGACACGCTCGCCCCCTCCTTTGCCATTTCTATCATTGTTACATTCATATATACCTACTCTCCGTAAGTGTCGCTTACATTTTGCGCGTTTAAACTGACGTGCGAGAGGTGACTTACTTGTGGGAAAATAAGGTGGATTGAATTTCCAACAGCTACGCGGTTTTGCTCTTTGATCGGTGAATAATTTTTCCCATTGCAAATTGGCTGAAGCCAAGTACCTTCATACCACTCGACCACGCGATTCACATTACAATACACGAGACATGGCACGCGCGAGAGAGAGAGAGACCGGTATTTCACCGAAAAATGTTACCACGCGCATATTTTTCTGCCTCCCCATCTCGTCGAGGTTGTTGTCACCGCGTGGCGTCTAAATGTATATATAAATACATACACAGAAGCGCCAGCGGAATTTATTGATTAAACGGGAATCGTAAAAGCCACGGGAGCCTCTCCCTTTCCCCGCTGCCGAGACTCCGCGCAAAGGGTCTCCCCGCCTCTCTTTGACGGTATACTTGTGCCCTGACGAAAAATCCGATCGTCCGTGGCCGCGCCAATGCAATGGACGCGTGTCGCACGCGAGCGATAACCGTATAAATCTAGCTTATGATCGAGTAACCCATGCACGTGTTTTTACTGCAAAATTCGATTGGCAAGGGACTTGACGTGCGCTTTGACCGGTGCTCTGATCGCTGCATGACTTTGTTACAGTCCCTAACGAATTCAAACTTGTCCCTCCGTACCAGTTTTGCAATTGAATTACCTTTTTTTTCAATCACGGATAATTGAACTTGGTTTATGCACAAATAACCCTTGATGTAGTAAATAAAAGCTTACAACGAAACAAAAAGGCCGTTAAACCACGTACTTGGTACGTAGAATAATTACTTTAGATTCACGCTCGGCCACCCGAAACTCTAATCAGCCCAAATAAATTTAAAAAACGATTGCTACATCGGAAGGAGACTTCCGTAAAGTATCAAAAACGCCATCGCGCTTAATCGCGTGATTTATCGTGAGGATTTTCTACTGCATGCACATGCGAGGTGGATCGATGTACCTTCCCCCGCCTCAAGTCGTTTTCGGGAATCGCCGTGTAGACTCTATATACAGTGTCCGTTCATATGCTAACGCGCGTGCTGGGGTGTAAAAAATGAAAAGACAAAAAGAAAAGGGGGGGAGAGAGAGAAATTTCGACGTCGAGCTTTTGAATACAAATGAGGAAGCGCGAGTGGGAGGGGGGGGGGGTAGGTAACGGCGCTCCCGAAGTTTTTAAACCCGGCCAACTTCCAAATCGTCTTCTCTTCTTTCTTTTCTTACAACCTCTCTCTCTCTCTCTCTCGTCTTCGCGTACAAAAGAATATTCTCATCGCATTTAATTACGACTAATTGTCTTTTCGTAAGCTTTTCATCTCTCGGGGAAAAAAAGCTCTCTCATCCAATGTGCTACGAATAGAGGAAGTAAAACACCCACCACTCGAGTTCGCATAAACTACGTCGCGGATGAGTATATATATTATAAGGTTGCGATGGCGTTGCACCGCGTGGCTCGTATATAAAAGTTTCATCGGGCAAATACGACCTTATACCCCCTACCCCCGCAACAGTGCTGTATACTCCAGAGGCACGCGATGTGCACACCCTTTCGCGCCCCTACTCCTTTCGAATATATACATACAATATATTCTCTGGCTTATGTTAATGGGGCTTTTGTGCGATATATTTATTACACGAGAGAGAGGGTCGGGGATCAAGTGTTTCGGACCCTCCGAAGCGGAAAAATTCCGTCCGTCGATATTGTAATTTCAAGAGCTTTTTAATCACGGAATACCGACGCAGGGAGCAGCTGACGGTCGCCCGAGTGTTGGGCTGATCTTATCGCGTCTGATTTTGGGATCCCGAGAATATAATATATAATATCGTATACGAATGTAAAGGGGAGAAAAGGATGAAAAACATATACTCGAATGATAAGGAGAGGACATCGATGGCTATATATGTGTGCGTGTTTATCGTTAATTATGGAGACCAAGGAGAAACCCTGTTGCCTCCTCTCTCGGTGGACACGATCGAGCTGTCTCTTTTCTTCCACGCAGAGGAAGAGTTGAAAGAAAAATCATCCACGTGCGTCCACCTGATTTGTTGGTGCTTCACAGCTAAGGGTATGTATAAGTATCTACAGCGACTCTTAGTTCGATTGGATCTATATACTACCGTAATCCCAAGCCGAGAATAGCCAAGTGTAGTCTGCCGCCTTGGTCTTTGCGCTCGGAGGCCAATGACTCAAGGAGCTTCTTCTCTCTGTGCCCACAATAATAGACAGTAGCAGACCGAGGGCTTGAATGGGTGCGAGAGACTCTGTGTGTTGCTCTGCGTGTCTCGTTAGCGTTAATTCACGAATCGGCGCGATTGACCGAGGAAAGAGTAACCACTCGTGAATACAATTACGTGGGAACTTGGCGAAAACTTTATTTATTGGGAAGTCCCTCGATGATCGTAACTGATGTACTTATAGATGAGAGCATTTGATGAATACGTATATATATAGATAATGGCGGAAAAGAAAAATTGATTGAGCCGTGCGAGTCACGTATAACTTTACGGGGTGTCGATAAATAAGCTGACCGTTAGCTCGAAAAGTCGTGTAATGCGGGCATTCGTACAGTTTGTATCGCTCGACGACGACGAGTTTTCACATGCTCTCACCCACTATATGGTATATTTCGATGCCCCATGGTTATGCAAGCACGATAAAGCGTAATATTTATATGTGTAATTGTGTGTTGTCCCTCGATGGTCACGCTTGTCTTATGTAAGTAACAGCTGAACTTGAGAAAACGCGGTACCTATATACATTTTTTATGTCAAGAGTTACATGAGCTTCGAAGAATCTAAATCAAAGTCCTCTAACGCTTTGCTGTTTGATTACAGATGAACAACGATTTAACGCATAAAAAAAAGAAAAAATCACGAATTAAGAAAAAATGCAGAAGAAGCGTTGCTCTTCGTCCACTCGAGGGGGCAAAAGAAAACAATACCCTTTTTGAAGGGAAAATACATCGTATGCGCTTCTTCTCTCTATTTTTTTTTTTTTTTAACAGCAGGAACAGAGCGGATTTTCTCTCTCCCAGCCCGCTTGTTTTTTTCTTTTTTCCTCGGCAACGCGTAACACCCTCACCACACGGGACTGTGTCCACTTCTCGCTGGACAAAGTTGGTCTAAAGAGTGGAGGCTAAAAAAAAAAAAAACGGAGGGTAATCGAGAGTGGCCGCTCCCTCCTAACTCTTATCCAAACTTGGTAATCCACTAAATTTTCGCACTACAACGTGTGTTTTACACGAGTGTAAGTGTGTACCCGTACACGTGTGCACACTCCCGAAGTGGTGCTCGCGTTTTACACGGAAAATTGTTATTTTCCGATTTGGTGGGTAAGGTAATTGTGTACTCACTGTAAATCCACCCAGTATAGGTAATGGAAAAAATTCAATCTTGTGCCTGAGAAAAAAAAACTCCAAGTCAACGACAGTTCGGTCCCTCCCAGCTTCTGTAACCACGTATATAGGTACGTACCCATCTGGCGCGCGCCAAGCCAAGCTCATCGTCCCAATCACCCCCAAAGCGACTACGACGACATCGAGAATCGAAGTGATACAGAGAGAATGAAAAAGGAGGAGGAGACGGTCAACGAAGCCATTTAACCGATGCTGCGTCACCTTAGCGCGATCTTTTGCGGCTTTGTCCTATCGGGAGAGAAAATCAGTCCCTCGCCTCGTATACGCTACGGCCTAATCGGAAAAAGTGATTTTCCGTCGTCGAAATTCGATTTACTTCCCCGCCTCCGTTTTATCTCTCCCTCCCACATTTCTTTTTAACGAGAGTTGGTTGCGCCTGCGACCACTACTCGTACATCGTACACTTCGGATCTCTTCGTTCATATTTCTCTATTGCGCTTTGCCCAAAGGCTCGAATCGACATTGGAAACAACAACGAACAAAAAAAGCCACGCGTACCGAGATTGTGTTTGCAGATCGTTTTCTCGAAGCCAAGTCCTAGGCCTCCTCCGAGACGAAAAACCGAAAACAAAATCCCAAACGCGGCGAGAAGCGTCACGTACGGCAGAGAGAGGATTTAACAGCTGGGAGAAGGAGAAAAGCCGTGTACCTAATGCGAGCAAACACCGAAGCGCGAGAGCCGAAGTTTATCCGGGGAGGGCTTTGGCCGAGCTCCGCGCAACGCGAGGTGTAAAACAAAGCGTGGGAACTACGCGAGAAGGGCGACTTTGTTGTTGCTGCGGAATGAAAATTTTTAACATTCATCAGTCCGCCCGAATATCTGTCGAACCATTAAAAGAAAAAAAAAAAAGGAGACTGGAAACTTTTGCTTCCAGCAGATGGAGAGGCGGAAAATATCGGTCTCCACAAAACCACGCAGGCGCGGGGGGATAAAGTATACATACACAGAGCGGGTGGTGGTGACTAACCGAGGAAGAAGAAGGAGAGAGAAGAGAGGAGAGGGAAAAAAACGATACGAGCAGCTGCTCCGTGCTCTCGAGTCTCTATCGCTCTTTTGGAGCTTTTACGTAAGACCGATCCCCGATAGATCGGCTGGGAAATTTTTTAAAGGGACGGAGAAAGCGTGTGTTTGAAAAGTAAAACATCGCGTCTCTGAGTGGAAAGTATACTTATTTACTCGTGATTTTTGCGACAAACTCTATATTACTGAGAAGCCGTACATGTTGTATCAAGTATATCCAATGTGGCGTTTTTTGGGAAAATATTTAAGTATTGTGTCAGCCATACGTCGATCGAGCCCCATGTTGGCATTGGGGAGTGGGGCCATACAGGAACAGCGCAACTGTGAATTATAATACAAATAGAAAGGACAAAAAAAGCCAGCGGGAGAATTGGGGGAGCTGTATGGCACGGGGACAAGTTTCCATTGGTCCCAGGGTAACCCTCCCTAAAGTCAAGGCTAAGCCTAGACCACCGATCTAGATATACGCAGGTATGTCGAAATCCCCGAAAAATCATTGTGAAATACAGGAAAGTAAAATTAGCAACTAAGGTAAATATTTCTGCGTGACACGCCGATCAGGTAGCGATTTTTTTTTTTTTTTTTAACCAAGTAAAGTCGGTAGAAATTCAGATTCACTCTTTCAGTCATAACTTATGCAATATCGAGCTAAATGAAAATTTTTCCAAATTACAGAGTAACGTGACACGGCTTTAGAATCAAGTAACCGTTGTATACTATAAAATACATCGGAGCTGAAATCTTAGAGCATTTTGATAGCTCTTGTTTGCTTTTCGAGTAGTCGTTCGCCTAGAAAAAATTATCCCATAGAAAACGCGTTCAAGATAATCATTACCCGCAGGACATTTAAAAAATCTTCATTTGCGTTTATTATTCTCATGATGATTTTTCAAAGATTTCGACTTATATATTTTGGTATGCATGCATGTGTGCGCACTCAAGTGGTTCTATAACTAATATCTCAATAGCAACATATTAAAGAACAGCGCTTTACAATGTCCATACAGTTCCAAAATAAGATACTCAACAGATGTTATGTCACTTGAGTTTATGTATACACGTATACGTATCGCTCAAATTCGGAGATCCGACTTTTATATTTCGTCGTTGACGAAAATTATGTTACTTTACGAAAGATTGATACTAAAATTTTTTATTTGTAAGAAACTATAGTTAACCAACTTCAACTCGAGTATCAATAAAAAGGCGAATGTTTGACATATACTCGACGACAAAAATTACCATTATTCAGTTTTTATATAGTACGTGAAAAACGGAAGTAACAGGACTCTGCATAATTTTTCTCAATCACCGAGATAACTGGAGCAAGGAGCCCCCCCCCCCTCTCCATATAATGACACGAGCGAGATTTAATCGAGTGCCATACATTGATTTTCGATTGACGGTACCACGTTGATGACGGTAATCGCGAGCTTCTTGTTATTACGAAAACGACGACGCCGTTGAATATTTCACCAAGCGCATCCCAAACGCGTTATAACGCAATATCGGCGCGAGCTCCTCCCTCATACCTCTCGTTTTTACTATTTAATTAAAATTTTTTAATTCTAATTACTCACTTTTCGAGTCCTTTCAAGTAATTTAGCTGAGCCCATTTCTTTTGTTTTTTTCATAATCATTATTCAAAAAACTTGTTACCCAGTAAGTACGAGATCATTATGATAAGAGGAACGAGGGAGGCACCATTTTTCCAATGTCGAATTGACGTTCACTCGCGTGTTTCAATTATCAATAATCGCTCGGAAACAATGTTACTGTACAAAATAAATCATCCACATCGATCCCACGGAAAAAGCACAGCCTCGTCGAGACAACGGAGCAATCTGATACACGTAAAAGGAAAAAAAAATAGATAACTATAATGTCCCGATGCACCGAGGCTGCAAGTTAGTCTCGCGCCGCAGCCAGACTTTGCTCGGTCAACACGGTATATGTTATGTATAGTTTGGCTTAACGCAACCATTGCGTCCCGACCGTATATTACCTGCCCGAGAGAGCGACGAAAATCTCGCGGCGCCGCAATTTATTGCGCCTCCACCCCCCTAACCCTACGGATTTTCACTAAAGACTTAAATACAGTTGAGCCCTAATCCTCGACTCGGCTGCAGTGAAAGCAGAGAGAGGAGTACGTCCTTCGCGAAACCATTACCTATGATCTTCTACCCTCGGAAAACGGTGTACGTATAATACATGACACAGCTTTCGGCACGAAAATTTACAACAACCCCCCACCTCCGGAGTGGGGGGAAAGAAAAAAAAGTGAAATCCGAGCCCTCAACCCATTTGCACGTACAGCCCCCGAAGGCCGAACTATCCAGGAAAATCTATAAATCTGGTGTACATATACTTACACGCAGAGAGAGAGAGAGAGAGCACCGGGGAGTAAAAGAAGGCGGAAGCGTCTGGTATTGTAATGCACATTTACAGCTCTGTCGCAGGACAATCGGGGATAGAGTGAAAGAAAAACTCCACCGTGTAGTCGGCGACGCCCCGGTGTTGGTTTTGGGACTGAGTGCTGCGTGTACCTATACTAGTCTTCCCCCCCCCCCGGCCTCGTCGAGGGGGAGAAAAGGAGCGCGGTGGTGCTGCTTCATGGCTGCCGGGAGTTCTGGATCCCCCGGCGTGGACCGCGTGCACACGCGCGCGGGGTGCGGGTCGTACAGACCCCGACAAAAGTTGCGCGTGTGAAACGTCGCGCGCGCACTCTTCCGCGTGCATTGTACTCGGGGGTTTGTCTCACGTGCGTCTTTTCGAGTAAGTATATAAAATGAGATGTACGAGGTGAGGTGGCACGCAGTTGGACCCATTGACGCGACAACATCTTGTCGTTGTTGGTGTCAAATGAAGGGCTTTTATATATATATATGCGACCATGACGGAAGGACAAACATTGTAAGATTGAATGGTCCTTATTCGAGGATGCGTCATCCGAAATTGATTTTACGTAGCTCGAGTGATGAATTCAATGGGTATACGTATCTCCGGTATATCCTCGTTGGAAATGGGTGACGATAAACTAATTTCAATCGAAAGAACCGCGAGCAATCCATTGCCTGTGCTAATAAAAATCGAACGCAACGAGGAGCTGAAAGGGGATTGCTACACGGAAAAGACAGAGATGGAGCGAGAGAACTTGGCCCGTATACGCGCACAGGCGCGCGATAACCGGGAATCCAGGAATGGGCCCTAAGGTGATCCTTAACCTGTTTTGCGTGCGCGACTATATACATATATGTGTATGTGTTGGAGCGCACGGTGGCTCAGTCGGCTAGGTCGTGGATTGGCACGCGGTAGACCGTGGTTCGCGATTCCCGGCCATAGTGCGACTTTTTCGGGCAAGTACCTCTGTGATTTTTCACATGTGCTTATTCACCACGCAATGTTCCTCGAGGAGGGTTTTAGGCGACCTTCTCGGAGCAAAATTGCCGAATTTCCCCCTACCGCCCCCTCCCAGCAATGGGAGGCCTCCCACTTTCCTTGTCCCTTTCCCAAGTGCTAAGTGCCCATGGTTAGTGCTCCATATTAAAGGAGCCGGACGTAGAGCACTCTAATATAAAAAAAAAAAAATGTGTATGTGTTATACGCGTGTACAGGAGAACTAGGGGTAAATGACCTAATTACTGCACAGGCACCAATTACTGCGCACTCGACGGTAACTGAAAATAAGAAAAACAGACTGAAAAATTTGGGTGCTCGGATTATTGTTACGGACATTAATAACGTTCAATCCAGAATCATACTTTATATCATGACATTTATAATTGTTTAACTGAGTGACTCTAAACGAATCTAACCTAAAAAACTTTGTAGTCGTGCGTAGTGATTGGTGCGCAGCAATTGGGTCTAGGGCTTCAGCATGAAAACCTTATGGGAGATACCCGCGCAGTAATTGGGGGCGCAGCGACTGGTGCTAATTTTATAACCGTGCGCAGTAATACCAGCAAGTGATATCAGCACTAAAACAATTATTTACAAAAAAAAAAAGTTACTTAACAGAAAAATGTTTGTCGTTTTAATCGCACAAGATGCTGCAAATAAAGATTAAGTAAAACTGGTTCAATTTACATCGAAAAACATTGAGAAATGAGAAATTTAGTACAATCAAAAATTTCAGTGCGCAGTAATTGGGTCATTTACCCCTATGTGCGGCAAGGACGACGACGCCGCCACCGCGTGTGCGAGCCAAAGGTACACTCCTCGCCAAAAAGGTTTGTGTTTTATATAACGTATGTATATATACCATCGCGGGCGCCCTGTATGTGTGTACGTTTATATATATACACTATAAATGTATACGGCACGCGTGCGAGCGCTGCAGCTGTTCTCTGTATATATACACACATTGTATATAGTACGCCGACCGACTCTTCCTTCCTATGTTACGTGCATGACTCTCTATTGGATTTTTCTCCTTTTCGATGTGAATAATGGTTTTTGTTTTTTTTTTTTGCATCGTTTTTCCAAACAAAGCTTGGGTGGTGTTACTTTTATTTTGGATTGGTCCTTTGAACCTACGTATAGTGTTTAATTCAATCGCAAAATAAGGGTACAAATGCGTGGGATATAAAGTCTTGCGACTGTCACAGTATATCCTCTCGTGATTTTCACGTAAAGGCCCAAAATCGGTAAGAAATGAAAAATCCCATGACATGACCTGTTCAAGCATTTCAAACTCGAAAACCCACCTTTCGAGATCCTCAGCATCCCTTGACAAAACCGGCCCGGCAGCAGCTCCAAACTCCTCTCCCATCCGAGCGATTATCTCGCAAGCCCGAGCATCCCGTACCAAAGTGCACTCGCGAGCCAAAAGATCCCGTGAAGGGACGACAGCTATGACAGAGCGAAAACTCCGGTTGGTCCCCCGACGAGCACTTGCACCTCTTTCCCACGCGGAATCACCCTTTTTCCCTCCACCACGGATATCACGCACACAAGGTAGACACTGTTTTCGCACTTTGGCAACACACTCGCGCGTCCATCCTTTTTTTTTTTTTTAGTTTATCCTCAAATTTGATGGAAAAAAAAAAAAAACAAGGTACAATCCACGGATGGGCAGGAAAACGCGTTTGCGAAGGAGGGCACGTATACGCACGCGGACCGCACGGACACGACTGGAGTTGATCGCGCGCATGCGACCTACGCCAGGGGACGACGATGGGGCTCCAAACGAGAGAGAGAGAGAGAAAGAGAACAGGACGAGCTCGGGCCCCGGGACGCCTTTAGGGCCGTATACAGCCGACATAGGTATGATGCACGGGAGAGAAAGCGAGAGACGAACAAGTAGAGAATCGTGAAATGGAAGGAGGGGACTCGGATATGATGGCGTACATATATATATATATATACAAGAGCACCACGATGACTGCGAGGGTCGCTCTATCTCGTAGTCCTGCTTCCTCGACTAACATTTTCCCTCCGTCATTCTCTCTCTTTTCTTTTTTCCCTACACACACGTACATCACGGTGTAGGTAAGTGCGGTGTGTATACACATGGTAGGTAATGCTCGATCTCTTTGGTCAGGACTCACAATGCACACCACCGGCGCAACTGCTCGTTGATGGATGATTTTCGTGAGCCGATGGGCTGGGCTTCGGTTTCCTCTTCCTTTTTTTTCTCCCCCTTTGTTTCCGAGGAGGAAGAAACGCGCTCGGGCTCTCGTAGGTGGTTCTCTGCCGCCGTCGTCGGGCGGATGGTTGACTTAACATACTTCGGCGCGACAGGGTTGGATTTTCTCCAGATAAATCTTTGCGGGACGTTTCTTCATTAGTCACCATACCTATACGTGTGTATTTGACGGATTATTCCGTCAAGTTCGTACTGTTGCAATAAGATGTTTTGCATTTACCGACTGCCACTTTATGGCCCTTGACTCGAAGAGCCCTCCTATTACTATGCGTATACGTGCCGTTCATCTTTCTTTTTTTACCTCGGACTATGACCATCGAGTTCCAAGGCTATACACAATAGAGGGTCTGTGAACATTTCACGTCTACGTACTAGTGCCGTTTTCATCGGTATACTGCATACAGTTGGTTGGACATTTTTAACATTTCATACTGACCATCTTTTCGTTCTTCGTTTGGTCCGCAGTACATTTTTTACGACCAGTTGTAAATTAAGTTTGAAAAAGAAAAAAAAAAAGATTTTCTCGTGCATGACTAAAAAAAACATTAAAGTATACCCAAAAACACACAAGTGCTTTCCACTTTGAAAAAAAAAAAATTGACCCTCGTAAATCTTGAGCTTACGCCGGGGTGATGGCGTGTGTAGTAAAATAGAGCAATGAATTTTCGTCTATGACTGTCGAGAAAAATTATTTACAAGCCAAATAAGCATCGAGACCCCCACGTGGAATATAATATGCCAGGGCCGAGCAAACTGCGTTTCTCGTTGTCGCGTGAATGGACGTCTTGAGCCGGTCCACGTGCGCGTCGTATATTAGTGGCCGAAAAAAAAGGGCCCCCTTCCCTCGTGGTGACCTCGATGGAATTTTAATACATTATCTCCTCTGACGCGTACCTCTATTGCACTCTCGGGTAGAAAAATTCAAATGAGCTGGAGACAATAAGTATGGAACTTTTTTTTTTGGTTGACGATGACGTGGAAGGTGAAAATGGAGTATTTTCAAACGCGATAAAAATTAACTTCACGAAAATTGTCACTTTAAAAGTGAATTCCAGCTTTCAAAACCAACTAGTAGAATTATGGTTTAACCATATTTTGTGTTCATTAGAGCTAATTTAATTACGAGAGGAGCGCACATTCATTCACTATGTATAAAAGTCACACAATACGTTATTATCTCGACAGTGTAGTTAATAAGTGGCACTGCCATAGCATTAATTTTAAATTAAAACGAAACGTGAGATAAAAGCACATTCACATTTATTTTGCGACACATGCATGCAACATTACAGATAATAACAAAACTCACGTGCAGGATATTTAATCCATTCAATCGATGTTTTACGCTGAGAAAAACTGCAAAGTGAGGATATCATCCACGCGTGTCATCATGCATAAAGAAAAGAAAAGTTCCTCCACATCCAATGGGGTGATCATACTTTCGGCTTCTCTTTCAAAATCAATATGAGGAAATATCGCAAAGAAGCATATAAGATATCGTCTTTATCGCGTACTAATTATATTTGGGTTACCCACGCATGGATTACTATGCTTTTACATGAAAAAATGCCATTATTGCTTAGGAACAGCGGCACCATCTTTTTGGCGGTATAGTCTCATTCGCCGCTTTCACGCGTACAGTTATTAATAAATAATTATTCACAGCTCGTTATCGAGTGACTAATTGTAGCCAGTGATGTATGCATTATTGATTGTGATGATTATCGCGGTAGGTAGTACAGCCACGTAAATTTTCTGACCAAACAGTTGGCGTATTAATCAAAAGGACAAAAAATATTTTAAAGCTTACTCGTTACTGTTGGGGATAAAAAAAAAAAAAAAAAAAAAAACTTTATATCGCAACTTCATTATAGCTGCTCGAGATGTATCATTTTACTGGTAGCACAAACGTCACGGAACGAAGAAGAACGAGCCAACGAGTAAAGGAAGAGAAAAAAATGTGCTTTGCGTAACTTACTCCGTATCGTTGCCCGATGTGATATGGGTGTATACTACACCACACATCGTATCTCTAATGGCTTGGCGTAATGAAACGCATTATAGTCCCTGCTTCCGCTCTTTTGCCTTTATTTTTCTGTAATGTTTTTTTTATTTTTTATTTTTAGATTACTCATGCATATGAGGTTCCCTTGCAGTTGAATGTATTGTCACGTACAAGTTCAAGTTCTCAACACAATCAACAACACAGTCACTCGTTTAAGTTTTCATAATTTATTCCGATGGCAATTATCGCGGAACACAAGCAAGATCAAAAGTAAGAATAAAAAACATTTGAACAAAGATACTCACCCACGCGACGATCGTTAACAACCACGGTTCTGCTGCATAGAGTAGAGCAAAGGACTCGCAAGAAAGACCCAATAGTAGCTTCGAAAAAACGTAAGCGTAAGTTATATATAGGTATACCACGACGAGTCGCGAGAGAGCTTGAGCAACACCATGTGCTCCGTCCCGTAACTCTACGAGAAGTGGATTACAGCTCAATTGTTTTTAGGCCCGATAGAGGCGTGGCTCTCGGTGTGACTATCATTTACGCGTCCATCATTGCGCCCCCGCGTTGTGATTTTTTTTTTTATTTATTTTTTTTACAGACTACAACACCTCACATCAATACTCTTGTAAAGTTCCCAAGGGTATACAAAAAACCTCCTACCACCACATATCAACAGTCATTTTTACACTAGTTTTACAGCTATCGGTGTAAATTATTTCATTTTTAATTATTTCACCATCTCGTTTCGTGAAAAGGGCATGAACATTTATTTTTGCAAAATTAAGATGTACATGATGCGAAGCGAAAGAATATAGCGTAGAACACGAGTAGACAAAGAAAAAAAAAACGGAAACATTACACGGCGAGCGTCGTGTCTTCTATACATACATACGCATGCGTAATACGGAAAGAGCAACGAACGAGGTGGATGGAAAAAAAACGGAAAAAAAAGGCACAAGATGTTTCGGACGCTCAACACGTATTCGGTGGGTTTCGTTTTTTCATCTCTTTTTTCGTAGCTCGGAGAAACTGTACAACAAGTGGACCTTTTTTTTTGCAGTTTTTTTTACAGATACGCTAATATGATGTAACGCGGTTGGCTCTTTTTCGACACCCACCTGCTTTTTTTCAATTAGCTTTTTGTGTAAAACTAAATACGCCATGAATACCGTACTGGCGGATTAATTTTTTTTTTTTTTTTTTAAATAGTGACAATCTACGCTTGCAAATTCAACCCAGAGAAAAGCGATAGCTCCATTGTGCACATTCTATGATTTACGAGGAAAAAATCTCCAGCCGGCAGTAAAAAACTTTTATTATTCATAACCGGTGCTAATCGAAGCTCGAACAGCGCGATTTCGCAACATTAAAGCGCACTGCCGGGTATAGCAGTGTAAGTGCCGCATATATAATATAATGCCGAGAAGTTTGCGTAATCGTCAGCTCGATCAGCTTATTAGAATTACGTGCTGTTGCGCCCATTGTTTCGGAGATAATGGAGACGATGGGCCATTACTGTGGCCTAGACCCGCCTAGACCTGTGCCGCCATATAAACTACTTGTACATAATACACGTGGGTTATTGGGATCACATTTAACTTGTTGCCGCATCTATCATGAATTATTATTGTTATGGGCACACTTGCAAAATAATGCAATGGATGGCCGTATTGGGAGTTGAAAACTAATTTGCTTCCTAATGTGAAATTTATGAATTTATGAGCTAATGTAACGATTGATGATCTGAAAACACTGTTCCTTAAATCGTTTATCTATACCGCAAGTGAGTCAAGATCTCGGTCAAGATGTACAAAAAATTCAATGAGTTAAATCGTACGTATACAACTCATCGTAATCATAGATTTTCTGTCACGTTTCCTAATAAAAACAAGCTCGTTGTACTCGAGGAAAAAAAAAATCTCTATACGTTTCCCAGTAAGTACATTAGGGAGCGAGCGATTCGTTCGCTCTTTTACGTCTTTCGCGCCTCTGCATGCAAATCGGGGCCGAAGAAGCGCGTGAAGGGTCAGTTACGTCCAAGGGGACACGTGCAAGGTGGGGAGTACCGGAGGCCCGCACGCGTGAGTTTGAGAAGGAGAAAAACCCGGCATGTGCGAAGGAAGGAGGGGCAGAGATGAGCATCTGGGCGCTTTGAGAGAGGGGTCGATTTATCATTCGCGGCAATCACACGAGTAGTGCCTTTATTGCGCACTTAAGGAGCGCGATGTACGATGCACCGGGGAACGGCTTATTTGCTGCTGGTCTGGGCTCGCTCGCGATCATGGTATGCGGTTCCTTCAATCTGTTGCACCGATTTCAAGTTTTTTTTTTTTTTTTTTTTTTTCCTGTTTGTATGCAAATAAAAAGCTCTGATATTTTACCAAGGCGTATTTCCCTTTCAAAACTATCCAGTATAAACTTTCCCGTGCATACATTCGAAGGTACACTTGAAAAGGAAAAAAAAAGGGAAGCTCGTGTTTACCCCAATCGTTCGCAGGAGCGGCGGCTCGGGGGCGCGATCATTCGATTTGCAAATTCGGCAACCCTTATTCCCCCGAAATCACGTAAACATTAAGGCCCTTTGGCTCTCTTAGCCCTCGCACGCTCGGCTCGTCTGTTAAATATTCATAACGCGTGCGCTTGATTTTGCACGCACGCACGCGAGTTATAATCATATACGTGTTTGGGCACTCGCGCATCAGCTACTCTTTTGATATTTCGACGTGATTTTCACTCGCTCCGAGCAAACACGCGCGCGAGGCAAATATCCTGATTTGAACGAAATGTGTTAATTTTGTTAGTAAGTACTCTCGTCTCTTTTGACTCGAATGAATTTGCGCGTGTACCTTTGTCAGTCCAACTAAACTGCACGCGTCAAGCTTCATATAAATATATACATATGTACCTTTTTGCACGATCCGTTTTCCTCGGCCCATCGTCATCCAGGACGTCGAGCTGTGATTGATTAACTCTGTCTACCTATATAACGTACCGTGACGACGTAACCATCATCATCCTATCCGTTTCGAAAATTTGCTTAGACTACATTGTACATGTAATATACATGATAGGTATACAGGCAAAGCTACAATTACCACACACACACTACTTACCCATTTTTGACCCTCAGCCAGGAGCATATAGCATACGGAGCTCATACCCTCCCCCCTCCCTTGTACAGAGCAGCAACCCTTTTGCTATCCTAATTAATCCCTATTTAGCGAATCGGCTTGTTCGAGGGTTGTCGCCGAGGGAGTGACTCCACGAGTATACGGAGGGTGCGTCGCTCGACTCCCTTCATACGTATATATATATACACACGCGTGTCGGGGCTCTCGCTTATCGCGGTTGGCGTCCCTCCCGAACGACCGAGGTAGTGTACGTGATGTCCCTACGCGTCACAATGGCCCGCGTGGGTATCTCGTGATGGTAACCGAGGAAAATTTAATTTGCTACTGTTGTCCTGATGTTTTCGTTTGTGTACAACATATACTCGTCTGCGTTGTTTCGAGCGAGTTCAATCACCTTCGGTTGGAAACGACTTCTCATCGTCATACACCGAAGCGTGCATATAGATCATCAAAAACGAAGGGTGGAGAAATGAATAAAAACGCGTGGCTCCCCTTCGAGCGACACGGCTTTTCCGACCCTATCATCTCGTCGTCGCCCTTATCGCCAAAGACCAAAAGAAACACAGCCGCGAGGTTTGATTGAAAATTGCGGAATACACCCCGCGCAGCACCGACTCTCTCGACACTTTTGTATGACGCCCTGCTCCAAGTAATTAAGTTACTTCGTCCTTCTTCCCCTCTACCACCTGCCACTTTCCTAGAATGACCTCGCACCACCAGGTGACATGCTTACCTGAAACATAAAAAATATTTATGGTGTTACTTTTTGCGATGATTAAAAGGGTTATATATATTAGAGGACAATTTTTCGCGCGGTGAGTATGTATTAAAGGGGTATTGATTCGTGGCTATCGTTTTTGGATCAAAATCTATGAGATTGTGTAGGGAATTATTTTAATTAAAGTGAAACTTCTACAGGTGTAAATATACGCAGATACGAGGGAGTAAATTGATATTTTTTAAAAATATTTTAAATACACGCAAGCTTCTAGATACCCATATACACGTTGCCTCACTTACACGTGGGTATACTAAGTATTCCTATGTGTATAAGTTCGCAAAAACGAAAACAATATTTATATACCTTGAAAAAATGTCTGAATTTATAAAATTTCCTTGAACCATCCTGCAATGGTTCCCTTTGATGTAAAATTCAATTCCATTAGCTACCAAGGGGTAAGCCGTGTCGGACTTTTATCTCAAATCCTGTACAAAGACGAAAAAAAAAAAAAACAATTATTCAGCAGCCAAAGGCAAATTAATTGAAAATCGAGTGAAACACCTTAGCACGGAACCGAGCAGATATTAAGTACACCGAAAGGAAGTGTACCTCGCAGCGGCAAATTCAATAGAGCCAAAGTAGGGTGCGCGAGCAGCAGAGGGAGAATAAAAGCGAGAGAGAGAGAGAGAGCGCCACCTTTAAAAGAAAAAGGAAGAGAAAGCGAAATAAAGTGCCCAAGGACCAGAAGAGTCCCGGGCGATGACGGCGCGGGGTAGCTACCTTTTTTTTTCCCCCTCGGACCACCCATCTCGTCGTAGGGACAAAAAGCGGCCAGCACCCGCTTGTGTTTATTTTGCCTGACGCTGACGCGAGCCAAGGCAAATGAGCTGCTGATCCTACCACTTCTCGCTTCCTATACACGTGTATATAGTGTATGTACACTACGCGTGCCTCCTCCTCCTCTTTTCACCGCGATTCGTTGTTTTTTTTTTTTTTTTTTTTTTTTTCCTTTACTGGTACTTACGTACAACGTAAGAGGAAAATAGAGAGGTCAGAAGGAACTATGGACCTATAGTGGTGTAAAGTCGCTCACTGAAGCGTTTAAGGGGGCTCCAGCAGGGAAAGTTGAAAGATCAGCTGTGACGTTTTTTCGACCATTTCTAGAGTAAAGTAGATAAAAGGTACGAGTGATTAATTTCATCTCATATATTGTCTATAAGTTCAATAATCGTATGAATTAAAAATTTTATGAAAAAGTGTTTATATTAGTTTCGAAATGAGCAAAAGTGAGGGGAAAAATGTATAAAAGCACGCAGATGCGTATATAATTACTAATACTCGAAAAATCAAAATATGGGGTGAGAAAACAAATACTTTTTTACAACTACCTCGTGGTAATCATATTACAAAAGCTTTTTGATTCTCGTTGTTCCATTTACAACTTCAAACGATTGGTGTTACATTTGATCACTTGCTGCTCAAAATTTTCAATCCAATTTGAGTTTGCCATTAATTTAAATTGCTCACTGACTCGTCCAAAACGAACTCCCGTACAGAGACTCGTCGCCAATTAACCATCCTCATTTGCACTAATTAAATACACCGTGTATCGACGATGTAATTAACGCATTCCAATACTTTGAGTATTCAACGATTTTTTGCCCGCACCACAATTTCATCGTATCCAGATGCTGGTCCTTCCCAACTTTGAGTTCAACAACCTTTTATTGTATCAACAAAAGTTACTTTACTTTCTGTCTCAAAAAAAAAAAAAAAAAAAAAAATCCAAATTAAGTTGATCAACAGTTTGGCTTTCATCATCACACCTCTCCCAACCTTCGGATAATTAAGCAGAAACCTCCTCCTCGACTTACATTCTCCGAACCATCCACCACCCGACCCCCTCTTTGTCCGAAAGAAAAGCCAACCCTTGAATTTCTCCTTTTTATCTCGTCAGGGAGTCAACCCTCACACCCTCGAACGAGCGCCGCCTCTCCTTATTCACCGTATACGAGCGAGCACCTCGTTCTCCGTCCTTCTTTACTGTATTGTCGTTGCTTTCTCTCTGTTGTTAAGCTGACCTGCGAGAAGCTGCGTGTGCAAAAAAGGTGAGGCTCGTTTTTGTTGGGATTAATAGAAGATATCTTCCTGTGTGTATACTATACATGGGGCAGAGGGTGAAAATTACGTGTATACACTACGCGTTGATTTCATCATAAGTGTGCTCGGATGGATTGGGGCACGCAATACTTATTGAATTTTAACTTTATTTTGCGAGAATTCACACTGAACACTCGTTGAATCAAATTTTTGATTTTATGGCGCGTGACCCTGAATCACCTCCCATGAAAAGTAAACCCTTACCTTTGCCCACTCTCCATACTTGTACAAGGGTAGGCACGCAAAAAAATGAGAAAAAGTATCCTTATTACTTGCAAAAAAGAAAAAAAGCCACAAGTGCCCCATTATTTTTATTTTTTGTATAATATACTTGTCATCCGTGCACCGTACGGAAATCCCAACAACATATACTCTAATTTTGCAATGGCCAGTCATTCCGAGCGATGCAAAACAATGAGACACACTTTACCGAGAAACAAAAATATGGCGAACACCATCGGTGAAAGTTACACCAAAGTATGCGTTAAATCGCTCCTCAAGTTTCACGGCCCCGCATTCCTCTTCTCCTGTACCCGTACACAGATGCAGAGAAGTTTGGGCGCTTGGACCATTTGGAGTCGAAAGCTCCAAAGAAAAGAATGCAAGCACGCCGAGAGGTCCAAGTTTTAATGACGACCGGATGATTCAGTTAGAGCCGAGACTTTGGCACCCGAGCAGCTGTAATCTCGTTGCGAAATTTCATCACCAACGTCTCTCTGATTGCAGGAGCGCGAAACTCGAAACTCTTTTTTTCCCTCCCTTTTTCATCCATTTACACGCGAAATGCGCGATTGAACCCCACGTGCAGAGCCCTACGTTTGCCCCGCGAGCTCGTAAAACTCGGGATTACTGCGCATCTCCGGGTACATCGCACGCAGCGCCGTAAATACTATTGCAAATCGTTATGGCTCGTCGTTACCGATGAATTAATACACGCGAGGTAGCGCCAAGGAAAAAAAGGGGGTGGAGGGCGAACAAAGCTCTTTGCAGACCGTGACGAGCACTTGGAGGGGGAGAAACAAAAAACTGTAAAATTTATCGGCGAATTAATTAAGAACGAGGGAAGGGCCATTTTGTTTTTAATCCATCGGGCGGTGATTGACCGCGGAGCTTTTGGAACGACAATAGGTATACAGTGGAGCTTTCCCCTACTGCATACTTCCGACAGTTGCTATTGTATACGCAAAACGGACAGAGGGGGACAATAGGACAGTGCCCACCTGCATCTGCATCACACCCCCCGACAGGTTTGTTCTACCGAGTTACCGCGAGCCTGGACTTTGGTGCTTTTGGACCCAAATTCGTTGCGACGTTGACTTTCATCGCTACGGACGCTTCGCAATTGTTTTCGAAACAGAGCACCGAAAAATAAAAAAGTTGTTTCATCGCTCCGTGCCAGTTGCGGTGTCACCAGCACTGATGAAAAACACAAATTTCCCATGGACGCATGAAAAAAAAAAGCGAGGGAGGGTTGCCCAGAGTTGCAGAAAACAAAAGCGCGCACGCAAGCATCGCTCGGACAATGTCGAATTAGTGCTCATTGTAGTAGCAGATATATATACAAGCAGTGGTGGCGACCCTGGCCCAGTTGGGTTGCGCAATGCAATAGACGGCGGGTGCACCGAGCAAACGTTACACAACAATGAAAAATTATCGGGGGGGGGGGATGTTAATTGCGGTATGTCGCGCTGGGAAGAAGAAGAGGGAAGTCGTCCGGTGCTGGGCGCAAGGTAAGCCGGAAGTTCAGGGTGTTTTTGTCCTCGTTGTCTCTTTTGTTTGATTCCCCTTAGCGGCGAAGGAGGAGCCGAGTGTGATCCGTTGTCGCTGATAATAATACACGCTTCGTCATTGTCGTGGTTGGATTTTTGTTTTTCACGCGTAAGTTTACACATTTTGGTTTCTTCACCTGTTTTTACGACTTATCAATTTCATCGGAAGGCAATTTGTCCCTTTTTCCGTGAGAAAAAAAAATATGTCGCAATGTACAAATTGTTGCCTTCCCATCGAGAGCAGCTCATCGAATCTTATTTTGGATTATTGGTCAAAGCGTACTCGAGGAGAGGCCACACCATTAAAGCAAATTGTACGTACGGCTCGGATCTTCTCGTGCAAAAAGTCAGCTCCGTCCTCATAGTGGTGTTTTATTTATACATTCCCCCTCGGCTAGTGCCGAGCAACATGTATATAGTTCTGCACGCATAGAAAGGACGATAGGAAAGCCGTTTGCACCTGCACACGCAACAAGAATAAGAGGAGACCGGAAATTCTGTGTAGCCAATTAAAACTCCTCCTCCTTCTCCTACCCGAGTTCCGTCTTTTTCTTCTATGTTTGCGTTACTGCCGACTATACCCACATACTCGTAAAGACTATAGCTGTACATTAGTGATGATAGTCGAGGGGTTAATGGTCTGCTCTACTGTGCGGTTTTTCTGATGTTCGAAAGTACAACGTCGGGAGCAAATATGCTTCGCTACTGTTTTTCCTTCTTTTTATTTTAATCCAAGGAAATATATGTGCTTTTTGGACTATTTATCTTGTCGAAAAATTACAGACGAGTACAGGTACTAAGCAACACATTTGACTTACCATAAGGACTGTGGGATGTATACTGAAATATATATGTATAAGTATTATTGATATTGAATTAGATGTAGAAGTAGCATTAAGTTGTAAAACGATAGACCATGTACTTCCTTGCCACCTATTCGCGACAAAAATCCAATGCTAGTTTCCAAGGTATACCCATCACGGTATCCTTGTCCATATTTGGTGCACTGATAATGTACCAAACATCCGCAATATAGCCGGCCAAGCGCATTCCACAGCTTTTCTCGCATCCAATTCTGCGCGTATTAATGCACGCTCGAATCGTGCGAGTATATATGTATATATGTATGTGTATATGCGCGTGGATTATATTCCCATTCTTTATACACACGTTCGAGTATATATACGAGTCCGCGCACCTCGCGGTAAACTATATATGTATAGGTGCGAGGACTCTTCCTTTTTGCGCAATATATGAGAAAGGGAGAGGAGGAGAAGAGCGCAGGGGTTTAAACTGGTTTTTCTCCGCTTGGAGGTACCCGTCTCTCTCTCTTTCTCTCTCTTTGTGTACCGCACGTGCAGCAGCGTACAGCGTAAGTGAGGTCTTTCTTTTTTTACGCAAGTGCACGCGGTAGCCGGGATAAATTATCTTGTAACGCCGCTGATTAAATAAAGACTAATGACCTTCCCTTACTCTTGCACTTGCCGCAAACTTTGTACCCCGAGTTGGGATACTGATAGTACAAGGGATCGATTTCTCCTTTCAGAAAATGAGATCATACGTTTCTTTCAACATTTATGCTTATAATATCCGTGTATCGATTAAAATTATGCGCTTTCGCGTCTCTTACAGAAACAAGTTGCTCGGGTATACCCATTAACATTTTTACAATCGAGCGTTGCCATCGACGAGTGCGGTCTAGCAATAAAAAGATCGATATTACTGTACAACGTTCGATAATTATTACCTGACGTAGTTGCACGTGAATACTTTCTGTAAAAAGTGCCCGTACACTCATATAGAAGAAATTATTAATTTATTCCCTCTACCTGGGATTAATTTGACAACAATTAATAACTTCATCTGTCCGCGATATATGATGAGTACCTCTTAGTTTACGTTCATTGAACACCAAGTTAGTAAAGCTTTTCACATCTAAATTTATGACGAAATCAACTCCGGCTCTTACTTTTATTTTACACGATTACTTTCCTATTACCGCAATTAATACTCTTTTGTCACGGGATGCAAACAATGTATGGTGGCATGATATTTAATTTTTTAATAACATACTTCTGACCTCGCTAATCCATAGATACTTTCAGAGGCTTTTGTAACTCTTAATACAATGACCAACTTTTACTTGAAAAAAACCTCAAAGGTAAAGTTATTTTTTTTAAAACACGGTAAAGTTTCATAATTGCATTAAAACTACACCTGTACTTTCTGACTTTATACATTCTATTAAAGTACAAAAGTTAGATTTACAAAAGTGGTTGCCATGTAATACCCAAGTGGCTACGAAAAAAGTAAGTACATAAATATCTAAGGCTCTTATATTACATGCGCAATCTACGCTGATTGGCCTCTGCTGCACGTGAAGTTCACGAGTATCAAAAGTGCCTGAAGTTGTGGGTAAACATACCTCGTAACTTGACGTGTAATTTTATTCACGCTTGAAAAAACTACTCGCCAAGGGAATAAGGTAGTCTCGTAATTTGCCGCATCTAACTGGACAGTACATAATATGGTTATTTACGCGATCGTCGTATAAGACTTTTTTTGATGATAGCAATATACTAGACAGTTCTGTTTATTTATACTTATATGAATGTTTTTTTTGCAACTTGTAATTACCATTGAAGTCAGCAGTATACAGTTGAACAAGTCGCTCGACGTCATCTCCGAACAAAAAGACAGAAAAATATATATTGCGTACACCAACACACTTGGGTACATCTATTGAGGCTTGTAGTTTCACTAGTACGGTAATCTATTGTATAGCTGGGCATTATTAACATACGAGTGTCAATTAACACGAGCTGTTGGTGATCAGCGAAGAAAAAAAAGTAGAAGTTGGTTTTTATTTCGCTTATTTGCTTGCGATTGTGTACACACGAGTAATCTACGCACCCAAAAGATTGTGTTTGTTATGTGAAAAGTTGATCAAAGCGAAAAAAAAAAAAAAATTATTTTAAAATAAAAAATTAGTTGTTAAGATACGTATGGATGTAGAATGTGATGAAGACACGTTATTTTCGAGTTAAAAGCTGATTTAAAGTATTCATCGAATATTTAGAATCGTGTTTTTTCAAAAAAAGAGTAACAAATATGTACAAGGGTGCTTGTTTGAAAAGAAAAATTTATAGTTTAAAATACCACACGACAACATTTTTCAAATATTCTTCATTTTGAGTCATTGTGACGAGGCACGCCAATCTCTATGTTTGATCATGCAAGGAAAATTTGTTGGAAATGAAAACAATTTTCTGATACCTTTGAAAAAAAAATTTAATTCCGCATACTCTGACAGTGAGTACCGGTGCACAGCGTAAGTATAACCAGCGAGTCAGCTTGTAAAATGCACATGTTACGTAAGGCTCAACACAAACAAAGACGTATATATATATATATAAGCCGATGCACGGGACAAAACCCAAACAAGCCGTGTACACCGCAGTATACGCATCTCCGCAGTAACGTGATACCGTATTTGTACGTATTATATTTGCGAGCGGTCTTGTATACGCATGTTAAATAGGTGGTCGTCGTGATTGCCAGTAAAACGCACTCGCTTTGCCGCCGCTGCGACGTGTACACGTAATGGAAAAAAAAAGAAGAAAGTTTCGCATTCATAGGCCCAAGACGACGACTACAGCTTGAACCTAGAGCTCCTTCTCGCACGGCTCAATTCGCGCATTCATATTCATTGGACGCCGATGATGAATATGTATGGGCGCTCGTTAACGCGGTTGCCGTTGTCGTCCTCCTCTTGAGGGATTTTTTTTTTTTTTTTCCAAAAGTTCCTTTACAATCTCCATGGTGGTGGCAGTGTGAAGTTTGTACGCGTTTATGTTGCACGTGGGATGCGATGCGCGAAACCGTGATGAGAAATTTACAGGCTTTTCAGATGTTTGCTTGTTTACTCACCAATAATCTTCGACCCTTCGACCCAGAATGAATTAGTGGACATCGGACGTGAATCCTTGCGAATTATCGATGGTATTTTATTTTACTATCTCGTTGAGAGATGCCGTAAAAAAACATTTGCATCGTAGGAAACCGCGTTCCAATAAATTATGAGATTGACTTTTCTCGATACTCATTAATAGGTCGAAATCGGTGGAAAAAAAAACCAATAAATTGGAAACAAAAGTTGTTTCACGTGACAGACTGGTAATCTCACATGATGTGCAATTTACTCTTTATAGGCATACGAAAACGTCCGATCGTTGTTATTCATTATCCGTCGAGGTAGGTGAAATTCCCCTAGTCGCTGCTTTTCGTAAAAGCCCCGTTGTACTTCATTAAGGCGCGAGCCCCGAGATCTCTTAATTACACTCGTTTTTGTTGCCACCGTCGTTTATATATACCTATACGTATACTACCCCGAGCGTGATTTATGCCCACGTTCCGCCCACCCGGCTGATTTTCTTTTTCAAGCCTCGACACTTTTGTCGACATTACAAGTGTGTTTTAGCGACTAAACGGTCCAACTAAACTATATACGCAAGGAATTACACGGTTTTCGATTCGTGACGCGAATATTGTAGATTTTTTATCCAAACTTGCTTGTAGATGTTGCACTGCAGCACGTGATGTCGACTGGAAACGTGAGAGCCATTTCAAAACCTCGACGGTGTATATACATAATCGCTCGGCTATTGTGTATCGTTTACATATCTCTTTTCAAATCAACGTAAGTATGTATTTGTTGATTGGTTCTGCACTAATATCGGTAATCCAAACGCTGGTATACTTGCAAACTGTGATCATTAGATCGTATAATGTCAAGTTGTTTTTCACGCGCTTTTTTATATGCACCTTACACATCGCGAAACTTTTATCGGTATGGTCAAACATTGGGATATGCTTGTTCGTCTCAGAAGATATTTACTCAAGTAATAAAGAAAACTAACAACAAAAATCGTGAAAATCCTAAAGTGATGAAACTAGGCTTTTTTTATCATTGTACGGTATCACAGACTCGAAAGCCTTTTTGACTTTGTGCTCGACAAGATAATCAAGAGCACGGCTGGAACTCGGCACCTTGTTCCTCTACCATCTAATTACCCTGACCAAAGCCACACGTACCGTATAACTTTGTTAGTCAAGTCAGGCCAAACGTAGGGTACAAAATTTCGGCCAAATAACGCAGAAATTTGTATATCTTATGAGCAGCGATAGAAAACAGCCTCGTCATCGTCTTCCTAAGCGAGTAAGCAAGTGCCCAACTCTCAATTTGCGTAACAGAGGCTGGAGCCATGCCTTTCTCGACTACAGTTATACAGCTCTATCTTAATAAGAGATTGTATTGTATACGTTTACTAAGGTTATATGTACGCAATTTCAGCAAGTTTCGGTGTACTCAAGTTCACAGCAGCTTGTTGTACTTTAATCTGCACGTATAGAGAATATTGAGGGTCTATCGCTGCCCCGAATGAAAAAAATCCGTACGTTATATTTCCTCCTATACTTACTTTAAATATGTGACAAGAACAATCAGTTATACATGTAAAGGGACGTATGTGTTATGTACACGTAACCACGTGACAATGTTAGTGTCAAGTGCCACGTCCATCTCGTCACGTGTGCTTTATATGCACTTGTACTTGTACATAATTTATAGAGCCAGTAAATATCCTTGCCGTCGTCGTAGTACCATTTTAACCAGTGAAAAGTTAAAATCGCTCAAATCATCAGTAGCCTCGTAACATTCATCAAAAGTCCGACAGGTATTGAGCGGCAATACGCGTACACATGTTGTGAAGTACCACGCACTGAATGGCACATTATTATACATACGTACACCAATTTGCGGTACGCATATGATCGTCGTTGCTCGTTCCTCCTCCTCCCGTCACACGCGTATCGAGCGCTTGTACAATTATACGGTCGAAACTATACGCGTGCGGATGTCATCTAAGCTCGACATGCCGCAATTACATCAGGTAAATGTATACATACGTGCATGGGTGTGCAGTGAATCCCAAACACGTACGCGAATCGCACCCACATGGTTATTACATTCGCATAATCGAACTACTTGAATTACATTGAAAAGCTACGCGTTAAAATGATAATCGGTGCTGGCGACAAGGACATCAACGAGGATTATCGGTTGCACTGCTTCACTTGACCGAGTCGTCGATTGCTCTCGCCAGTGGCCGTCAAACCAGCCGGTTAGCATGTTTACCACGACAGAGGGAGAGAGAATAACCTATGTTGTGCGTCTCTTTCGAGTCACCGCGAGTGTGTTATATACAACACACCCAAGGGTACGTATGTACTCTCATTGCATACATGTGCACACAAACGGGTGTGTATTTGTCGGTATGTATATGTACACTCGGAAGATTTTTCCGCGATAACCAGGTAAAAATGGGAACTTTGTAACCCGCGGTAAATACTTACCGATCAGCGATTATCTGTCCCTACCATACTGTATGTGCACGCTCAAAGTAGCGAGTTCGGCACAGCTATACCCCGCAATAAATTACTTTTTTCCCGCGTGCGATGCGTAAGTAAATATGTGTCGATATTCCTCATACCGCGTCCTTTTTTTATCTCACGTTCTCCGAGAAGTATTTTTCCGAGCGCTCACTACCAGGTAATTTCCAACCGAACCTAATACCGCGCGTGATTTTCGGCTCGAGCGCACACACTCACTCGGCTCTCCGGTAAGGTAATTAAGACACAATGCGCAGAGCATATATATATGCACCGCAGTCGAAGATATCTCGTATACGAGCCGCTCACGAGAACAATTGCTTTTTACGAGCGAAACTGGTGTGTATATAGTGCCGTGTGGGTGTGGTATATAGGTATACGTGTGCTCTGCTTAACTCACACTGGAGTGCAACCACTTTTCGCTCTGTATCCATTGTCGAATCCCTTTGAGAGTAGCCCGATGAGCCCCTTCGGGGGCGCGCTATGCGCCCTCGTTGGAGATTAACTCTCTCCAAGGATCTTGGGAAGCTCACGTTGGGCACGGATTTTTGAGAATAGTACAGGCCCCTTTTGTTGTTCTCCAAAAACTTTGTCGGAAATCAATAGCTCGTTCGTAAAAGAGACGAAAGAAGAGAGAGAAAAAAAAAAAAGTAATTTCGTTCTCTCCAGCTCGGACGATGCATAAATAAAGAGAGATGGGCTAACAATCTCGCGGGAGTTCCCCAGCACGCGCAAGCTCCACCAAAACTTTTATCGCCACCACCACCACTACTACTGTTGCGTCACAACTTGCACGCGTATACGCCTTCACGTCACGGCCGACGAGGCTACAGTATATAGAGGCGTGTCCTCCCTTCCTCCAGTGAGGTCCTTCACCCCAGCGAGAGCTTGCGAGCTTCCGCGCACAGGTGATGTACAAGCGTGCGTGTATATAGCACGGAACAAAAGGTCTATATGGATGGTGTTTTGTGGTTCAGGGTATATAGAATACCAAGGATCGAGCTTTTTAGGAACTGCATGTATTGCATTGCCGTCGAAACGATTTGTGTGGTTATTGTCATCGATTGTGGCTTGGTATCATCTAATCTGCATCGAGCGTTCGTAATTTAGTTTCAAAGGGGGTAAACTTATCCAGAACGATCTTGGGGTGAGTTGATTTCACATTTGCCGGCGTTTGCGGGCGTCCAGTTTTGAATCAGCGGTGACTACCAAAAGAGGGTGATTGATATCAGTATAAGTACCGAGTGAGTGATTCAACCGGAAAATGGAATTTCAAAAAATTAAGCAGATAATGGCGTTTTCGTATTTAAATTTGGGCCTACAGCGTCGTCGTCGCTACGGTAGATATGAAAACGAAGTTTCGGGGATGAATAAAAGATGGGAATTGGGAGAAAAAAAGAAATAACGAGGCAAAAGGACGCGAAGGAATATGTATGAAATTTCCTGCTCTCGAAATTCTCTGAATTTCCCTTCATTGAAAATGGAAACCAATATATTTGTGAAACTCAATATAAAACGATTTTAATTACAAAAAGAAAACCCTCAGACTCACGCTAAGAACAATGATTATACAATATTAAATTGCAACTGCATAAATTATACCCCGAAAATTTACTTTTTAACGCTATCAAAGTAAGTAAGCAATTGGCAAACGAGTACCACCTATAATAAGGTCCGAAACAGCCGAAAAGTCACCCACGCACGCGAGTACATGTAGTGGATATATGTAAAAGAGAAAGACGGGGTAGATGAAAAAAAGTGATAGAAACCCGAAAGAGAGCATTACGAAGAAGGAAAGAAGAGATCGAGACCAGAGCCGAGAACTCGAAAGAGAGAAAGAAAGAGGGGGGGGGGACGGTAACCGTACCTCAACAGCACAGGTATAACATACATCCACTAAACACAGAGCGTCCCTCTCGAAACGGGACGAGCCGAGAGCCGATACGAGGAGAAACAGGCTCGCCTTCTTTCTCGTTTCCACCTTGTTGCCATCCTTTCTTTGGCTTAGGCTCTGCCAGGGTAATTGCACCGTGCCAAGGCCGACAGCTGATGCTGCTCCCCTGCTTCGCCGGCACCGCACGCGCACAGGTATACCTTACACTGCTCACACACACACACAGCTCTTTCGATCTTTTGACTACCACTTTTGTGCTTGTAAGGGTGTGAAGGTGCCAAACAAAGCTCATACCATTTCGAAGGGGTCTCAGCAACGAGTTTTAATCATCGAAAAAAAAAAAAGAACGGAAATTTAGAAAAAATTGAGTAATCGCAACGAATGAAGGTGGGCATGTATGGAAAAGCACGCAGGTGATTGACCATAGGAATAACGAAAGGAGGAAAAACCAAAAAATTGAGGACAGCGGAATATGGACGGTAGACATCCTGCTCGGGTACAACATGACGGGTATGCTAGAAAAAAAAAAGGCGGAGGAGGGAAAAACCCAAAAGGCCTTTCGATCGATTTTCCATCCTTTGAGGGGCTTCGGGAACCCATCGTTGATACACAGACACGTCAATGCGTAGGTAGGTATACATTCAACTTTTTTTTTTTTCTTTTTTTTACCGTAGGTATATCTAAATGAATAAATAGTTGCAGCCACGTCGTCCAAAGCCAAGTGCTGTCTCGTGTACGTAGAAAAAAAAATTATGGGTATTTCCAAGGAGACCCTCGAATGCCGAATCGTCATTAAAAATGCATCCTCCTATATACATCGGCGTCCACACACAGAGCTATTCTCCCTCGACGAATTCTTCACGGGGGCCATTTTCATATCAAAATGAAAATACGAGGAGAAAAAAAAACAAGACGAATGACAGCTCCGGAGGAAAGAAAACGTATGCCCCCCTGTATGAGGATTCGCCCGAGTCACGATTCCTAAGAAGGGAGGAGTGCTGGTTTGGGTATGTATGAGGGTGCGTTGACACTCCGAAATCCACGTGCATTCCTCCTCTCTCTCTCTCTCTCTCCTCTCTTCGTGACGTGCGTGAGCCACACACAAAAGCGCGCGCGTCTCCCATTGTCAAACCAGTTTTCTCTCATACCTATAATATTCCGTAGGTATCCACTTCTCCCTCGCAGCCCTCCTTTTTTATTTTATTTCCTTTTTCCACTACCGCGACGCCTCGGATTCCTTAGATTTCGCGAGTAGCCGGATTATTCTTTCTCCTTTCGACGTCGTGGCCTCTGCCAGGTAGGATTTTTCGGTACATACACGAGAGGATGGGTAATACGACACAACTAGTCGCATGATAAACGACACAAGGTTACCGGGGGGGGGGGGGGGGAATTCTCGAAGGCGATAAATTTCCCTCCGATGCAACATGTACCGTCTCAACTGTGAGGCGTTTCAATTTCCCCCGGAAATACATTTATCCACCACGACGCTAGTTTAGGGCACGCGGCAAAGGATTCAAATTGAAAATTAATTTTTCCACCCGCCGAAACGGCTCGTCTCTAATACGAGGGTACGCGAAACAAGACGATAAGCCGTGCAATCCGAAGGAGAAGGAGCGACGGCACTCGGGAGGGGCGGCGTAATTATTCAAGCCGGCACAAAGTGGGAAACTCGAAGGAGAGGATATAGAAATCCCGTTTAAGCTGCCGGGAGATTTATAAAGGTACACAGGTATGTATATATACAAAAGTGGTACTCCTAGCGGGGTAATAAAATATATTTCCTCCAGTACGTGTCTGCATCACTTTTATGACGTCGAAAAAGGTCCTCTAAGCGGCGGCGTGAGAGCTGCAGGATAACTCTCGAGGTTCGGATGGAGACATGTATACGTATGAGAGGATCGTATATTTTATTTCCACCTTCAAGGTTTCAAGTAGATACACCTCCTATCGCGTGGATAAAATCAATCCTCGATGTAATAACAACGGACCATTGTTCATAAAAAAAAAAAAAAGAAAAATCACAACGTGCCAAAGATATAGTTTGTCGTATTTCCAAAGCTATACCATGTCATTGGAGCCCCGATCGGTCAATCCTGTTCGGCTTGTGATGTGTCACGCACACATGCATACGTTACATATATGCTCGGAGCCGAGAATCGAGGCGAAAAATCGTTCGCACGTGTCGGGGTTTGCGCAACTGCACGCGCCTTCGCAGAATAATCCAACGGCACTCGAAAGCGTTTAATAATTCAAGTACACCCGAGATCGAAGGGTTTGGCCTTCGCTCGTCCTTTCTCCGTTTCGTGGATGACTGAGGAATCGAATTAATCGAGAGACCAAAGTCGGAGACATAGGGCGAGAGCGAGGTATACGGGATGGGGTTGTTTGCGGGTACGTGGTTGGAGGGTTGAGTGTAAGCGACTGAAATGGACTATGTACAATGTGGGTTTTGACTCTCTCTCTCTCTCTCTATCCAATCTGCTTTTAAAAGGGACGACGATATATATCCTTTGATCCGAGCTCGGGGACGCAGTCGAGAGTCACCCGTTTCCCGATGATACAACTTCTGGTGGCTGTTATGAGATTTCGGTCTAAACTGTACGTTTTTTTAAAAATTACATCTTACATGTATACGCCCTTCGTGAATATAACTTTGTTACAACACCAGCAGGAAAGAGAAGAAGAAATGGGGAGAGGAGAGCAGTAGCTCGCAATAGGGAGTCCAGAGGCGTAATCGCGGCACTTCGCTGAAGCGATTGGCTGCGGCAGCGGCTGGACCCCCGGAGGCACGGGCTCCTTCATCTTTTTCTCTCTCTATCTCCTTTTTCGTTAAAACACTGCCCCTAGCTGTTGAGAAACACGCCTGTTTCTGATTTACTTTGCCGGGGCTCTACCAACCAGGACGGGGCTGAGAGATTTTCATCTCTCTTTTTTTTCTTATTACATTTTACAGGGTTCAACGAATCTCAACTTTATCCTTAAAGTTTTTGTTGTCTATTATTGCCGATTCATGATTCACTTCTCAATATACGTAATAGAAATTGATGAAAACAAATCGATGTCCTTCGTGATAAATGTGCTTATATATGTTTTTCCTTAAAATTACCTACTTTATTTTTCAAACAATACAACAACACAGCCTTGTTTAAATTTCTGTACCATGTCATTGTGCGAGACTTAAACTTATCTCCAATTGAACGTCTGTGCGTCTATACACGTACCTCCTATTGTCAATCCAGCGCGGCGTCTTCGAGCGAAAATAATCGCTCGAGTCTTCGTTGGGGGGCAGTTTCGCGAAAACGCTGGATTAGCCGAGGCAAAGCTGATGTCCTCAAAGACGAGGGTGAAGGAAGACTTGAGTATCCTCTTCCACAAAGCTCGTCAAATGAACGACCAGAAATGATGCATCGGGACAAATTGCAAGAAATGAAAGAGTAGCCCAACGACAACCCCCTTTGAGGAGGAAAAAAAAAAGAAATCTCGGCAGCGCTCACCTGTCGCGAACAAAAGTAGGCCACGCGCATAATAACAATGAACCCATCCTCGGCGCGCGTTACATTCACACGTCGGGCCTCTTTCTCTCCCCGAGAAAAGAAAAGAAAAAAAAAAAAGGAGACATAGAGGCTCTCGCCAACCCTTGCGCACTTCTGCTCGCTCGTGGAGGCTCCCTCTTTTTTTCGTACTAACTCTTCCCCCCCCTCCCCCCTGTTATTCCGCGCACAGTAGCCCCCTCCGCTCTTGTTCAACCCGTTCTTTCCCAGCACACGCTTCGACGTCGTTATCTCGCACTTCAAGGCTCCCTTTATTCTTCTCCTTCTTCTTTTCCACCTCTTTCTTTCGAGCGTCTGCTCTCGATGAGCCGCCCACCTCTTATTCTTCCTCTGGATTTTTTTCAACCCGCGAAATGGCGCGCCAAGATCACCCGGATGTATACGTGTATATTCTGTGCCCTACATAAATCCGGGGAGAGTATTAGGAAACCGGCCAATTACCGGCCAACCTTTACCGAGCCCTCGAGCTGTACATTTCGATTCGATTAACGTTTGCTGGGGTGGTAAAGCACAATTTACTTTAAAATGTTTAATTTATTTGGAAATACTGTAGTACCAACATCTTATTTATGAAACTAAATCAACGCGGGTACGGTTGAAATCGTCACCTGTTGGTGAATCATTGATACAGTGCGTATCAGCCGCACGAGATTGCGGTATCTTCGGCACATATTTGCTCTCGAGCGTGACGAGCGATTAGATTGAAAGGCAGTACCTGCGTTGGAAAATGGAGCTGTCGACGAAACGTCGAACTTGTTGAAACAATTACAAAACACGGAGGAAGTAACTGATAAACTGTTTGATGTTTCGATGAAAAAAAAAAAAATAAATAAAAAAATAAATAAAGTTCGATGCCCCGCGTACTTATACAAACGAGAAATTTTGTTGTAACTGAGAGGATATACTCAAATTACAACGATACAGGTAATCAAAAGATGGAAAAAACTACTTTGAAAAATGTAGTTTAGCAAAATTAATGAAATCATTTGTGTATAGGAATGCAATAATAGTATTGATGATAGGTATTATACCATCATATCACTATCATATGAAACTTTACTATCCTCACACACCTTTTGGCGAATTGAACCTCGAACTCAACTGCATACCCACAGTAAATCGGCTAATGTCTCGAACCGCTTGATATTGAAGTTAACAAGAGCAATTCTCTTAACCTACTGTACAAAGTGCAACTGTGCATTCCCCGATGAAAGACTTGGTACGCCCGATCCAGTTCCAAACATTTTACATTTTTATTACCACTTTGATTTTATTTTTCACAGGTGAGGCTCGTATTAAATTTCAGCGTCAGACCTTAGTTGTATACATTTTTGGACGCGTTTGAAAGACATACAGAAAAAAAAAAATTCAGAACAATACCTACAAGCGAAATTCAAGTCACTGGTTAAAATAAACATCTGCAACAATTGCATGTTCGATCAATCGACACAAGTAAAAATTCTCGCAAACAAACATCTCAAAAAAGTTGTTGAAACTGCAGCACCGAGATATCATCAACTTCCGGAAGCGAGAGCCCGAACGCAAGCACCGCCTCGTCTTTCATCGCCTCGTTTTTCTCCTTCCCCCCACTCCCCTTTTGCATACACACGTAGAGAGGCTCGGGCAGAGCTCTCATTACTCCCATGTTTGCGTCACATAGAAGCTTTTCTTTCCTTTTATGTCACAAAACGAAAATTTTGCTGATAATTCCTTTGAAACTGTCTCTCCTTTGTAAGCCCGGGGGGGGGGGTTGAAATCTAGTCCCCCGGTGGCTCTCGCAAAGGAAGCTTCTATACCTCGAGAGCTTATGACATTCAAGCTTGGACGTACGAGTAACGGGAGGAGAAAAGAAATCGCCAAAAACCATCTATTACAGGGGAATCCTCGTTAAACGAGAATAAGAAGTACTCTATATAAGAAGAGCCTTATCACGTTGGAGCAGGCGACCGTAGGCAGCACGTCCTGCGCGGGGTATTATACAGCGAGGGAGTTATGTAAAAGCCCATAGTGCGCGCTAGGTATATATATATATATATATATATATATATATATATCACACGATCGAGCTAGGCCCCCCTGCCCCCCCCGTACTTGCAGTCGACTTGGCGCACGACTGCACATAATAAAGGGGGGCAAGTGAGAGGGTCCGCCTGATGTGCGGTGCATATGTGTGTCGAGAGCCGGACGGGCTCTCTTTCTCTCTCTCTCTAGGCTTCTTTCCTAATGGTAATTGCACTCATGCCTGCGTGCGCGGAAAAAGAAGGTTTGGCCGAGGAAAGGCTTGCATCGATCGTCCTCGTTTTTTCCCCCGTTCCCTCCACTCGCGAGGTGCGATTGTATGAATGGACGATATTTAGAAAACCCTTTTTTTTTTTTGTTTTTACTCGTACGTAAAAGTGTTGATAAAATCCTTCCATATATTTGGGTCAGCGAGCATACCAATTTCACGACCGACCGAGCTGATTCGCGAGAATTCACTCGTTACCCACTCCCATTATGTATAGCAGTATCGAATCACCGGCTCGATAATCTAGACGACTAGAGTAGCGAAAAATGTACCCAAACCGATCGAGTGCACTCCAAAAAGCGTGCAAATATATCCTTTCCGCACCAATTGTTACGCGCTCGGTCCTCTGTTTCTATTTTAGCCGATTCGTGTATGTCATGTTTCAGATAAGTAAAAAAAGAGAGAGAAGAAGAACATATCCGATGGCGTACATACGTGCACATTAACAATCCTACCTTGGCGAAATTACGATAATCAAGGCGATTACGATTGTTACCGCCCTTCCCTCCCCGCCACCTACAATTCTCCTTCCCGTTGCAAGTTCCCGATGGTAATGATGACGGTAATAGGGCTGAAGATGATACATGGGATGCGAGCTCGCCTCCAGCGCATCGTTGCGAGACTCCCTCTCTCTCTCTCTCTCTGGGGTGGATGACCTCTGATGGTGCATACCAGCCTAGAGGTTTATGGATTTTATTTTATATTTGTTTTTTTTTTTGTTTTTAACGATGTATGGAATTTTGAAGTTGACTTTGATTCGCATCCATGTAACCCAGTTGTTGCAAGGCATCACGTCTTGATTTATCGTAACGAGATTAAATATAACTTGTATTGAATGTCAGATATTGTATCTACGCGGATTGAGCATTACCGGCTTACGAAACGTGAGACTCTGTCTTGATATTATACTCTTGGATCACATATCACAGCAACATTCTTGATTTTCCCAGCAGAGCAAACAAAGCCATTTGGCGTTACGCTGCTTCTCTTGCCCAAAAAACAGTGCTTACGTTACACTAACAAGTGAAACACCAAAATAAAATTGAAACCTTTTCCCTCCAAGTATAGATACCTACGTGTACGTAACGTTGGACGCAAACGCGTTGAAACTCTCCCGGAAAGCTTCACCTCATCAAGTTATACCATCCAACTCGTGACACGTTTATTTCTGCGCGCACGTGTGTACCCTATACGATGTGTATCTTTACCCCATGGGAAGCACAGCTGCTGTGGATGGTTATGTGCTTCCCTCCTCTGAGATAGCGGCAGATATGTGTTATACAATTATCTCGAGCTCGCACTATCGATGTTCTTGTACAATTGGATGGACCCCCTTTATTTCGTAGAAACAGAGCGCGTTGATTTTCGACAAATAACGTACAACAATTTCCCCGGCACTAAAAATACAAACCCGTATCTTAGCGAAAATAAAAACACCATATACTATTCAGTCATCTGATTAAAATCGTGTTTCGACGTGCAACGTTAAGCCATTACTATATAATTAGCACGTACATTGTATGATTGATTGACATTCGTACCGGGTACAATTAAGTGGTAAATTGTACCCGAGGCATGTGTGACGGACGCGTGTCGTGTACTTGGTTTACATACATCGGGCAGCTGTCGTTTAGTGCCGTCAAATCTTTGTAACCCCGACCCGCATGTCGCCAACGACATACCGAAATTAAGTAGCTCGAAATACCTACACTCCATAGATGTACATCCCGTGAAAAATTGTGTCAACTAAAAATTAGATTGGCCCAACAACAACCAGTAGCCAATGTGTACCCGCATCACATCGGCACATTGAAAAAAATGTTCTGCACTTCTTGGTTTTTCACAGGCAAACATCTGCCGATCATTTTTCGAGCAATCAGTGGACCTTGCAAATTACATCCCCGAAAAAAAAAAGATGATGTCCATCATGACCCATGGAAAAAAAGCACCCTCGACACAAAGTTTCAGCAGCTTTTCCCGCACTACGTCTCCTTTCATACGGATGCAGCTCGCGTCGACCTCCGTCTCTCTCGCAAATACAATCGGCCGATGGAGGAAAGAAAAAAAAAGATTTTCTCCGCTACGCCACATGCATACACAACTCCCTATCTACGCAAACTCGTTTATATACGACCGTAATATCGACGAGGGAGGAAGAAGCATCGAGCCATCCTCGATCTTTTATACACGATCATCACCACTATGAGACATATATATTTGCAATATGTAGTTGAATCATTACATAAATACACGAATGTTCAATTAATCCGAACAAACGAGGCCGTGGGTATAGCCAACTTTTCACTTTGCTCCCTTTAATCAAGTCAAACTTCGACTCACCGCGCAGTAAGTAACTTTATACATAGTTACTTGGGTAAAGGATACGCACGAGGTGGTTGATGCATTGCGACAGCTCTCAAAGGTCTTGGGACTGCTGGTTGTAATTAAGAGCCCCGCCCGACTGTTTACCCACGCGCATATATATACATACACACATTCACCTTCCGGTATATAGTATGAGGTCGGGGTGCACACCATAATATACTTCTGCAGACACGTGAAATCTCTTCAAAAGAATATCGGGGCAAGAAAGGTATATATATATCAAATGAATGGTATCAGACAAAAACTCCACTTCGACGAAAGAAATATCGGGAAAAAACGGGGGGGGGGGGGGAGAAAGAACCAAGTCAGCGAAATTTGGCGAGGAGGAACAAAACGTGGTCGACGTATATCTATACGCTCCTACAGACACGAGAGACGCTCGTACAGACATCAAAGCCGTCGCGTTTCTTTTCCTTCTTCCACGAGTTTGAGATCAAAGATGCCACTGTACGTGTACATAAAAGTCACACACGCGCGCACGTGGCTTCCTTCCTGTCTCTCGCACCTCAGCGAGTGTTATTTCCCGGGGTACTTGTCCTCCCCATCCTCGCCCCTGGAACCGGGTTCGCCCGAACTTTCGAGCCACTCCAAGTCATTACAAGACGCCGCGTAAGCTCCTCGAACCCCCTACATGTACTCATGGCGCTTACGCGCAAACTTTCATTCCCAAGGAGGAAGACGCGTTGTAATTCCGGGATTTTCTTGTTCGACGAGAAACGTTATAAGCTATCGGAATCTCAACAATTGATACAAGGAACCTGCTGAGGGTTGAACGTGTGACACGAGGTGTCTCTGTTATTTCAGATTTATTCAACAAACAAATTTCGGTAGAAGCGCTTTAATTACTCGATCCTTGATCGGTGAGCTCAGGGATGGGGAAAATTGTCCGTCGAATGTTGCATCAGAAAGACACTCCGCTGAGGTGAGCCTGTGAACCCCCTAATTAGCGCGCGTTCGAGATGCCAGTGGTAAATGTATACATGCATTATTTGACCCCCTTTCGAGCGACGAGTTTTCCTTTCATTTCCACCGAGAGCACTGCCAGGCAGAGGTATCGACCGGCTCGACCTCTCTGATGCGAGCAAACTGAAACTATGTGCAAAGTCGCGGTAACACAATACAACGTGTAGGAAAGTAGTCGATGTTGGAGATGTTGTTGATGTAAATGAGCACGGAATGTTTGGGGCTGAGTGTAAAATAATCGTTGTTTGATTTCATTGTTTAATCCATTCAAATGCTTTTCACCATGAGTTTCAAGCACGAGGGGCTCAAAAGTCGAGAAAAAACATGAGTTTACAGGAAATACTACGTGGACAGACAAAGAAAGTACGAAAGTTGCAGTCAGTGTAATCCAACGCCAGCCAACAACAGCAAAATGAGCGACCCAAGCTAAAACAAAAAAAAAGAGAGCCTCCACACAAACGGGGTCCGTTTGACGTTTACGTCCGCGTGCAGTGCTCGCGTAGGTGGCAATGTCGTAAAACCTCGTGCATTTCTGTGCACCGATACAGTCTATGTACCTCGAAACGTGGGGGAAGGAAAAAAAACGCAAGAGGCTTCTCGAAGAAGGCGTAAAACGAGCGGTGCAATATATTTAACCCCCGCACGCCGCTAGGAGGCCGATAAAGTGCGATGTTTATCGCCATGCGGTGATAAAATTGAAAAGCGTCCATCCACGACTCGTCCTTACACACAATATGAAGTTGTACACCTTTAGCTGATGCTGTTTCTATGTACCAAGAAGCCCTTGCGACTATGTTATCGATCGATTATGATGAAAAGAGCCGCACGCCGGTCATTTGGGGCCCATGTACGTTATAGGTATAATACTTACCAATGTAAAAATGCGACGAGAGCTTTTAGGATGTATATCGTCCTCGGGTGGGGCGCCAATGGCTCGAAGGGGAGAATTGGCTTCAGACGCGGCGGCGCGTTTTTTGGGTATGAATCTATTATTCGCAAAACGCCGGCTCTCAAGGGTGCCGCCGAAAGGTCGAGCCGTGCCACTTATTTCGTTTATTGGCGTTTGTAAATTCAATGTGTTGTTTCGATCGATTTGCGCTAACCGCTGGCAAAACCTGCATTATTTTCGTATTGGCATAAATCTGCTTGCTCGCGTGTGCCATTTCATATAGTCACATACACGTGCGAAAGCAAATGTAAGAAGAAATCTATGAAACACCTGAAAGTGGCATCGATAAATCACTCGGGGAGTCAGAAAAAAAAAAAAAAAAAGTATTGAAATTGCAGAGCCAGCAGAAACAAGTACACACGCGTTCATGGCAATCCTTAACTTAGTCATGCATACGGCTGTATGGTGCATTAGAGAGCTCACGTTCGTGGAACAATGAGCAGAGGATGGATAGCCTTCACGCGAGGAAAAATGGATTTTCCTACGAGCGCGTGGCAAGGCCATCGCCTTCGCTTTCGACTCTGATCTTACGCAACGTTAAGCGAGACGTTAAGGATATTGTTTATACTTATATGCTAATAATTATCATGCGCGACGGAGAAAAAGAGAGAGAAACATTATAACAAACTAGGTTTCCTCCGTCATTGGATGATTTTCTTGCCCAGTATGCGTATTTTCCAAGGTTGGTGGTTTGTTTGCAAACTGCGGGACTTATTGATGGAAATGGAATAAGCAATAGAGTTGCATGGTGAGTAATAAAGATCAGATATTCGCCTTAAAAAATCAACGCTGAGATTTAAGGTCGACTAACAATTAAAATATAACAGTTGATTATTTTTGTGTAAATAAATAGCCGGGCTCGGTTGCTCGCTTGACAAAGTAAAAGTTTCCATGAATCATGAGTATATCTACTGGAGGCAAAATAACTTTGGGGACATGATTAAATTGCAAATTGGCAGTAATAAGAAAGTTGTATTTTCCGAGCACTTTTGTTCAGCATTTGAGTTAGGCTCGAATGAAAATTTTTTCCAAGAAAAAGTCATTAAAAAAGCTCCGTTTAGTCAAACAGCTGAACATAAGTATGGAAATTCCAACATCAACCCGCGGTAACAATGAGCGTATCTTTTATTACAGCTGTTTTAGAAACAAAGACAACAAAAGTCCTTTGTGCTCGCGAAGATCCGAAGAAAAGGTGTACATTATAATATGAACGAGCAGGTCACTTTTCAAACAAGAAAACAGCAAGTCTGTTTTGTTTGGAAATAGATCATGATGTATACGTGTACGTGTGAGAATTTTTTAACATCAGTAGTTTAATTTCGTGTCAATATAGCTCGGCATCACAATAGAACCGGTTCTACCACTTTTACCCAACGCCTAATCGATTACATTATCCTGGCAGATTAAAAGGGAAAAAAAAGAAGGGAAGGTATTCAAAACCACTCGACTATCGATCAAATGTGTTCACGGGAGACTCGAAAAAATGCATCACTTGCAAAACCCTGTCGTTTAATTTATATGTTTTACCACACATATTATTTCGCACAGCGTAAATATTATGCACCACAGCAAGAATGTAACGGCTCAACTATCGTGTTGTTATGTGTACACATAGAAATTCCAGAGAAGGAGAAGGGGATCGCATGGGCCCACGTACAGGCAGTGATTAGAAAGCCAAGGAACAATATATCCTCGGGCGGCTTATCGCGCCAGCCAAGTTTTTACGAGCCATTCGGACACACACACCTTCGATAAACTCGCTCTCGCTTGTCTACACATGTGCACACGCGGGAATTCAGGTCGACGTCTCGCGTACGTCTTTACTCTCGTTTCGGCAAGTTCGACCCGATAGGCTATCGATGGAGAATCGCTGCTGTCTGTTCGCTGGATCGTGCACATAATTTTTTAGAATATCACTGGTGTGTTTGTTCACCGACTGTGGTTCAGTTTGATCATTCATTGCACGTGTGCAAGGAGTATAAGCAACGAATGTCTTGTACATGGTTTTGAGAGCAATCGGACGAGTGTGCTCGGAAGCAATGACTTAAATGCTCGAGTAAAAACTATTGGACGTTTTCTTGTTTTTCACAACCACTGCTACAGCTTTGAAACAATTACGGGCGACGATGAATAGCTTCCGCCGTGACGCATTGGCTCTCTTCGTTTGCTGTTGGCACGTCAGATGCTCCGCATTATTTATTCTGATGACTGCTCAGCGAGAAACAACTACAGCCTTGACGAAAAAAAAAAAAAAAAAAAAAAAAAAAAAAAAAAAAAAAAAAAATCATTACGGTCAGAAAATTGATGGCTCGGTCGTGCGCAAAGAGTCATACGCGCAGCAATTACTGTTCATTAATTATTATCGATTGATACGATGGCAACTTCTATTCAGAAGAGTTANTACGTACGTGTGTATAGCGATGGGAAGGCACAAGGAGTTGGCAGAAACTTTAGCTGGAACGGGGCAACTCTGTCGTGAAAAAAAAAAAAAAAAAAAAAAAAAAAAAAAAAAAAAAAAATCATTACGGTCAGAAAATTGATGGCTCGGTCGTGCGCAAAGAGTCATACGCGCAGCAATTACTGTTCATTAATTATTATCGATTGATACGATGGCAACTTCTATTCAGAAGAGTTAAGCGCCACGCGAAGGGTCGTGTCATCGAAATTAACATTCAAGTAGACATTTTATTAAAAAATGAGTATGAATGAATCGATCAATGCACTTAATGTACTGAAAATGAAACGTTTGCGGTGTTATAAAAAAAAAAAAAAAAAAAAAAAAAAAATACATCTAGCATAAGCAAGAACGAAGAGAAAGCAAACAACACTTTATGATAATTTCATGCGATTCTAATTCGCTGGGAGTCTCGGTTTCTGCTGTTATGTGAATAATACATCTGCGTGTGTATAATGTGTACCGGGGATACTCCGTTGTACTACGAGGCGCCTCTTGCCGGATGTATAGCTATAGGCACGTTTATTATGTGTGTTACAAAAGAAGAACGGGGGACGTGGACGCGAAAGAAAGAAAGAAAGAAAAGAGATAATGCGGAGGAGAAAGCGAATGATATTACGGAAGACGTCGAGGCAGGAAACGGCGGGAGAACGACCGACGTGTAACGCGGTAAATGAGGTGTGTAATATATTGATGATGTTGTGAACGAGCACTGCAAAGCGTGTATTCTGAAAATTTTTTTCCGGAAAACAGTACAACCTACACGTGACCTTTCGTAAAGAATTCTTATTCAATGCTCATGTTTTACCATATTTTCAATTAAAATTTGACAATATCTTTTGAAAAGTGCGTATAGGATGTTATCGAAAAAAATTTTTGGGTGACCAAGTACAAACACAAGTGTTGGTCCATAATAGTTTGGTTCCGAATGTTTGCTCATTTCCTTGAAAGGCGTATAATACGATTGCCTTTAAATTTCCCCGCTATTTTTTTCCCTTTCTCGCTGCAACTTGTAATTTAGTGTCTTCGTTGGAACATCTGTCCAACATTTGCGGTCGCACAAAAAATAACCGAGAGCATACAATCACTAGGCGTGTGTATTACAGACTGAAACGAAACTTTGACAAAAGAAAACTCGCCATTGAAGCACCGGACCGTACAAGAGAGCATCATTAAACCGTACATCAAAATAACACATGCAAAAGGAAAGGGAAGCAATTTATCGGCCGATTTTTTCCACATTCCCAGCAAAAGGACTCGTCCGCGTTCAATCAACTTCGCTCGGCCGCGCAATTACGCCTACGTGAATCTCGATCGTAAAAGGGCCCCTCCGCACCTATACCGAAGCTTTTACGGCTTCCCATGGAGGACGAGGGGGAAAGGTTGAACAGTGAACCCTGTGCACGCTAGCGTGTGTGTGTGTGTAATGTTGTGCGGGGGATGACACGCGGCAGGACCCCCCCGCGGAGATCTAATGATTCTCGTGATTAGAGGACTAGGACGAGCAGGACCTCTCCCTTGGCGTTGCTCTACTCCCCGTTTGCTTTTTCGAAACGTTGCGAAACGCTTGACTCGCGTTGTTATGGAACCCAGTCTTTTATTTTATCTCGACGTTTTTTCGAAAGAGGAAGTTCATTTCCTCTGGACTCGCTGTCAAATATTGAAGAATCGACGAGCTATTGAAAGAGGAAAAAAAAAATAGCAACGTGACGACCTCGGAGCTCCGTTATTCAGCCGCCTACGATTTTTACTCTCGTTGGCCTCTTCGTTTAGCGATAAGGATAAGAAATTGACGAGATGAGTCGCGAGTGTCTCATCAATTCGTCAAGGTAAGATACTTGAGGTTTTTTTTTTTTACATTTTGAAAACTGTTTGTTTTCACAGATAAAAAATTTAACATTACAACAATCACAGCTGTATACTGATTCTAGAAGTAGGTACTTTCAAAAAAGTGATTGACAGCATTTTGTCAGAGGTCCCTCGAACAAAGAACGAAGTTACGTAGGTACATAATATATGGCGAGAGCTCGTTATTTTCCAAGCTTCTCTGCTCTCCGCGACTGAAATACCACTCAAACGGCTCATTTTGCGGTTCAAAGGTTTAGAGTTACATTCAACAGCAGCTTTATATGTTTTATCGATTTTCAGAGTATCTATACAATAAAGTTTAATCATGCAAGGTTCCCTCTCACCTCACAGTTTATTTTCGTTTCTCTGACTTATACTCGTCTCTTCTTAAAGTCGCCACGCGACGATCGATAAGAAAACGGTACATCTGCCCTACTCTGTAGCTAAGTATCCATCGGAGCAAAACAGCTACGGCAGGGAGATGGACAAAGTTGGAGGCCTCGCGTCGGCGATCACCAAATCGAGGATGCACGGATGCAGCGTCACAAAAAATATTTCAACCAATGCGAGAGGGTAGAGATTTAAAGAGTTTATATGTTCCCGAAAAAAAAAAAAAAAAAAATCATCCCTAGCCAGCAGACCTCGTGAGTAATTATTACCCCGGAGGGGGGAGAATTTACTACGAAAAGCACAAAAATGGGCAATGACAGTGTATACGGGGAGGGAGACGGCGCTTTGGCTTAACGACGCGAAAATCCTGTCGCTATACGCAACTTCACTTGATTGCGCCCAACTTTGCTGTTTAAGCTGTATCCCGAGCCAGCCAGACATGACGGACCGGGCAAGTCTGCACCCCATCGTGTAATGACGTAAATCCAAAAAACAAAAAAAAAAAACAAAAAAAAATGGAGGATTAACGCGCTGTTTGCATGTTTGATAGGTTTTAATTGCAAATTCAGCGAATCCAGCTTAGAATTTTCACTGCGTCCAAGGGAGGAAAAGCTGTAGCCTCACGTGTACGGGTACACGAAGAAAGAAACGGGAGAGGTAGAGAGAGAGAGAGAGTAAATAATGAATAGAGAGAGGGGCAGCGCATTCACGAGCTCCTGTGGTGTAAGTGAAGTGTATATATACATATATATTATGTACGGATGCACGGAAAGGGAGAGGCGACGAGGAAACTGTGCGCGCGTCGTGGTCCTTGTGGTGCCGGAAGTATGCGCCTAACGCAGGAGGGCGTGGCCCCTTGGCTGATCCTTTTTCTGTTTCTTTCTACTTCCAACCCCCCCAACTTTGCTCCAAGTAATGACAACTCAGTGAATTACCTCCTTTTGAGCGACAAGTTATCGTAAAAATTGTTCAACTTATTTTTTGTTGCAAAGAAAATGATATTAGACATATATACTCTAGAAATCAGAATTAAAACACTAAAACGATCTTATTTTCGAGTGACAAGTTTCGCGATTCGCGATGGGCCCCGTCAATCCAAACGCCTGTAGGTGTACCGAAAAGAGAAAAAAAAAAAAAAAAACATCTTATCTCACTCTTGGCTGTGGAAATTTATTCACACCTCGGAGTTTTATTTATACTTGCTACCCAATTCTCAATTTTCGCATCCATCAAGCGCCAGGTGTCGCTATTACACTTACGCATGTAGCTCCGACTGCAATATCTCACGGAATATATTTGCCTAAGCTAAGTATTACTTGAATCAACCTAGAAACCTCGAGGGGACACTTTCTGTTGTTGTTGATCTGGGCAAATTTTTTACCTCGCACCCACACAGTTCGTGCACGTGCGTGTACGTTGGAATCAAATGATTCGCCACAAACGCGTGCCATACGAAACTATCTTGCCTCGAGTACAATCGGAATTCGATCTGGTTTCCAATTTCCCAAGGCCGCCTCCTCCTCGCGCGCTTAGAACCCGCGCGTATGCGCGTCGTATACACGCGGCCCACGTAAATCGATACATCCCAGCGTGCGGCGCTCGATTCTTGCGAGCGTGTGAGAAAGCCTCCGTGAATCTTTGCGCTGGAGGCTTTGGAAGCTGAATTATTCAGGATTTGTGTAATACTCGAGTGACGATTGCAATTTTTCGCGATAACGCTGGTGTAGTATTTTTGTCACGGCATAAGCTGGTGGATTTGTTTGAAAATCCAAACGGTATATAAATCTGATTTTTTTTTTTTTTTTTCTTGTCAGGGGAGAAAAAGTGTGGCTTGTGTTTGCTGATATTACAACTTTTTTTCTCTGCATATCTAAAATATAGTAAGGACTAAATCAACTCTGGATAGGACTTATTGTATGGAATATAAATCTAAAACAAAAGAAAGATATTGTAATGCATCCTGAGACGAGTGGGGTAGTGCAGTTGGTATATTCTTGTGCAGCCAAAGATATAACTTGGTTCAAATTACACTGTTGACAAGGATGGCATGTTAACATGATGATATGACCACATATACGTATGATGATAATACGCAATTTAGAATGGGTTTTTCGTTTCTCACACGTTGATTAACAATTCTTTTTTTTTTTTTTTTTAGCGTGTTCAACACTTTTATCAGAAATTGTTTTACTATAAGTAGTGTAATTTAAAATAAATGTATTTCTTCAATCGAGAAAAGTAATCTTTGTAGTCTCAATAGTGCTGTGTACGTACATATGGGCAATTTACTTTACTAGCTCGCTCTGTGAATTCTCCAATTCACAAGTAACATCGAATTTATTGATATAAATTAAAATCAAGTAAAAAGTACAGGTTACAATAATAATCAAAATATAAGGTATACACGCGCCTCTATCTTACACACCGAGAGCTCAATATTGGCGCGAAAATGGTGATAGGTACACTTATTTTGCGAAATCATCTCGTCGCGTCGTACAATATTATCCTCGTCACTCTCACCCGATGAAACAACATCTTACATAGTACACGCGAGCGTGTACAAGTTTATATATATACACATTCCTATATGTACGTTACATATCAGCTGGCTGCCGTTTGCACCTCGGCGAATCTATACGTAATCGGATAACTTGTTGCTTGTTACGCTGCGCAGCAGCGTCTTGTCATTCGTGTATGAAATCGATACACCTACTTACTTACGGCATCAGCAGCTCACAGGACAATGGTGTAAGAGATAGACACGCGCAAGCGCACCCCGACCATATATATATAGAAGAGACAGTTGGTACTACTACTACTGGTGGCGATGTGGAGTTTGCAAAGTTGAATCGTAAGTAGATAAGATATAGCAGTGGGTAAGGGGATGATAATAATGGGTGTTTATAGACGACAATACATTTTTCCAACTCAAGTATGACAAATACGATGGAAAAAAAAATTAGAGCACCAAGCGATCCAACCTAGTAAAAAACAGTGGCTCATTTCGGTTGAGTGTCAAGGACGCGCTGTGTCTGCGGCAACAACAATACAAGCGTGTATATACGCGTGTGGCTAGATTTCCGTGACGCTCCAATTTTATAACTTGTACGATCGCCCGAGTGGCCAAAGTCTATTTCCAGATGCAATCAAGTGTTCTAAGTCGCGTTGTTTTGTTCTGTGTGCAATTTAAACGGAATTAATGTAAATAAAAGGTAAAATATTAAGTATAGTTATCGTTGTTATAACTTTTTTTTTCAACGCTTTGTACGAGGAGCACAAAGTGCGGCTCGGCTGAGATTGAGAGTTAGTAATAAATAACAAATGCTAAATGGAATCCGAGCTTACCTCTCGCCGTCGCTTTAGACTCGAGTCGAGCTTAATTAACTTTCCATTACCCGGACTGTGTACCGTCAGCAGCGGAAGCGGAACGGTACACGGAAGAATACAAGAAAAGGGGCACATAATACCCGCACACGCAAAAAAGAGAAAAGAAAAGAAAAAAAGAGAGGAAGCAGTATAGCGTCGAGAAGTGTTTTTCGGGAAAGAAGAGCCGGACGGGCGTCTTCAATTGACCCTTGTACGCCCGGAGGCCAAACAATGCACCCTAAAAACGCGGCGAGCCAATAAAACGCGACTTTCTTTGGTGATGAAGACGACGGCTGCTGTTCGGGAAACAATGCGCGCTCGTACAAGAGTCTACGGATGTACGCAATCACACATATATTATACGGAGTCGAGAAAACTTGGGGAAACGAGGCTTAGGTGCTTTAGATACGGGGGTTCTCGTGATTAAATAAGACAAGGACGAGCTCTATGGTTGTTTTAATTAATGTTTTTTTAATAAATCTTTTCGATTAAAGAAAAACTTTCAAACGCGCCGTCGACCCTCGGCAATGGTATATCGTAACCATCAGTGACTGCTCTCGCATCACCAAACGATAGCTCTCCCGGCTAATATACATGGCAAATAAGTGCGCCGATGCACGCGAGTGTATAGTCACTTGTCACGCGCCAAGAAGGAAGGAAGAGAAAACATAATTTTTGTACATGTTTCCGCGGCCTCCCGTAGCATATACAAGTGTATATTTACATCGTATATTGAATTGATTCGCCGAAGGCATAAAGGCACCAGATGCCGGGGAGACGCCAGATGGCGAGCTCGTGACAGCGACTCTTTAAATCGTCCTTTTTTTTTCCCTCCGCTGCCTCCCTCCTCTTTTTGCTTTTTCCATTTCTTCTTCTATACTTTGAGTGGATGCTTATTATATGTACGTACGGGCCGAGTCTTCTTCTATTTCGTTCGGTGTTTTAGAAAATCTTTCCGCTGTCAGGACGGGCAACTACCCCAGAGGTGTAGCTCTCGATGTGAAAGGGTAGACCTTCGGTTTTTTCTTCAAGGAACTTTTGAGAATCATTTTGCTCCTGGGGAGTGGGCTTAATTCTCTCTCTTTTTACCCTCTGGACAACAAAAAAAACTCCTACAGAGATTCGTGTGAATGCCCCGTATCTTTGAGAGGAAATAATGAAAAAAAAAAATCCGTCTTGTCTGGCAACTTGACTCACCTTCTCGAAGATGAAAAAAAATAAAAACGCAAGCATCAATCGCGAGCCGAGAAAGGAAGGACTTCAACAGCAGTTGGTACCAGATGGTGGGTCGAGGCGCCCCGGCTTAATACCTGTCGTATACGTGCCGGCTGATAGAAAAGCGAGACGCACAGCTGTGCCCTCCCCTTTGGCCGTACGGTAACACGCGATATGTTCCCATGTGTATGTGTGATGGCTTAAAACGATGATTCGGGTCATCGATTTTTACCTGACTTTTAAGCTGTGCGATTGTTTTTTCAAGATTAGAAAAATCCCTTTACGTACGTGTGTATAGCGATGGGAAGGCACAAGGAGTTGGCAGAAACTTTAGCTGGAACGGGGCAACTCTGTCGTGAAAAAAAAAAAAAAAAAAAGTCGTAAACTCTAGAGGTGGCGACGCGTGGGCGTACACGCGGGTGTGTGTACAAAAGTTTCAGCGAGCAGAGGTCAGGGCGGGAAGTAAGTAACAGGTGGTTTCGGTAATTGCGTCTCGCCGAGAATTAAGTGCAGCGCGTGACCTTATATGAAAAAGAAAAGTCTTTTACGAGCTGCAAAAAAAAAAAAAAAAAAAAAATACTTTGCACGCGAGTTGCGACACGCGCGCGCTTATATCCGATGCAGGACAAAGTTGATTATGCACGAGCCCTGGAGGAATCGGTGTGGTTAATAAGGATTTAATTTCCACTGTTAAATGTACATTAGCGTTGTTCCACGACGAACATTCGGACGGACTAACTGGATTTTCATGATGATTTATCTTATTCATCTGGCGAGGGGTAATTGGCTTCGTTCCCCTTTGAGGAAAAATGCAAAGGGTCGAGGAAGCAAAAGGGGTCGCGATCGCGGAAAAATATGCGCTTAATTCGGGCAGCTTACTCTTTCTCCTTCGAGAGGAAAAAAAATAAAAAAATAAAAAAATAAAATAAAAAGCTGGGAAGGGGAGAAAAACACGGCTCCCAGTTTTATTGCAGTCACCCCCGCGAATGCCGAGGAGGAGCGGGACCTCTCTGCGTTTGTGTATTTGCAGCTTGAATATTTATGAATGACCCAGCGAGGAGTGCTCTTGTATAGCTGAATCCATTAATAACTTTGTTTGCTCGATACTCCCTCCATTGGTTCTCTCATTGTCCTCCGTATACGCGAGCCTTTGGTACTTTCCAAGGATTTTCTCTCCAATAGCGAGCCGTACCTAATACGTTTACATTTTATTTAAATTATATGTGAAAAAGTTGATGCGCTGAATTTCCGCCCACGTAGCCCTAACTATTGCAAATCCCGTGTCCATATGTGGAAGACACTCCCGAGCCGATGTGGCTGGGCTTGCTCGGAAACTCGTGGTGGGTGGCCGCCTTCGAACGATCGATTACCTCCTACTCCTGCTTTCCCTCAACAACAATCATTACCTGCAAAGATCTCAATCCACAGCACGTTTTTTTTCCCCCAAGAAAATCACATGCTTCCTGTGACAGGGACGCGAAACAAAAAGCAAAAGAACAAGCTGCTCCTTCCTCAAATACTTAATTCCACCGGAGCGTGTAAAACCTCCTCGCGAGTTACATCACCATCACTCGTGTAAGTAAGTACGTATAGCAAATGAGCCTCGCGTGCCCGACACGCGTAAGTATATGTATACACGTGTCGCGCGCACATCCGGCTATACGCTATTTAACTTTCGGCCCGGGCTTACTTACGTATACGCACCCGTGCCTCGGTGAGCCATTTTTTAAATCACCGCGATAACCAATGGAGCGCGAAAATCAGTCAACACTAGTTTTCCCCACTATAACTTTACTGTGACATAATTAGTGGCGTTTTTTGTGTTTATTTATCGATACTCTAAAATCATACATTCAACCCGTCGTTTTTGTTTAAGCCGTGCTATTTTAATGACCCTAGGGCTTTTTCAAGCCATCGATTGTTCGTACAATAAAGGGCAAGAGCGGGGGGGGGGGATAAGTATTCGAGATCGATTTATAATAAATAGTCCCCTGTTAATTCCCAAGGAAGGAAGTAAGGAAACGGCTCACGGTTAGCCAAGTTTGGCCCTCGGAGGGCAAAAGTAAGTGGGCGGAGGGTCCGAGAAGATGCACGGCGCGGAAGTTTTCGCGCGAAACTTCTCAAATTAGGAGTCGGCAAGGACCCCTTGGGTCGCGCAGATGGGACGCAAAGTGCCCCGGGCTTTTTGCAGTTTTACGGCCCTCCTCTCCGTCCCTTTTCCTCCGATTCAACGTGATTATAAACATATCAGCTACACCCTCTTTTACATTGTTACGCTATACGGTAATTCGTTCCTTTCGTCTACACCCTTGACCTTTTTCTTTGCATTTTATTAGCTATAGTAACAACTGTACCAAACTTTTTAAGTATTTATTCACATCACGAACGAGAGACATGGCTCGAAATTACTCTCGTATTCGGCATGTCCGTCTTTGGCAAACGATCTTTGAATTTTCCAACAAATTTTAGCTGAAAAAACCGAAAAACAACCCACTCCGATATTCCTAGAACTGTACAATGAAAGTCATTATCTAATCCAAATGCCCGAATCTCTCGGCCACGCACCACTAGAATTATTATCGCCACTGTGGTCGCCTGATCGTGTACGCGCACGCATCTCGCCCAAAGCTTGCCGATCGACGTCCCTCCCTCTTCCGTACCTCCATTAGTTACACGTATTGTTCCCACAAGCGCTCGACGACCCCTCCAACGCGAACTTTGCCGAGCTCGCAATTTTAGCCCGTTCGCGTGCACTCCTGCGTGCACAACCCCCCTACCGTAGCTCCCCTCTCGAAAGGCTTTTTTTTTTTTCTTTCGCCACGTCTCCTCGAAAAAGTGCAAAGTACAGGCGCCGCGTGCTCCTCCGAGTCAACGAGGATCGAGAAATATTGGTACAATGACGCGCGTGGTCCCTCGACGAAATAAGAAATTACCCACGCTTAAAGTGCAGTCGACGCGATGAAACGGCTCTAAATCTTGGTTATCCTCCCCCCGGAGAGGCCAAAGTGCCATCTTTCACCCCGCCCTTTCAATCCAACGGTACATATACATGCACACACACTAGTATGTGTTTCCGATTCGTCGCGCGCGCGTGCTATACATCACCCGGACCCCGCGATTTTTCTCCAAACTCATCCCCTTCGAACCAAAGGAGCACACAGGCGCGAGTACACTGTAATGGCTTGAATTTAAATTAAATTATCACGCGGTGTGCCATCTCTGTTGTAGGTATACCTCGAAAGAAACGCCCCTAATGCGTACAATCGGCCTTGAGCCGCCGAGCTTTTACACGCAACGCTCACCGCGTTTAATCAACAGACACCACCTCGAAATACGAGAAGTTCAGCCTCTGATGCCTTATCAGCATGAGAATGCCTGAGAGGCGCTCTATATGCGCGCGAAGAGTAAGAGACGAGGACGGTAGATAAGTGTACGTGTATATATATAGGTCCACTCAGCCGTATCTCACTTCCGCACCCTTTCGCGGCCTCCATAAATATATACGTGTATACCGTACACCTTTAGCCCCAAAGCTCTTTCTTCCTGCACCTCATCATCTGCTCCTCTTCTTCTTCTTTTGAGTCTTGGACTATGTCCCGTTTAATTCGAGTGATGCTGACGCAGCTGTAACATATTATAACCGTCTGCCCCGTCGAGAGTACAGGTATATAAATATATTTAATTGTTTTTTCATAATTCATGCAACTCTGGTGACGGTGGGGATGGGGCAATAGTTGGTACCTATACATCTCCACAGGCAGCTCGTACAGTACCCTTATTTCGATGAGTATACAACCGATTGTCTGCCCACTCCTCTCAGCCACTATACAACGCACATCACGGCGAATGATTCCGGCGTCCTCCCTTTCGCGCTCACGGCGGTCTTTTGTGCGATATGAGCCCTTTGTGCCTCCCGCTCGGGACGTGTACGACGTATATACCATGCAGTCGTGTCCTCGACACTCCGCGTCGCCGTCGCTCACCTCTTGTCCCCTCCGTACTCTTTCCTCGCTCTCTAATATTCCATTAACCCCCCGAGCGGGCTCTTGGCCCTCCAGCCGAGCTCATTAGCTTCTTTCTTTTCGTGTAAACCTGGTGCTTTTGAGGCGTCGACATTCATACGTGTCCTTTGTCTCTGGCCTCGGAGAGATCAAGCGAGTACATGACTTCCGGGAAGAGGATACAACAACAACAAAAAGAGCTAATCAAGTTATGCTATTTCATTTCCCGATGCGATTGCAAAAAACCAAATCAATGGCTTTATAGCGATACATTCCTTCTAATGAATAACGCGGCCAATAATGCCCCCTCTGCTCTCATCCACCGGGTTAATCCGGCCATTCCCGAGGCTCTCAGCGTAATCACCAAAATAAATAACCCCAATGAATTTTTACTGTTTTCAATGGTGTCCCCACCCGAGAGGAAAACCTCCCGGATTGCATGCCCGCGCGTCTGAGTCTCCCTCTCCGGTGCGCCGGCTCGGTCGGTCGATACGTCTGCTGTAACCTCTCCCCCTCGCTCTTACCTCCCACGCTTCTGCTCCTCTTTCGCCCTCCGTGCGTGTGTGTATACATATATACACACACAGTCTGCGCGTGCCTTCCGACTTTTACTCCGGCTCTGCTCTCTATCCTCCTCCTCCACCCCTCTCTCTTACTCCGAAAGTGCCCTGTGTGCACATATACAGGGAAAGAGGAAAGAGTCGCGTGCTGATTTTTTCCTCCGCTTCGCTAGTTCGATTTTCTTGTTAGCTGTCGAGTAAATTCATTAGCCTCTCCCCTTCCAGGGGGCGCGATTTTTTTTTTCCTTTTTTTTTAAGGACGTTGTATTGGTGTTAATGTAAAACCTCGTTGCCTTGGGCAGGCCAATCGAGAAAAGCGTCGATTCGCTATTATATAAACATGTGTATATGGGGACAGAAAAATATGGAAGAGTCGTAAAGAGGCTATACCCGGCCGAGCTCACGGCCAACATACCATGTAGGGAAGAGGGACCTTCTTTTTTGTTAGTCTCCGCAACCCTGTTGGATCGACGTTTCAATTTTTTTTTTTTTTTTTTTTTTTTCCGATAAAGACGAGGGTGGGTTTTACGATCCAGTTGGAAAGTCAATTTTTCACTGAAATTTGATGGCCTCAAAACGAGTTTTACTTTTTTTTTATACGTATATAAAAAAAAGTCAATTGATACAAGTGGTAAGTACAAAAAAGTCGTCGGTGGATTTATCGACGCGCAAATTAGCGTGACAGCACATACACAGTTTCAACCCCCGGCCATTGACTTGAGCTTCTTGCTTTTATTTCCTTGGACTCTTCGGGGTCCGACTGACGGAAGGAGAGCCCCGATGGACCGCAATTTATGGGGCTAGCCTTCAAAATTCATTTACAAAATCGATGGCGGCGCAAAACTTTTTCCCTCGGGGGCCGTGATAAGGGTTAATTTGCGAGCTCCACCGGACACCAAGCTGGGAGAAAAAAAAGCTCTTCCGGGATTAAAAAAAACTTTCCCCCGCAGGGCCAAAGTTTTTGTGTGTATACAAATAAGCGTGTGCCTTCTACTTTGTTCTCGGGTAACTCGAGAGCGACTGTAAATAAAAATTTGAGAAGTAGCGATCATTGCGCGTGTCCTCGAGACGCATCGATGCCAGGAAACCCTCGCCCCACGAAAAAACAGACAAGAGGAGGGGACGATAGGTGCGATCGAGTTACGCATTTCGATGACTTATTTTTATTTTTTTTTGCTCAACCGATGCGGTGTCGTGTACACTATACAACTCTCGATTACACCTTGTAATACATTCGACCTTCAACTGTATTATCCCTCGTTGCCGTGACGGGAGGAGAATATACAAATCATCCGAACGACGAATCTCGGCAGCAAATCAGATCGAGTATATACAGTCGCAACGCGAGCGATTTACAATTGCGAAACGAAACGACTTCAATTAAAACGGGAAACACTTGCCCCGAGCTTGCCCTTCACGTATACATACATATACAGGGGTCCACCGAGACAGGGAGCCATTAAAAGTACAAGGAGCCTCTCTCTCCCTGGAATTCCCGAAATTTCCTAGCAACACTCTCTGCCAGCAGTAATTTCGAACGAGAGCACCATCCGTCTGCCGGAATGAGAAAGAAGCCAGCCTCCTCACCCCCCTCCTCCGTGCGCATAAGTCGCGGGGGGTAATTACGAAACCCTTCCACCCTCGGCCGAGTACCTACATACAATTGTACACTGCCTTTCCCAGCCTCCCGTCTCTCTCGCTCTGGCTTTTCCGAATTTCTCGCCAACTCCCTGTGTGTACTTACGGAGGACTACCTGCACCCCTCGCCTCCTTCGAACCGAAGAAAATTTGAGCTTTTCCGCCTTTAAAACACTCCATCCTCCGCATCGTTTACACAACAACGGACCGGTGTATATACTGTTTGCCTCAGCCACCTCTGATCTATACAACCCGGTTGGCGCTACTCGGGGAACCCCGTCGCGGGTGCCTCAATTTTGATCACCACTGCGAGGACAATGGACGACTGTGGAATGCGGATTTTCTTTTTCTAGGAGCTATTTGCCATTGAGCTATATTTTTAAGAGATATTATACGTTCAAGGCGATACATATTACAAAGACAGCGGCTGCAATTTCTCGACCCCTTACCTCGGCCCAACAGCAGCTATAGCTGTTCCCGCGTGGCACACGACAGCGTGAGCAAATTCCTTCTTTTTTTTTTTTTTACTCTCTTTTCACCACCCCCTCGTCCATCATTTTTCGACGCTGCTGTATTGAATTACCGAATAATCGCCTAGACTGCACGCATGTCCTTGTACAGCACACGCGGGGGAGAGGAAGAGGGGGGGGAGGGAACGTGTGTTTACAACGCGCGCGTGCATGGGCACGAATTCAAACCCGAGAATATAATACGCGCCGCTCCCCTTCCGTCCTCCCTCTGCATTGTCGTTCCCTCTCCGTACACCTCGTGCATCGGGAAGCTCGTCTATATGGGGAAAGTGATCAAAGAGTCCAAAATTTTCTTGAGATTTCCCCGTCAATTGGAAATATTGCATTGGGTTAAAAGATGAGGGGTGTATTATTTTTGTGCTCCCACGGCACTTTAAATTGAAAATACAAGATATGATCCCAGTGTACACGTAGGGTTGATTTAAACTCCTCCCAGTGTGGGTAATCGGCATGAAACGGGTGCACGGACTCGAAGCCGCCGCTTTCGGGAGTAAAGGACCTCCCGAGACGCCCGCAACCGCTAACGAGTCGTTTCACCCGCACAACGGATGAGCTCTCGTCTCTCTCTCTCTCTCTCTCTCGGCCATTGTGCTGTTTCGCGCGTATCTCAGCCAAACACCGCAGACGTCTGCGGAATGCAGGGATCGACGCGGCTGTCTTGGCGCTGGCTTACTCCGTCGAGGGGGAGGTCTGTGATTACAGAACGGAGGAATGAGCTTTGGGGAGCTTCTTGATCGATCGCTTCGATGTCACGAGAAAATAGGAGTACAATATATACATGTATATTTAGTTACCGTAAATGACTCATCGTCCGGCAATTTGGCGCTTACCTGCAACAGAAAAGACGACGAAAGAAGGATTAATCATGAGTTCATGTGTATGTACATGCAAATGCGTGTATAGTTAATTCTAATTTTGTAGTGAGAAAACCACACTTAGCTCCTCAAAGCTAATATTAAAATCACACGGGGCAAAAAGGACGAGGAGTGTTTAACGCGGTGAAAGATATGTTTTACGCGGCAGCTCCGAAATGAGAACCAAAACAATTTAGCCAAAGGCACAAAACGTCGAGTTCGCTCGAGGCTTCTTCCACCGCCCCGCACGGCAGGGATGAGTAATATCCTCTCGGCCTATTTGTAGTTTCGTAATTAAATGAGGAAGGCCGCGTATGTACGCGAAGCAAGTCGTTGTCGCGTATATTAAACACTTCGTGTCTATCACAGGGAATGCGGTCTATGTTTAATTGTAAATTACATAACAATCGCAAGCTGCACCGTAGAAAACTCTGAAATTTTGATTCTTTTTTTCACATTATTTTCACAACTAAAAAATATTAGACTTTATGTACTGCACTAAAAAAAAAAAAAAGAAAAAAAAAATTGTATCCATTGTAACAGAGGATGGAAAGAGCATTATTTAGCTGCTCCGCGTACGCACCATCACACCCAATTCCAAACTTCGACAGCGTTCCGTTCCAAGAATAGCGTAAACATAAGTCTCGCGTCTGGAGAAAAGCCCCGCAGCTCCGTCTCCCTCCATCTGAGGGCTTCGTCCTTTAACTTCAATTTCGGGCGCTACCCTCCGCTTTTGTACTACACACACATGCGCGCGCGCGGGAGGGAAGCTCTACAGTTATATATGCAAGCTGGCACCTCAAAGGGAAAGATAAATTGAATTTTCGCGCGACTCGGTGCCTCCCCCCCCCCTTCCGCGGCTCTATTATAAAATGCAAACGCAGAGAGAGCTTCTTACTCTGTGTGTGTGTGTCTTTAGAGAGGGAGAGTATCGGGTGAATTATAATTCGTACGGAAGCGAAAGAGAAATTGCTGGATAAACTGATCATTGTTTCCACCCGGGTTGTTTGGGTGCATTATGCTGCTCAAGGTTTTCAGAAATTAAATTAAAATTGATTGAAGGGAGAATCCATGTTTTCTGAAAATTCATAAAAAGTATATCGTTTGTCACAAGAGATGCCGAGAGAGTAGAGTAGAGTAGTTTTATTAGGCTAAGGACCAACGGTCCAAAGTAGCCTTGCAATGTATACATCAGACAGCTCACAGAGGTTTAATAAGGAGCGTATCCTATTACATTGTGTTCGCAAGTAATATCGCATACAAGTGAGTTAATTGTTAGTTGGATGATAAATAACAATAATAGTACTTAATAATAAGAAAAATATAATGCAAACTATACGTCGTAGATGCTGAATTAATACTGAATATTAAAATTTGAGCTAGGCTTATAAATAATTGAAAACTAAAAGAGAAATTAGTTAAGAATTCAAGCGGCTGTCAGGTTCTTTAATGACTTTTAAGAGTCGGCTTTTGGTCCAGGTGAGCGGTGGGCGGCGTAGAGAAGGAGGCAGGGCGTTCCACTCTCTAGCAGCTCCAATGGTAAAAGAGTTGTTGTAGATGTCTAAATTGACTGGTGACACTTGCAGCTCCAGAGAATCGGTGTTGCGAAGGGCAATGGCGTCGGATGATCTAGTCTTGAATTCGAGAAGAGTTCGGCCAGATATAAAGGGGACCCAGTTTTGAGTACATTCTGCATAATATATAGCCTTCTGCTAGAGAAGGAGTCGATGCCATATTTTTTATAGACAGGAGTAATGTGTTCAGACTTGCGTAAGTTGTCCACAAAACGGAGTGCTGCATTTATACATCTGGTCGTTTTTGTTTCCATCTCGGCAGAGAGCCCATATAGTACAGATGCACGAAAATCCAAGAGAGAGAGAGGGGCTATCCGGAAAATTGGTAATATCGCCGAAGCGCCGAGTTGAGTATCTCTCGACGACGGGACAGCTGCCCTGCACTCGCTCGCGTCATTTTTCTTCCGCCCCTCCCCCTTTTTTTCCTTTCGCGCCTCTCTCTTTCTCTCTCCTTTCTCTCGCACGCTCGTGCAATTACTTCACCGAACGGCCCAGGGATCGATAATAAATTACGCTCTCGCTCGTCACCTCGTTATTTGCGTTATAATGACGTTTAACACTTTTTTTGCTTAATCGTGCCCGACGAACCGATCCGTATCTTTATATGGGCTTCCTTTTGATGCTCTTTTCGCCCCGTATAATTATCCACGTACACGCTTGCGCGGCCATAATTTCATTACCCTCGTTATACTTATCATTCATTGGATCGGAATGAAAATTCAACCCGAGAAAAAAAAAGTCCCCGACGATAAACTATAAATATGTACTCGTGACCGATTATTTAAGTGACGGGGGTATAGGTGGGAGGGAGTTTCAATCTCCGAGGGCTGCCCCTTTGGAACAGACTCGACGCGAGCGATCGATGTCATCTACAGGCCAGTATCGGCTGGCATTTTCATCATTACCGGATGAATGACGAGTCACCCATCAAAAGACGCGCCAGCCGATCGGAGTTTCGCGCGTCAATAGCCATCCCGATCGCCCTGATTGAAAGACTACTGCTGTACAGGTGTGACGTTGCCTTCGTGATTTAACGACCAAGAGGGTACTCGTTGATTCAAGTTGCAACGAGCGTACGGAGCAGATGCAAAAGGTAAAAAGGAGAGCCAGCTCGCAATGTCCCGCAGTATAGCCCAGAGCTAAGAAGAAGCCGAGAGAGACGATTCCATATTTGTCGGCGGGATTTTTCTCTGCCCACTTGTTCTCGCGAGTACGCCTTTGCCCTCCATTCGCTTCTTTTCTCTATCTCTCCTCGTCGCGTCCATCGACTCCAATCGTGAACGTATATACATAGGTGCACCTTTATTCGGTACAGCATTCCGTGATTTCCACGTACTATCAATTTTCCTCCCCGTCAGTGTACACTTTGCACCTAAGACACATCCGTAAATCCGTTGTCGAGTTGTTTGCTCTTATCGAATATTTTTCCAACTCTCACCCTCGCGCACAGCGTTCGTTACAAACGAGATTCCTGTTTACCTCCCCCCGAGAAAAATTATACCCACCTCGTTCTGCGATATTTATATACACTCTCCGGGGCGACTTGGGTGCTCTAAACAAAAAAATCAGCGGGTAAAACTCTGTTTCTCGATTCCCATATAATATATACAACAGGTACAGCTCTGCGCAACGCCGGCTAATTCGATACATCTCTGACAAACTTTTTTTCTCTCTCTCTCTCTCTCCCACCCGTGCTCCGCAAAGTAAAAGCCATTAGCCGCACACGGCGCCCCTGCGTATACACGACATCCGTGGAACAAGATCGGTTCTAACAACATCAGCCCCGAAACATCGAACAGGGGCTTGCCTCCCGAAAAATTGAAGCGCAATTAAAGGACGAAGTCGAGGATGTATAGAAAGAGAGAGGGAGAAAGTAAAGAGGCTCTCAACCATAGAACGAGACTTTCGGTCCAACTCCAGTACCGATCTCCCTCGGCTCGAGGAGCACGTAGTCCTGCGAGAAGGAGGAAAGAAAAAGGATGAGCCGAGGAAGGCCCTCGGTCAGTAACTCCTTCAAGGCTAAGCAAAACGTGACTCGGACGGCCCTCTCGTGTGTGTCCCTCTGGAGGCTCCCTATACGCGCACCTCTCACGGCTTAGATAGTATCCCCTCCCTCCCTACTCGTGGTTTTGACGAATCGATGTGCGGTGCTGGCCACTAGAGAGGCGATGCCGATTTTTATTTTCATTTTGGCTCAATAATATGGCCATTGCTTATACGCTACCGGCTCTCTCTCGCTGCACGGATGAAACCAAAAATGCCCCATTAAATAATTAAATTTTCAAAGGCCATAGGTATACAGCCTGGCAATCACTACCGATCGGTGATGGACCCTCCTTTGAGAGTTTAGCCAACATCTGTTCCAGCTCCCCGACTCTCGTTAGCATATACGTAAAATACGATGTATGGTTTTCTGATCGAGTTGATTTTTCAATTTTCATTTAAATTCGCAGCTCCGAGGGGCAGGGGGAGCAACAATATTTTCGATGTTAATACTTTTCCGGCTTCGACGCCACTTTGCACTTGCGCCGCTCCCAACCCCCCGCGGATGTACTTTGCCCGACGGGGCCCCTTCTTTTGTTTCCCCTCCTTTTCCATACATGCGTGTATATACATACACACACATAAGCCGCATCGTCATCATCTCTGACGGGCCACACGCGTGTATATAATACATACACGTACATGCAGGAGCACTTTTATCTTTTCTCGCCATGTGTCTCATCTCTCCGGTGGCGCAGGTTTTGCATTAGAGCCACGTGCGTGCCCCCATGGCAGTTCTGCCCCTCCCTTCTTCGAAAAACGAAACAAAAATGGCAATGCACCCCCCTTCCTTCATCCCTTCTCGCAGGCTTGTACATTATACGCAAGTCGAAAGGACTATTGATTTTTCCACTCATTTTTCTCGCAAAACTCTCGATTACGATTCGATAGAGGATATATGGTACGTACGCGTGTATTTTCCTACATGTATATACTTATGCTTCGAAAAAGGCAGCAGGAACGAATTCGTTCCGTTTTGATGCAGAAGAGCCAGGCGTCGAGAGAGACGTAAAATCAATAGTGGTGCGGGCTCGAGGGTCGAGGAGAGCTCGATAAATCAGTGGCGAGACGAAAAACTAGCCGAGCCTGCCTGCGATACGTATATGTAATACGCATTTGGATGATGTATTAAAAGCATCCGATAACGTGCCATTAAATCTCAAAGCTCGAATTTCGCTCTCTTTTTTTTACGGTCTCTAACTTCGTGTTTTAGTCTCGTTATACTTATCCTTCGAACGGAAGCTCTTTTGATGGGTGTTTGCTCTAAAAATTTTACATAAACACTTATACCCTATATTAATTTGCATTTAAGGCTATTGTTTCGCGAAAAAAGGTACTTTATGCCCAATGCAGTTGTCTTTGTTTGCAACACCAAAGGAGAATCAAAAACTGCACTGGTTGAATCAGATGCGCTGATCCACAAGAGACCGTAACCAGATAATAGGATTGAAGAACAATTTCTCTCGAGAAGCCGTGCAAGTAGTGCATACATACATATAATATACTTACGGAGCGAGCGAGCAAATGAAATTCTGCGATGCAGACAGCCGAGACGAAGGGTAGGAGCTTTCCTTTCGCGTGTAAAGTTGAAGTATGCAAACTCCAGGATTACGCTCCGCGAAAATTCAAGCGCCCGAGGATACGCGCATACAGCCGTGGATCTCGCAAAGTCGCGACACGAACACATCGATCGGGCACACACGGCGCGCAAATTTTTCCCTCGAAAGATATATACGTCTCAACGGGAGGGCCCCTACGCTCCCAATTTTTGATCCCCGACTATTCATCTCTCGATTTATAACATTGTATACATGTATCCCCGATTCTTCTTCTCGCGCATCGTGTGCCAGGGATGAGCCCAGGGATCGGTCGAGATAACGAGATTACACGGAGAAGATTAGAAGCTCTCCCCGTTGTGTATATACACATACACACGCACAGCCCTTGGAATATTATAATGAGGAGGATGAAGAAGAATGGCACGGGGCACTGGATTATCCAGGGAGTGTCGAGGAGTCTCTTTCCTTAATGAAGACGAAGCGCCTCGTCTCTCGTGCATTATGTATACGCGATATTCCAAGAAAATTAGCGCGATAGGGGTGGGAAAGAAGAAGCTATAGAAATTGGAAACTTTCGACCAAAGATTTTCAGATCGATCAACGTCGGGTCGTCAAATCCAGCCCAATTTGCCGTCCAAGTAATTTTGACGGAATCGTCGCACCGATGGGTGTAAAAAAAAGACGTGTCTGTGCCCAAAAATACGGGTCACAGTCAGCTATTGCCCCCCCCCCTTGCAAGGAAGGAATGCCCAAAATAATCGATACAAGTACCCGCGTCCACGTGGAATAATATTATACACGGTGCCGATGGGGAAAAAGGGTTGCAAGTGCCCTCGGGTTTTCCCCCCACCACCCCCCGCATCGCTCTTCTTTGTCCCCTCCCTCGATGCACGTATCCTTGTACCTCCACCCCACCCCCCATTCGCTTAGTTAGGGTGTATTACATCGGTACGGCGTAATACGCCACGGTTGTCGCCTCCGTTGAGGCGTTCATATTTCCTCTCCTCCTCCCCCCCCTCTGCCATATTTGTGTGAAAAGAGCCCGTGCGTTTAGGGCGCCTCTGTGCGCAGTGTATCATGCTTCGTCGCATCAATTTTTAAAATGCAGACGATCTGCGCGTCTGGTGGTGCTTGGCGGAAGGAAGGAGAGAAGGGATTGACTGTTGTTCGTGCATTGTTCATGAGGCTGATGTAAACGGTTTTGCAATCATTGCACATTAATTTCAAAAGCGACAATTTTTTTCATCTTTAGGCGAGAAAAAATCGCCAGGCGCACTGTTGACTGTCTCGAGAACGTCAGCCGGAGTCTGCGTGCACGTATACTCGCAGCAAAGGTGGTAGATTGGTGGGGGAGGGGGGGGGTTGTAGGGGAGGCAAGTAATAATGCCACAGCGGGGAGTCCTCGTTGCTAATTTAATGACCGGCGATTGGCTACGCGCGCACACACGAGGGTTATCGTACCGGGATGTATACTCATTTTATTATTTTTTTTTCTTCTTTCTGCTCCACACACCCTTTCGTTAATTTTTTTTTTTTTTTTTCATTTTCTCGGGCGAGAGGTCTGAGAAATGTGACAGCCTGCAGGAGATTTATTACACGTGACGAAACCCGATTAATGAAGAGCCACTACTTCTTTCCCGATGCCTGGGAGTCGGGAGCGAGAGGGTTATCGGTCCCTTAATTGCAAAGGGCGGGGTATTAAAATTCCGGCAACGGTTTCAGGTGTCGGGCTTTGGCGATAATGGGTGAAATTTCGGAAATTTACTATTTTACACGTCGGGGACAGGGAAATGTTGTTGGGAGCCGAAATGATTTTACCGGCGGGCGAAGGTTGCAGCAACAGCAGGGACTCAAGGGTGTGAACAATGGGAGAGTGGAAATGGTAAAAGAGAAGCGAATCGAGGGTACACGTAGAGCATGGAGCCAGTGAAGCCCGTGTGGGTGTGCATACGAGGGAGTCGGAGAAAAGAACAAGGGGAGCGGAGAGAAAGGAGACGTGGGATGAGACGTGCAATATGACCCTCTTGCGCGTCAAGCACGGCCTGAAAAGCGCTTGATCCGGTTGCACGTGCGCCCCGCGTTATATAACTGCGTGTATATATATATATGCCCTCGTATAGTCAGCAGCTTTATTACTGTTGTGTGTATGTATACTAGGTACTCTCCGTTGTTGTACCACGAGAACGTCGTGGGCCAGCAGAGGGGCGAAACACAGGAAATACAAATTGTTGCGAATCGTCGGAAAATTTCATCGCTAACGCGAACTTTATCGCTCGACGGGTGTGTGTATCGAAAATCGATGTATCGGTTTCTTATTATTATGATGGCGTTTATTGGCCGTCCGTTGAAATACGAATCACGTCGGACTTTTTCAATCAATTTCGTAGATCAAAACACCTCCCACTACACGGTGCTCGATCTTTTATAATAGCTCATGTATATCCAATAGAGCGAATCACAAAGGGAAAATTTAATTTCTCGCCACCCTCTGATCCGCATTTAAAAATGGCACACTGTCTATTAGAAAGCTCCTTCAATCGATACCTCGCCCATAAATTTGACAAAATCGGGAGACATCGATAAAATTAAAAGAGCATCGACGGTCCTCGGAAGATCGAAGATCGGATGAAAAAAATGTTTTAAGTATTAAAAATAAAAATCACATGCAAATACGAGACGAGCCCACACGCGTGCAGCCCAACAAAAGAACCAAGGCCGCGTGTACAACAATCGACCAATGACTCACGCGCGCTCAATGCTGCATCTCTCATCCTCCATACCACGGACCTATACCCATTTTTAAATCCTAAGCGCGGCCCCGCAACGCCCTTCGACCAACCCCGGGGACCTCATTTTATGCATCAACTATGTGGACGAGCTAAGGGGCATTCAAAGAGCACGGTAACTGCACGGCACGCGTGCTATTTCGGGAGAAAGGAAGCGATTGCACCGCGCTTGCAATTCCATCGCTAATGCCAACGGAGGTACGCCGCTTTGTAGATACTCCCTCCGAGGTACTCCCATTGTGTGGATGTCGCTCGATTCACCGCTACAGTTTCGGTACATATGTTTGCTGGGCTCGCGTTGAATACTTTGGAAGATTGTGATAATAACAATATTTACTGTCTATTAGAAGAAAGCAAGGATTATGATGCGGTTGTTATACCTTGCACATTGATTCAATGGTCACATAAAAATCAACCATTTGATGAAGAAAAGGTGGCTTAAGTAGCATTTTTCGAGCCATCGAGTGTACAAATCCACGAGCGCAATTAGCTAAACAATCTCCCCTCGTGTTCTCACTGTACGAAAAAGGATACACCCTGTACATAATACATACATATATCCCAGGCACGTACGAAATAGGCTACTTAACACCAGCAATTACAACTATTCGAGCCGATCCTTTTTTCCATTTACAATACGTGTAATGGGTATAATATATATCTGTATTCTTTTTCTCCCCACGACGCCCGCACACACACACACGCACACAATTCTCGGTCGCTTTATCGCCCGCCACTGCTTTTCGAGCTCTCTCCCGGCGCGATTAACGGAGCGAGAAAGCAACCATCATCATCATAGCCCCGTGTTACATCCATCTCCGACGAGCCTCTTCTTTTCGCTCGCCCATTTTCTCTCTTTGAACTTGGACCGCAGAGAGAGAGAGAAAAAAAAAATAGAAGCCACGCCAACGCGCCAACTCGCTACATGATGGGTACATAGCCTATACTGCAAGTTAATGCGTCTGCATTTTCAGGGTGGTGTATAGGTTGGGCGAACAGTCGGTCCGCACTGGTGGTTGATGCGACGCCGAGGGATGGGGTGTGTGTGCGCGCGCTGGCGAAAGAAGGGTGAGAGGAGGAGGAGGCAGCTCGCGTAATCCATTTAAATTCAGATTTGCTCTTTGTGAGCCCTTTCTCCAACGCGCCCGGCCTCCCTCTTTCTCGTCTTGCCAATTTAAACGCTGCACTTCACTCTTGCGCCCCCATCCCCCCACCCCCCTCGCTCGTGGGAACCGTATGTATATACCTACCCCCGAGAACGATTAATTGCGCCTCGGCAGATATGGCTACTTTGTAATATGATCCCAATCGATGGAATTTATTTATTTTTTTTTTTTTTTTCGTTTTATTGACCTACGGGATGTTTCGTACTTTATTGGGACTTTGAAGAATAAACGCGACGGATGAGCAACGTAAGGGAAAAAAAAAATACGTTTCCAAAGAGCGGAAGTAGAGTGGTGTTTCGTATATGTACGGTTCTCCGTCCATCTCTTGTGCGCATATCAAGAGTATACGTATATACATGTATATGTTACACGTGACGCGCATCCGATGATTTGCATGCTGTACTCATGCGCTCAATAAACAATGTAGGAAAAGTAAGTACAAGGAAAATTATTTTTAACGGTGGCACTGACAGTCCAAACTTTTTTGCACATAAAATCCATACTTAGTGATAATTATGTTGTTGTTATATTTTCTGCGGATGAAGAAAACAAAAAGAAAAGCGCACGAGCCTTTGTCTCTTGGCTTCCATCGATCGGCATAATCCCATGGCCTGACCAGCACTACGGAAGAGAGAGAGAGAGTACTTACACTCAGCAATGCGTGAACAATATTTTTATGACACCGAACTGATGTATCAAAAAGAGAGAGCGAGATAGCATAGCAAAAGAGACACGAGACCTGCACCTGAAAGGACACCAGACCTGCGGGGATGAAGCTAGTCCATATCCTATATACGTATTCAACGAGCGGTGGCTATTAACAGTTTGCTGCTTCCCTTTAGCGAAACAATCACGTCCGAAATCTTCGCCAACTCATCGGCAACGCGGGCCCCCAGCGCATATATGTATACGCGTGTACTGCCACGCTCGTTCCTCGACGCACTCCCTGCAGGGCTGCATCGGGAACAAAGTGCCGCTCGCAAGGAGGAGCTACATAACAATGTCTCCAAATGAGCAGAATATCCCGTAGCAACAGCCCCCCTGCTCTCTCTCTCTCTCTCGCCCCAAGGATCAACCAAGAGACGCACTCCGACGCGGAGTAGCTATGTATGATGGTCCACATAGGTGATGGGTACTGTGTATGGATACGACGACGACCCCCATGCACCACGGAAATATCCAGCAGGCACCCCGTTTCTGCGCGTACAGAGGCCCACGTCAATCAACTCCCCGCTCTGTGTATATACACATTTATAACGCGTAGGTACATGTATATACATACGAGCAGAGAGAGACCCACCATCGCGTGCTCGTGTCAGTCCGGGAACTCCCTTTGGATGGGGATGAGAGACGGGCTGATTATTGTTCCACCGCGTATATATGTGTATCATCATATGCAGGCGCTCGAGGTAAGTGCGCTACGTGTACAATATACATATTCACCAAAGTGTATATAGTGTGGAGAGGAGAGTGTAGGTAATAACGGGAGGAAGGGGGAACGCGTGCGTGTATTAAATTGTGGACCAGCCAATCTGTCGGGTCTTGTGGATGCTGTTAGTCGTGTGTGCACAGAGGGAGGGTAGGTATATATATGTATATACAGATGATGGGATAAGCGACGATTTAACGCATACATACATAGGTGAGGGACGAGGAGAGGCAATTTTTTTCCCATGTCGACAATTATCCGGACCGAGGGAGGGTTGGTCGCGGTTTTGGCCGAGTGCGACAAAGGGATGGCCCGTTTGATTTTCCTGTATTGACGCATCGGAGGTTTGTTACCATCATTATCGATGCTGTTCCCCGATGAATTTGGAATTTGCAGCGCATACAGGGATTAACGTGCGCAAATAACAAGATGCACGAGAGTCCTTTGTATGGTAATTTCAACAAAGTGCCCCATCGTGTCGGGGTCGATCGTACGAAATATAATTTTCCTGAGGGACTTGGCTAGTGATGTTTCGTTCGTGATGTTAACAACCACACGTTGTACCCTCAAACATGACACACTCGTACCAACAATATTACAGAAAACGTATCGAGGCGCGATTTTGAACCAAAGCCTCGGTATACGTATACCCTCGTGTCCTCGCACGGACACACGCATGGCGGACGTGCACGCAGGACCACCGTCAATCTTAGCCGAGGCATCGTTTCAGATCAAAAGACGGCAAACTCCTATAGGGTATATATGTTAAAAGAGGGCAAAGTTTGGTAAAACAGTGTCGTGTGCCCGACCCAGCCCGTATATGTGACGCACCGTGTGCATGGACAGGCTTTCGAGGGCTCTCTCGTAATCCGGTCCCTCGACGTCTCCTTTCACGCGCACCCATGCAAAAAAGGAGTCACGTGCCGGCGTCGCCCAAGGGCCAAGAGCACGCGAGAGAAATAAAGGGCGAGATCGAGCGAATAATACATATATGTATGTATATATGTATATGTACAAAGAGGACTCGTGTCCTGGCTCATCTAGATTCGCGAGGTGCAGAGGTGAGAGACCAGGTGCGTATACGTCTGTGTGTATGTTGAAAACAAGATCAGAGTGATCAGATGCACGCGCGTTGCTCTCGCGCAATTTGCTCTGCGGATTACGCTCTTTCCCCTGCGTGGTACTATACTACTACGCTGATGGCGAAATCGAGTTTCAGTCCGAGTGCAAGGTGTTGTCGTTGCACCGGTAAGCTAAGCAGGGTACACACTGACCCTTTTGACGAGATAAACAGTTTGGGGATCTGCATAATGGTTTTGTAGCGTAACTTTACCTCCAAGCTGTGGTATTATATGTTACAGCCAGTGCATTTGGCACAACATTGCATGGTGAGTCCTGTAACTTTGCTAACGAGATCCTGCACATTGCGTGGGAGTGAAGTTAAACTAACGAAAAAAAAAAAAAAAAAAAAGGCGGGACCGATAAAACAATGGGCCACTAAACGAAAAAAAAAAAAAAAAAAAGGCGGGGGGAATAATGACGGTATCCCCTTAGCAAAGTTACCATGTGCAACCCAAAAAATTTACTTAACGAATGTCTATCAGTGGTACGAAGTAATGTTATACTCAATCCTATGCGTAGTATGTAGGTCCTAAAAATATACTGTTAACCGTAACTCGGTCGCCGTAAGTAATATATATCTCCAGTTGAACAACTGCAGAGCGTATCGGGGGGGGCTAAATGACGAATGTCGTATACAGAATAAAAAAAAAAAAAAAAAAAAAAAAAAACGAAAAGAAAGGGTTCGGCAGCACAGCAAGCACGTACACGCACCGAAAAGCCACGAGAATGCGACCCAGGGCAACCATCCGAAAGAGAGGGAGGTATATCACCACCATCGCCATGATCTTACTCGATTAGTTCCCGTACGTAGGGATTCTGTGGGGTGAGGGCGAGCCCCTATCTAGCCTTCCGCAGTTTCTCGAAGGAGTCCTCCTTCACGAGTCTCTTTGGCCGACGTTTCTTCGAGAGGAGTAAGTGTACACAAGTACAGAGGCAGAAGAGGAGGAGGAGGAGGATATCGTGTACAGGCACACATATATACACCGGCTGAGTGCAGAGTCAAATTAAATTTGCCAGCCTACCCGGGGCTTTTGGCGCGCGCGCGCGTGTGTGTGTGTGTTTGCTTTTGGTTCCAGTGTCTGGCTGGCTTCTTCCATTAGCGATGCGTGGCTGGAGAGGCTCCGGATTCCTCAAGGAGCCACCATGAGGTAACGCAAAGATCCAACGGACACTACTGCAAATACGCGGGTATGTAACGATTACGCGTTTCCCGAGTGGATTAGGCTCGCGTGGCCCGGAAAGTTCGAGCCGAGCGTGGATCAACTTTTCTTTTTTTTCCCCCTATCGTTGCGGGCGATTTTACCCGAGTTGGCAACTTTTTTCTTTTCGTTTCGTTTCATTAGTTTGCCACAGACCAAAACTCTCGGCCGCATCAACATCGTAAAGTACACGGAGAGGAGAGCGGTAAAAGGATGGAAGCGGAGCTGTTCGTGTTACAAAATATAAGAAGCGGGACTCTCGGAGTCGAGCCAGAAAAATGCCGAGCCTCCACTTTTCTCTCTCGTTTGTCCGACGCCTTTTTTTTGCGATCAATGTTTACCGAGAGTGCATTATCTTTGTTTAGCTGGAAATCGCCTCGAAAAGTGGCGCACGGCCTCCAAGTCGCGGTGCCAAAATGTATATGGGGATGTAAAAGAAAAAAACATCACCCACTGGTAAATCCAAGAGGCAATATAAAAACAGAGGGATGCAGTGGTAGGTTGTACCTTTTTCCTTCGTAATAAAATCAAATAAATAGCACGGGCGCGAGCAAAAGTTGCTGCTGCGAGAAAACACAACGACGCGCGATCGGAGGGAAAATCTCGGTGTGTATACAACATACCCATATACCCGTGCCCCGACATAAAACAAACAGCCCGTATACGAATTTGAACTCCCTGTTCCGGAAAAAAAGGACTCGTGTGTTTACACGCGCGCGTGCACGTGTGTGCATGTGTACACAGATAAAAGTGCGCCAACAGATGTATACACACATGGTACATATGTATGGAGTATATCGGGTTCAATAGTTCGACTGTCTTGAGATCAAAGGCCTGGCGATGTTGTCGGAAGCTTCGCTCGGCTAAATAAAACGCGCATCACCCATTTGTTCCCCCGTGCGCCCAACTTAATAGACTATATGTGCGTGTGTCTGTTTATATATACCTATACAAGCGAGTCCGTAATTTCCGATGGAACCTGCTCGTGTTTTCGCAGGTTGCTCGTATGGCAGGATATTTACTTCCTGGATTTCTTTCGTGTATATAGTAATGATATTGTCTCGGTAACATCTATCGACTTTTACTCCTGCCTTTCGCCAAACCCTTAAAATTCAATCTCGGCGCTATTTTTACGGGACTTTCATATTTAAAAAAAAAAAAAAAAAAAAAAAATCCTCCAGCATCCAGAACCAATACGGTAAATCAGGCTGAGCTGCAGAGGGAGAAAGCGAGGGAAATAAGTTAGTTGCACTCTCTCTCTCTCAAGAAGCAGCAGGCAGGCCATCAGCCTTAAAGCGCACATTAATCCTCTTAAAGAAGATCCCTCGATATCAATTTCCCAGCATCTCTGGTGGGATGTCACAGCAGTATCGTTAGGGGCGGGGGGGTAGCAACCTTTTCCCCGCTCGTTGCTCCAACAACTTTCCACGCGCGTGTACCACGTATGCTGTATAAGGACCTACACCCCAGACGTCGAGGTAGCCAGTGATAACGCACACACACACATGGCATAGTTTCCCGGGACCGGCGTCATATCGATTAGTCGCAGGAGCGCCGGACTCTCTATCTGCGCTCGCACTCGGGGACGAGTTTTCTCTCTTTTCCTTGGAGGGTATATATATGTACAGGCGCTTCGATGGAGGTATAAATATAAAATATGCCCCCGTGCTGCGAGCGAAAGCTCGAGTGTTCTGTAAAAGCTAGTAGCATATGATGAAACGCTGGGAGGAGCGCGAAAATGGATATACATCGCACCCTTGAAGCTGGGAATTGCCGGGATGAATTTTTTTTTTTTTTTCTCTCTTCCTTTTTCCGAGAGAACAAAACACCGTCCCTCTGCTCGGCTCTAGAGTGCTTGATTTAAGCGCTCACGCGAGTGAAAATTCCACTTTTTTTCTTTGCAACACAGTCAGATAAGAAGTTTGCTACAAGGGAATAGAGGGAAAATTGAACAACTCGCATTATTCGATGAGACAGGCAGCGAAAGGTGGAAGGAAGAGATAGAGAAAACTGGCTAGCGGCTCGATTTGGCAGGGAGGAGATCGGTGGGGATAAGTGGCAAATTGAATGTAGGGTCAGTTGCGCGTGTCACCTATACAAGCCCGTGAATTTGTAAGCTGTTTAGAAAGCCAACCTTGAATTTTGATAGCCATCGTCCGAGTGTATATAGCCGCTTGCGAATGGGATAAACGAGCTAGTTTCGGATAGAAAATTGGTCGAGGATCTAGAGCGATTCACCAGAACCAATCGGCAAAGGAGCGCGCGTGTAAATATAAGCTTCTGCGAGCGATGATTAATTCGGAGGGAAAAGTTTTCACAATAAGTGGAGAGCGAAGCGATGATTTTTTTTTTATTAGGAAAAAGGGGCCGAGGCTTGTGCAGCAGAGATCGGCGATCTGGGAGCTTGCGGAGAGGGCATTGATTAGCCAGAGTAAACGAAAAGTTTGGTGTGCTTCTTGTGTTTGAACAGCCCCTACGGAGATCATCTCCGCGTGCAGTCGAGCGTGAAAAGTCTTTTTACCGAGGAAACGAAAGCTCGAAGGGAGCTTTTTTCTTCAACTTCATTCGGTACTAATTACCTTTGATCCGCTCGTTTATTGTATTTTTTTGGGAATCTTATTAGGATTACGTACATACGTAATCCGAGTCATGACAGAAAGGCAGTTCCTGTAAGGAGATACAGCAGGGCCAGGAGAGGAGATTACGTAACATACGGTTTCACGGTCAGTTGTTCCGCATGAATTTGTGACGTTTCTTATCCTGACTTTGTATCGCATGGAGACAGATTTGCCCCTGGAAAAAAATGAGACCCGCTTGCAAGACAAATGAAAATCTCAGACGAGTAATTTTTCGGCTTAGAGCGGAAAATTCGCTGCGCCTCTCTGTGTCCTTTGGGACGTTCGACGCATAGGAACACTTTTTTTCGTCTCAAATCCTACTTGAATACTTACGTCATAGAATGCCTTGTTTCCCTGAAATCATATTATGCTTCTGTGACAATTGAACGTAATCCTTTTTAAAAAAAAGCTTCACTCCACTTTCCAAACTATCTGCAATATAAATTTAGCGCAGCAGACAGTCGAGAGAGCAAAAGATCCTTCAAACACGTACGAATCGAGAGAAAGGGAGGACTTACTTTCGCGAAACCTTAGAGCACCTCTTATCCGTCAAAGGCCACTACATCAAATGCGCTCTCTCGAGTTTGCGTCCCTTTCCCTTCGCATTGTATTATGTACGCGCAATATCCTCTCGCACACACACATATATATATATATATATATATTTATCATCCTCGAATGCTCACAGTGGCGTGGACCGGCTTAAGAATGTAATAACTGTTCGAGGGGACTTTCATGTACGTGTCCTCGTATATTATTATGGGTCTAATGCCGGCACTCTTATTTTTTGGTCACTTTGAACAACTCTCTCATCACGCTCAAAATAGACTTCATTATCCGTAGATGCAGTACATAGAAAGAATACTTTTTTTTGTGGATTTCAAATAACAAAATTTAACTAATTTTTGTAGGCTATACGGTATATGTCTTTCTAGCCTACAAAAGGAACCCATATACGTATAGGAAACGTTGATTGTAACTTTAAAACTTGGACAGAGGAAAAAAGCGGTATTCACCGTGGCATCGAAAATAAACCAGGGCGCGTTTTATTTCAATCAAGCGGCTGTTGCTTCAACCGTATACGAGAAAAGTCGGAAAAATTGGAAAAATCTCACTCCTCTCTCTGTTTCCTTTAATTAGAGCCATAAGTTGATTACAACGTAGATAATGGTGCACGATGGTATGAATAAGTTTAATTGGGGCAGCTATTGTGGTTTGGTCATTTGAGTTAGAGACTCAAGTACTCAAAGAACCCCTTGGATTTGGGTGTAGTTCATGCCCCGCACTTTTTCCCACCAATACCGAAAAGGACAGCAGCAGTGCTCGTATAAGAATTGCACAAATAAAAAAAATAAAGTCGAACCTGAGAAAGAGCGGGGAACCATTATAGATTTTTTTATTCATACATACGTTGTGAAATTTCTCATAGTTAACTCGCATTAATCTTGTGGATACAGTAGCCACAAATCACAATCCAAGAGTTTTATGGGCTCGAGAGCGGATGATGATTCTGCTCCCATGTAGTGAAAAAGGAAACAGGCGCACTCAAGAGGAAGAGAAGACAGACTGTTGGCAGGTACATTAAAGCACACGCGAAACAGAGAGTATATAGTAAGACCGCATACGTATACTTTTCCCTCTTCGTAATAATGTGGAAGTCACGAGGTGAGTTTGTACTCAAGTAATGGCGGCGCATTGTACAATGTTAGGTGACGTTTCTTCGACTAATCGTAATTTCATTGACTTTGTATATTTGAAAAAAAAGAATTCTCTTGTGCAACCGAACGTGACGTTCCTTGAATGTGTTATCAAACTGCGGATAGACGGGGGCGAAAAATCCCCTGATCGGAATACCAAAACTACAGCCGCTTCCGAATACAAAAAGGGCGAGAACCGTGAATAAGGGATCGAAGAAAATAACTAGGGGGTCAGATACGTCGATTCTTCACATCTGCGAACGAGCTCACGTCTTAAAATGGACGGGTGGAAAAAAAAGTATTGGTTTCAAAAACGAAAGTCCCGGACCTCCAACCTCTACGTGCCATCTCGAAAGAATCCACAAGTCACGGGTGAGGTGAAATAGGCACGGACGGCAAAGGAGAGAACATATTTTATACAATAAAGTGGGCTCGGCCAACTACGATCTAAAATTTATACTGTATAGGTACAATACAAAAAAAATTCAATGTGGGCGATGGTGAATGTAAATTACGTGCAAGTAAGTATTGGCTGCTCCGAAAAACCCAGCATTAATCATCCTGGACGTCATCTTAAAAGCCCATTCATCTGGAAAATGGTTAACCAATCGTCGAGCGAGCCTTGATGCCCCGAGTCATTAGGCCGGGGACATTGTTCAAAAATTACCTGCTGATCAACTCGCCGGCAGCTCATCATCGAGAGCTATAACTCTCTGCCGACTCCCCGACAACTGCCATATACACTCATCTCTCTTGCTTTGGATCTCTTATGCGCATTGCAAAAAAAAAACTAAGTTTTTTTTCAATGCTCGCAGAAATGAAAATTCCAGCTGGCAGAGTCTCAAAAGAATAATCAAGGGCCAGCTCTCATATGCAGAGAGGCTCGGCGAACTACGTGCACTTTTACATGCTATATAGGGCATACATTCTGCGGCCAGTACTGTAGCCGACCTCAAAACGTCAATTGCATGTTTAGCTCCACCTTTGCTTTTTAGGCCCGTGTGTGCGGTATAACGTACACAAGTGAGTGTATGCACGTATATATATATAGCCGAGAGACGCCTACGCGCGAGGAGGCGAGACGACAGCTACATGTATAATGGACCCTCGAGGCCTACAACAGACTACGGAATTTAATGGAGAGGTGTGTACCCTCCTCGGTGTCTCTCGTTCGGCCCTTCCCTCTTGCATGGCTTCTGGGAGACGCGTACCTATATATATATATATATATATATACTGTGCTACAGACTTGAAGAACTAGATAAGGGGCGAAAAAAGGTTGTCGAGTTTCGTACCTGAATAGTCACTGGAAACGCGTGAGGCGAGTTTTTCGTCATTTACATTTTCCTTCTCGACACTTTTTTTTGTTCTCTCGAATTAATTTTTTGGTATAATTTACACGTTTTTTTCCCCCCTGAAAAACGTTTGACCTTCTCTACGTGCACATACAATGGAAAGACGAACAAAGGCCAGTGTAAGTAAATAATCACCGCGTACACGCAAAATTAACATATACACCCAATATCCAAGGGAAATAATTTAAAAAAAAAAAAAAAAAAAAAAAAAAAAAAAAAAAAAAAAGGGAAGACGATGCTCCGGCGTGTCCGAGAACACGAATTAAAATACATTCCCCAAGAACAGGCCTAAAAAATCGTTCCCCGGTTTCGATTTATTTTTCCTTCCTCTGGACATTATAATTAACTGCACCGAACGCGTATATACGTATGGACATACTATATGGAGTCTCGTGCGCCCTCAAAGTTCCCAAACGGCCCCGAGGACTCGTTTGGTCGCTTTGCATTGCATTTGTAATGGTAATCACCAAAGATTGGACTGTACCCCTCCGTATCGTGCGATAGGGTTTGTGCATTAGCAAAAAAAAGCTGCAGGGGGAAGAGAGAGAGATAAATTGTTCAACTGCGCTCGAGCGGCACACATGTATAATATAATTCTTTATCCGTATTTTGAGATATTATCTCGATTGTTTGGGGGCCATTGACGACAAAATCAACTAAAAAATAAACAGCCACGCGAGACCGAGTATCGATGTTCCTCGACCGTAGTTCGCGGTACATGTATTATTTTTTTACATATATATATAGGCGCGCGGGGGGGAGCGGCTCTACCTACACATGTACAGGCACATAGACACGATGGCTCTCGATAGGCTCGCGTATAATATATGCATTCATCCGTCTTCCTTTGCCAACGTCCCCCAAACTGTACGTATATATATATACGTACGTCCGCCTATTTGGAGTGGCTGGAATAAATCGATCGGATCGGATGCCGGGACGAGTATATCTCTCGCTCGATGCTTGGCTCCGGGGATTTCTCTCTCTCTCTCTCTCTCTGCTCTTTTGCGATGAGTGCCTGGTTAAAAAGTTCATACTCCGGCTGGTATACGAGTATCGGGTACAGAGGTGGATTGGCTTTTTTGGCTTTGTAACGAGGCCACGCTGCGTCATTAAAATCCAAGCTTTTCTCGAAAATTTGAGATTTTACCGGGAGCAAGGCTATTTCGAGCTGATTAAATCCTTTCGAATGTGTAATAAGCTTGCGAAGTATAAGTTTACAAGTAGCGATTTCACCGTATACCTATATACTCAATACTAGAGATATGAGTTTTCTGGGTACAACACGGCAAGTTTGGCGATACAAATTAAACGTCCCAATGTTCAAATTGAGACATTTTGAATCAATTTTTTTTTTTTTTTTTTATTAGTCCCGCATTGGGGCGTTCACCGGTAAGATGTGAGAAAACAGGATTGGCTGAGATACTTATACAGGAGTACGTGTTTTGGAAGAAAGAAACCTGCATCAGTTGAAAATCGATGAGAATAAATCGATCCACGGAAGTGAGGGAGCAAAGGAGTAATAAGCCGCGCCTGCGAATTAGAATGAGAAAAGCGTCTCTGGGCAATGGACGCGGGGAGGGAGAAAAAAATGTACAAATCAGATAATCAGGGTGGAAAAAAAGGAGGAGGAGGAGGAGCGAATGAGAGGGATTCACGGGCGATGATGGAGAAAAGTTGGCGGGATGCAGCGGAGGGAGGAGGAGGGGGAACAGCATCGGCGCGAAAACGAGAAAAAGGTCGCGCACAAAGGCGGGGAGCGACAGAGAGAACACACGGAGCTGAAAGGATCTAGAAAAGAGACAGAGAGAGGACTCATCCGTATTATACGTATATACGGTGGAGAGAAAAAGAGGAAGCAAGTCTCTGGTGCTTTAAAGCGTAAAAAGGGACCGGCGATGGCGGTGTACGCGTATACACACATACACCTACATAAGCTCTAAAGAGGAAGAACCGAGGGAGGAGGAGGAGGAACCTGTTTTAGGAGGGACGGTGGCGAAGGGGAAAGAGCGTAAGAGAGGTAGACGACGCGGGCTCTCCTCCGCCTTCTCTTTGTCTCTCGCGTGTACGCGTGTATATATAGGTGCGCATCTCCTCGCTCTGAGATTCCGTATCTCCTTCTCTTTTCTCTCCTCGTTTGGCTCTACAGATCTTGTACGCATCTGCTGTAATGTAGCAGCAACTTTTTTACGTTTCCAAAATTTTGTCTTATTCAAAAGCTAAACCTTTTCGGAGGAGCCAACACCAATTTAACGAGAGCCACCCTGGCGTACGTACACATAAACTTTGAGAAATACGAGAGGCTATATACCTTCGCAAAGGGTATTTATTGAGAATTTCTCAACAAAAAAAAAAAAAAAACGATGGTCTTGCACGCGATGATCTTTTTTAACAACGTGTCGGACACGTCCTAATCAGCGGAGATTTTTGACTATTTTTTTTACCCGGAAATTTATTAAGAAGAGAAACTACAGGCGATAATGAAGACCCACTTGAGTACCAATTAAAAGCCAAGCCATCGTAACGCCGCTCGTTTCCGGATGGTCCAGAGTCCATACGTATAGACAAGTTTATCGAGTTGACCCGGCAAACATCACACGACGAGCAACAAAAAATCCAACTCGATCCGGCTATGCAAAGTGTTCGCATCATCACGTATTGTATTTAGCCGCATCGGGTGGTAAAAAAAAAAAAAAAAGAAAACACACGCGCGTTCATTTAAGACGCTCGGCTGACGCAACGAGTAGAGCTCGATGACCGAGAAAAAGAAAAATACGCATAACGTACCCGGGTGACGTATCCCAATCAATAAAGTTCGGGGGCATGGCGTCGACGGAAAGGGAAGACCCTCCTTCTGCGATCTCGTTTTCGCTCCAATGCAGAGCAGCTGCACAAGTACATCGTTTACGCGTTACCGGAGGGATAATAATGAGGCTCGGAGAGAGATAAGATTTTCAAGGAGGAAGCTTATGTGTTACGCGCTCTCCGACTACGTAAGTATGTAAAAAAAAATCTTGCGGCTTTGCGATAGCGGCATCGAGCGAAGGCGAAATGACGTATCGTATACGCCAAGAGAGGGAGGAAGAGATAAACAATGACTGCACGCACATTTATACATATATAATATACGTACAAAGTTTACGCTCTAGACGCAGTGTGTGTTACGGTGATAATCATGGTAATTATGCGTTTCTTTAATTGCTCTCTTTCTCTCTCTCTCTATCTCCAATGTTGGCGGTCGAGCGATAAGGTTGCGTAATGTAAATCGTTTATCAAGTATATACGTATACCGATCCAGCTTTTTTAGATACTTATAATTATCTCTATCGACACAATTTTGCACTTGAAGTGCAATAAATTAAAATTTGCATTTGCTTTGTTGATTCGAGTATACTGTTTTTCATTCCTTATTTTACCTTATTGGTGAAATCACACGTGCAACCGCAGACACTTGCAACTTGTATGGAGCAGGTGCGAGTGCCCCGACACGCTGTAAATCATCGGTTCTCGTATACAATCCCTATAACTTCAATATTGCCTACAGCCCTGCAGCTCAACGGTACCGACGTGACACAATTTTTAAACTGATACGTGTTCATCCGTTGAACTATTCATGGCTGTATATAGGACACGTCTGGTCCATCATCGTCTATATGTACTTACTTGTTATACTTGCATTATACCATACTCTTAAATGTCCGCTTACTCCGTAGTAATATTTATGTGCACATAATATATACGTATACACTTTAATGAAACATTAAAACCATACTCGTCGCGTTGTTAGCAGGGAAATAGTCAAATGATCCATCAGTATTGTTTTTCTACGTGCATAATGGAATCACCGCGGAGCTCGTCAATTATAAATGAACTATAAGCTCGACTGTAAGGGCTTGAGAAGGAAAAAAATATCTTAACCGTTTGTACGTATACCTAAGAGCTTGATGAAAATAGGTTACATATGGGCACCTAAGAGTCTTAAAATCAAGTAAAAAGTGGAAAAACCCGCAGAGGATAACGCAGGATATCGATTATAGTTGGAGGCATACAGGAAACCCGGAGCATAAATTAACTACCGGGACCGTATTATAGACAATTTTTGTCGCCAAAACGTCACGTTGGGGAATATCAACGGAGGTTCATTATGCGAAATCAGCACTGCCGGTGTAATGACCCTTGGATGCTCGCTTGGATGGTTGTCGGAGAGAGTTCACATTACCTATACTAGAAATATATAACACCCCAACGAGGCGGAGGAGAACAGTATGGTTCAATGCGAACGGTTAGGTGTACATAGTCCGACCAACGGTTTGATTTATAATTTATAATCGTAGGCATACGGAAAAGGGAGAAAGAGAGGGAGCAATCGAATACCCGCTGAGAATAGCGCACTTGTGTGCACATGGGCGATAGTAATGGTGCTTTGCCAAAGAGTATAAGCTATGATACCCACATATATTTATAAAAGGGTTCTAGCAGCGGACCCGAGGCAGCATCCATCCTATTCGTCATCGGAGCCGTTTTGGCACTCTCTCTTTGTGCTTCTGTCCCTTTGTCGGGTGGGTTATATATATATATTTTTCACTCCAGACTGCATGTATATATGCAGCACCACGCCAACGCTTATCTCTTTCGGCTGTATACGCTCATCCCACCTCCCATATACGTATACACATATATGTATGCCCTTTGGTGCGCGGATTTAGCCTAGCTCTTGTATTACACACCCGTGCCCCGTGGCTTTCTTTTCGGCTCTCGAGATGGACGCTCATGTTGCGCAACTCTTCTCGGCGAGCCATGGACCTTTCATCCGAGCGAGGTTCTACTCGTGCTCTCGTATGGCATCTGTGTTGGTAATAAGCTCGCGAGCTTTGATTTGCCGAACGTGTGTTTGGTTTAGCGGTGAACTCTCGAGCAAAATTACAAGTAACAAGTGGACGAGGTGCTCTGGTACATCTGCGATAAAAAAAAATCTTGCGGAAAAAAAAAAAGAAGAAAACTCTATATTTCGATCAAAACGAGAGCGACGAGTATACACGCACGTACAACGGGGTGGCTGGTTCTGCGACTATATACGCGAAATTACACGTTGTAAACGCACGCACACGCATGAGGCATACATTGCGACAACAACTATAATAATATACTTCTGCCTCGCGTCGTACATGACCATTTGAGCGTGTGTATGGAAACTGGTTCGCGTCTCGTGAATTATTATGCGACGCACACGAGCAAAAGCGATGGGGCACAAAAAGTCGCGCCACGACATTGTTCCTCGTACATACATATATACGCGCGTATGTATGCGATGTACATCGTTGGGAATTTGTTTTTGCGACAGGCTGGATTCCGGCGATGACTTTGCCCGAGGGTTGTGTTGGGTAACGCGCTGAATTATTGTGCAAGACTAAAAAAACTTGATCGATATTTTTGTATTTGTCGCGATGTTGGCTCACAAAAAATGCTAAGGAAAAAAAAAAACAATGCAAGTACGCTCGCAAGTACAACTGCATAGGGTGTACAATGCCACATTTTTGGGTCTATTGTTATTATTTTAAGGCACCATTGACGCTTCAAATCAACCAATTACGTAATACTGACACGGGTACATAGCTTCAATCATCCTGTCGGTTGTAACACTTATTAAGGGTTTATCCTCACTGTGAACCCATCCCTGTGACATACAATACATTTTATCACTCTTATATTACATAGACACACATACACACGATTGTTCGATCGAGATTCTTTTTATAGATCAAATTAGCCTCTGCATCGGTCTTAATGGATATTTTTGTTCGTGTCGACACACTTTTATTATTATCATCATCAGCTATTCGTAAATTGATGTATGCTGTAAGTATATTAAATAGAGCAATCATCAGAAGAGTCCGAATTATCATCAATCCTCGTAATCGGCTGTTCTACGTGGCGTGTCGTCGAACTCGCATTCAATCGTACACTTTGAGGTCGTTGATTTGTCATTGTGTTATACTTATTGACGAGAAAAGAAAACTGATTCTCTCACAATAAGCAAAACACATTTCCAACACTATACCGCGCTGACACAACGAATTCTAGCAGGTGCTGCGATTTCGTGGGTACATTTACAATCTCGGCTGCAGTGAAAGGGAATCAGCTGGCTTGCTCTTTTGTTTACGAATGACGCAAGGATATCGCGGACTTTTTTTCTTCATCGTTCGCGGACGTCATAAACGAGGCTCAAACTACTTCCTCATTTTAATTAAAAGCGGTACCATTTTACAATTTCATGATATAAATATTAGTCAGAGCAATCCACGTGACGATAGTGGCTATCAAAAATAGATATTAAAAATACAAATCGTAAAAATAGTAGTGGATCGATAAAATTGTTCAAAATTATCGTAAATGAAATTCTTAACGCATGAGTAGGCCGATAAGCAATTATAGATAAACGCTCCACACGAGTTCACATGTATTCAACTTGGAGCCACCTTCGAAATACGTGAAGCTAGACCGATTCGACGAAAAACAGTATACCATCAAAAAAAAGAAAAAAAAAAAAAAAAAAAAAAAACTTTTCCTCGTTAGAGGTCAACAAACCCTGTACGAAAGATACATCCACTTATGGGAGAGAGAGAAAAAAAAAAATCAAGTGAGATTGAGTCATAAAAAAATCTGTCTCACTTTTACTTTTGTCACTTCCTCCTCTCTGCTGCTCGATCAGCGCTCGTCTGGCTCTCCCGGTGCGCGCGCAGCCTCCCTCTCTTTCTGGTGGGGGAAGCTCGATATACACGCGCCGGATGCTGCGCGGCAGCGGCGCATCCTCCTTTGCAATTAAAAAACCGGCTGGACGGGTTTCCAAGCCTCGGACATTCCGCAAATTCTGCCCACTATATAGGTGTATATATACACACGTATAAAATATAATATACACACACGCGTGTGCACGCGGGGACTTGCTCGCTCGACGGGCCGAGGGATAAATGGACCCGCTAAATCCTTGCGCCGCCTAAATTTCGCTCCGCTCAACTTGGAGCCTCGGTTTCTGCAGGGATGGTTCAACATAATTGTGGATCCTCTTTTTTTTGTTTAATTCACAGGAGTAAATTTTTTTCTTTTTCAAAGTCTATGTATAATAGAGGATGATTTTTTATGTGAAATCACAAATTATGATGTTTTTTTTTTTTTTTAACGAGATCGAAAAAAAGTGACATTATTACGTAGTGACCATTTCTGGATTCTATCTGTGTACGAGAAAAAAAAAAAAAACTACCGAACAGAGGAAAGTAATCGATCATCGTCAGTAAAAATTACACCAATCAGTAAAAGCCTGTTTGTTTTGTGCATAGAAGGCTTTTTTATAGATTTAAAAATTAGTAAGACGCGTCGTCTACTCCTTTCCCGCGGCCTATGCACGACAAACTAACGGACTTGGAGTCACGTCACGTGCCCATATTAAACATGCAAATGTCGTAGTCCGCAGACTCATAGCTTCGCTATAGCTACCTGTGTATATACATTAGGAACGAAAAACCTATTACGTAAAAGCCATCTTCTCGGCGTACCATGTATACGACGGTCACACCTCTTCTTTCGCACGCTATCTCATACCGTGTCCGTAGACCCGAAAAATTTGCCTCGTTTTAATGGCTTTCGGTCGGATTTGATACCTGGAATACAACAAAAGAGTGGAACTGGTAGATTTTAAACAGTTTATGGGTCCAGGGGAAGTATACTAATCGTATTATAACGTTGGAAGAAAATTTATGCGTGCTCCACAATACGTGTCATATATACCTCGTATGTATCAGTTACAATTTTGGATCATCTTTTTTTTCCTCAAAGCTTTCCCAAATATCCGTTGAAACTTTAAGTTGTTACTTTAATTGTGTTTTTTAATTTCTTTGTAATTCACTGATGAAAGATATTCATTTAAGGAAGTTATGATTGGATGGTGCCATTTTTGGGGCAGAGAACCCGAAATACCATCTAGAAATCCAGAGAAAGGTACTTTTACATCTAAAATCGTTAAAAGTTAAACAATTTAGGGGCTCGTTCATGTATTCAGGGATTCTGAAAATTTTCACCTCCGGAATCACTATTTCAGGGACCAAACTTTCCTCTGTTAGCTCGCTCGACTATTAACGATCAATTAATAGTTTGGCCCGAACTCCAGAGACGAAAGGGAGAAGGAGCGGGAGACCAAGAGATCCTGCAACTGCTCTAATTGGCCGTGATCGACTTGGCATACGCGCTAGTAAAAGAGAATGGCTTTGCCTAAACTTCTTGCTCGCACGATGTGCGGGCCAATTCGTCACAAAAGAGACAGACAGGGGGTAAGTTTGGCCAACAAGGGATCATTAGAAAACTATTTACAGATTCATACAGATTTTTCTCTAGTTTTCAGAGAGAAAAAAAAATGGCACGAACCTTTGGGATAGTATAGGAAATACAGCAGCATTGACTTTTAAAACTACACATGCACGTTTAGCCATAATAAATTATTCTCCTCAAGTTGACCTGCAATTGAGCCTGCAATGGCAAAGCGACAAAAATCCAAACGAAATCCTAAACCACGGATGCATAAAATGCCGTAAATCAGCACCAAAAGCTATTATATCGTGCGCACCGATATACTGTAGGCGTCGGTATCCTTACATGTTACAGAAGCGCCGAGGAGTGTATAATATAATATCCTTAAGTATTGGTGGGCGTCGAGAAAGCCCGTAGGAGCTGCCTAACCGAGCACGCCCCGACGTATTTACTGCCCGTATTCGTAAACATATCAGCTGTTCCAGGTGCAGGGGCCTTTTTTTTTGCACACTTGCTCTTTCCATTTTGGCATCGATTTACCCCTGTTCTGCTCATTCATCATCTCGCGTTTCGTTCGGTCGAAATGCTCTCTAAAGATTTTAATGTACTTCTCGGATAGTCGGATACTTTTACCGCGAGGTTCTTGAAAAGCTCCTAAGCGCTGGAGCATGACTTTTTTTTTTTTTTTTTCCTCCTCCGTACGAAGGTTTCTGCGTGCATTTGGCTGGCACACGTGTGCTATCGCGGGTATGTATCTGCAGGCCTTGAAAGTGACGAGAGAGAAAGAAATAAATAAGAGCTCGTAAAACTGCTTATTTTTCAGTTCGCACAGCGTAATTGGAAACTATCGCTCGTGTATAAGGCATACAAGCACACACACTCGCGACGTCATCGTATATCATGATACGCATGCATCGCATGCATCTTGGCTTAGGAATTTTGAGATGTTGAATTTTTCTTTTGCGCCACAATACTGCATTATTTGTAATAATCTCGAAATCGATAGACAAAATCATCGAACAGCCAAAAAACGAAAGAAAAGAAGAGGTAGCCCTCGCTGTACGGTCCGACCAAAGTTTCTCGAGGGGCTCGCGAGCACGTCGGCACACTCTGAGCTGCTGCGCCAAGACCAAACAACAGCGGCACCGGATTTTTCATTGTTGACTCGGGGAGTGGGCATTACGTGCCATTTCTGAGTTTCCGCAGCTGCGCCACTTCAAACACATGTATGTATATAATGCAGTTTTCAAAGTAGTCATTATATTTACTCTGCGCCCGTGTACACAATCGGGAGTGTTTAAAAGCCTCACCAAGTGATAATTCATAAATCGTAACAATCATGGACCCAAGGGAAATACATTTTGTTCCATTATGTATATACTTACATTACTTCGGACACGAAACTCGCTCACCGAGTGCACACAAAAATATTTAAAATCTAAAAAAAAGCGTGGGGTAAGGGAGCAAAAACTGAGCTGCAACGTTGGCAGAAAAAAAAATAGACACACGAGATTAAGAGAAAGCACAGCGTAGCCGGTCGGTCCTCCATTGTGTCGAAGAAGGGAAGGGAGGGCCGGTCGTCGCGCTCGATTAAACTTTCCGCTCGCGAGGGGAGAGGAGGAGGAAGAAGCCCATGGAGGTACATATATAATATATGGTCACCAAGTGCCGGGGGACCATTGCCTTTGGCCATTGTTGTTTAGGTATACGCGACGTTTCAATCGTACACGCGGGCCTGACTTTTCTTTTATGCACTTTGCGACTAAACCTTTTTTCTTTAGCAGAGTTTCCCGGAATATGTCTGCGAAACCATCAAGTTTAGGTTGTTCGCTTCATCTTATTTTTATTTTTCACATCAACCGAGGTGTATGAATTATATAAATGCGAGCGTAACGAGGGATACGGTAAAAAAAAAAAAACTACCTTGTGTATGATATTCGTGCGTCAGAACTTATTATACGTGTTTATGTGTGCAGCACAACTATCACGTGAGTCTTGCGGCGTTTTTCTTCACTATAGGCTGGATTATGCATGCACCGGCCGTCTATAACACACCGCGTATAAGTTAATATAATATTCAGACGCAAAGAAAGCGGGCCCTCACGACTCTCCCTCCGTGTATTTCATACTCGTCTACAAAACCTATATACATGGTTTTTTTTTTGTTTTGTTACGTGTGTATATTATAATATGAACTCGTTTACAGCGGTAGCTCTGACGTCTGTCTTGACAAGAGAACCCGTACACTGTTACATGCTTGAATTGACGTTTAGAAACTTCAAGTGTTAAACGCCAATTAAAATTGAATGTGTACATGGGTTATTCATGTATAAATCCGAGGTAATGTAATGGTTATATGTATACTATATTGTATGGTAAAACGAGAAAAAAAAACACACAAGTAATCGTTATTCTCTTCTCTGATCGAACGTAAAAATTGACAATTGTATTGGGCAAGGCTAGCGCAATTTGCATTGAATATCGCATGTGTGTACAGGGTGTATACATCGATATGGAGGTATACTTCGTTTATGCAACGATAGTTGATTGTTGTCACTGAATAGTGTCGACACACTCGAAAGGAAAACCACGTAGTGTTATACTATATAGAACGACATGTTTTTCATTCAAAAGAACATGTGAGTATCTTATGTAGGTACGTTCAATGGTGCTACTCTCTGCTACCACGCGCGAAAACTGTGGGTAGGTACATAGTGCGTATGCGGTACTCGTATCGTTATGCTGTAAATTATCCATCTATATGGAGACTCGTTTAGCGGATCTTTGAACATTCATTTGCGGAGGCACCTAAGACACCAAATTGGCTGTAGTTTGTCGTGACTGGATCGCAATATAAACTTTGTTGCATTCGTTAAAACCAAGTTGGGTATTAGTAGATAAAAGAAATGAAAAAAATGTTTATGAGGTACAATCCATATCTCAACTACCCAGAGTCATACCACACCACGGAGGAGCTACACTATAATAACTATATGACCACACTACTCCGTCCGATCTATTGCTTTCCACCGCAAAACACTATTTCCGAGGATGGACTTTGCCTCCTTTAGCTCTGCGCGTACAACATATAACGACATAAGGCAAGGCCGCAGAACCAAGCGACACACCTCTCGTCGAGGTTTTTGCCCACACTCCATACAAGTATCACGTTGGGTAGGGATACATAAGCTGTGGAGCACAGATTTTCGGCGTTTTAATCATCGCTCGGACATATAAAATACGCGATTAGCGTGGTTGCTTCGAATTTAAATACAATCTGAGGGTAAGTCTAGAGTACCATACCGTTCATACCCTCATGCGTGATGGATGTTGCACCGATTACAAACATTTATACCCAGTTGGCAGTGAGCTAAGGGGGGAGTGCATTGAAAAAAAAAAAAAAATTTGTCGATGATTCGTTGTAAAAGTGCGCTCATAATATATGCGTGTTCGTAATATTGTGTGATTAATCGAGCGCGCAAGGATGCTATTAAAGTTTCTCGCCCGAGACAGGTTTTATTTATTATTAATGATACGTAGCTGCTCGGCGCGTTGCTCACTGTACGGCGCGCTTGAGAAATTCAAATGGGAAAGTAATTTTAATTACCGGCCTAGGATAATTTGTTTGACAGCACGAGTTGCCGTTGCAGCTTCGACAATTTTAACGCGCGTGAATTGATTATATATTTCGGCTTTTTGGACCTGCGTTTTCGCGAGTAATATCCTAAATACGTAAACGAGCTCTCACGTCTAGATAGGAATCTACACGACGTACGTTTTTCCGAGGTATATACGACTGTAGAAGGCAGCAGGGTTCAGGTGTGCTAGAGAACTTTACTGCTGTGTGCTGAACGGTGAAAAAAAAAAAAAAAAAAAAAAAAATTACACGACACTGCTTCTTTTACAGCCCTCATTTCACGGCTTATTTTTTGATGGGGTGTAGTTGTGCGCAAATCTTTTTGGTACTTTGGTACACGAAAACATCCTTTTTTCGTGGGATTCACTTGATCACTCCTTACTATTTCCGTGCCTTGCTAGTACCTGCGTGTTTTTGCTCTCCTTGTATCTTTTCGGACCAAAGTACGTGATCGATGACAGGCAGCGAGAACATGTATATTTTGCGCAACGAAATCGCGAGAGGCGCGTAAATGTACGCGGAGAGATCGAGTGGACACACTCTCGCGTGTACAGTACAACAGGTATATGTATGTATCGTATAGGTGTGAAAAGTAATTGTATACGTTAATTAAAATACTTTCAAAGCAGCATTGCATTTTTAAAAAGAATTTTCCCCCCCCCCCATCCCCTCTAGTGTCCTGATTCCGCTGCCGATAGAAGCGAAAGCTATATGTATACGTCTGCTTCTACGTTATAAATGGAAATTTGTACATTTTGCGCAAATGGTTTTCTCTTCGTCGTAAAGATACTGCAAGTACCTAGAAGTTTAATCTGAATCTAAAAGGTTTCAACCAACGAAAAAACGACTCCTCACCTCTTACCAGGACTTTATCCGAGAATTGGAATTTACGCGCGATTCATGCAAATCGAGGCATAGATATACGCATGACCGCGGGTACTCAAGTACAATTAACGCGAGTTACGTAACGACCGATTTTATATTACAAAACGCAGTCGGCGCATTTGCACCTTTTAATTGAATTTATCACCCCGAGTACACGTGCGCGAACACCCATAGCACCGAGCTCGGCTCGTATAAGTGTTCGAAGATATAAGACTATGGCTATAGCCATCCAACCAACTTGTAGGTTCTACAACAATTTTTTTTTCTTTTCGTTTTTTTAACGCATAACGAATATTTATCCAAAACTTCGTTACTTTTCACCTGAAAAGAAAAAAAATCGCATTCCCCTTCCCCCACCTTCATACACCGGCAAAGGAATACTTCGTGCGCGAGAACATTAACGCGTTGTCGTCGCGATTAATCACTGGCCCCGGGGAAGGGAGAACCTGCAGACCTGCTCCTTCTTCTCTCCACCTTATATATGTATATATATTTGCTCTCTCGAGCGCGCCTTACACAGACACTCTCCTATACAACCATACTCAATCGCACCCGGTGCCTCTTAATTAAATCCACGCTGATGTGTACCTATACGTGTCTGGCCGTAGAGTTTTACCTTCCCTGCACGTTTGAAGTCGATTTGAAGTTATTTTTTACTTCTCGCCAAATGCGCTCTCTGGTGATAATATTTCACCTGGTGGACATCAAAGCGCGCTTACTCGTGTAGTTATATATTACAACTACAGGACCGAGAGCATTTTTCCCTCGTCACATTGACCTGCTAAATCGAGCAGCAACAACAACAACGGTAGTAGCAGGCAAGGCTGGATTAGCCACGGGCACCGTGTACGGCGCTTTCTCTTCGCGAGGGGCCCGCAAAACGAGCCGACTGTCTAATGCTACGTGCGCTATTACCGCGCGCGACCATATACACCAAGCTGTTTTTGGGCTCCGTGCGCGCGAGTCATTATAAATGCCACAGTCGCGGCGTCTATATAGGTATATCGTACGTGTACGAGGTTTTTGCGTAATCCGGTGCATTGCTATTGTGAAAGGCTCGACGCGGCGAGTGGTGCAAGCGCCACTGAGGAATTTTAATTTTTCCCCCGGACTGGCGAATTTTTTTTTTCTATTTTTTTTTTTTTTTTTTACTCAGCGGGTTGACAAAGTTGGTGCTTTTACATTTGGTGATTGAATGTTAATTTGTTTACTTACTTGATAGGTTTTTTTTTTTTTTTTAAGCCCGGGGAGGATGGAAAGTAAATTTTCAACTGGATTATATTGCCTTTGCTTACCTGAAACAGAAAATAATACAAACAAAACATTAGTTACTGCTTTTTTTCATCACACAACTCGCGTGCTTAATAAAAATATTAAAACTTTCATTTCTGATTCTATACAAAAATGTATGAAAACACCCATTAGTGCAGATTATTAGTTGAGCATTCGAATTTTACATGCCGAGCGCATTGCCAATGTCACACCGCAATTTAACATTGTGGTGTAGTCACACAGTTATGTTAAAACCGCTGCCTTTCACGCGTTACTAAGTACTACATGTTTCGAAACGCGATGTAAAAAAGAAGAATTACTATTCAATATCCCCCTGCACTTGAAAACTAGACGAAAAGAGGAAAAAGTAAAACAAGATCGTGCATCGAGAGCCATTTCCTTTCCATTTTTTTCTTTTAGCGAGATGACAGTGCGTGCAATATAACACGGTACCAATGAAGTATGTAGACCAAGTTTCTATCGCTTTGTGTTCCTGGGAGAGAAAAAAAAAAATGTGTACCCTGCAAAATTGAAACAGAAACAAACAGCCAGAAGAGGAAAGAAGCTGATGAACGATTTGTCTCGAGATTTGTCTATTTCCGCGTGCATATACTCCGACGCCAGGCTCATGCCAGTCGCCTTGGGCGCAAAATCGACGCCCCAGCACTCCGTTAATACATGCCATCGGCAGTAACCGCGCGCACGCGCCGGATCAATACACCCCACGAGCTTCCCTTCTTCTCCTCTTTATCCGCCCCTATATACGTTGTTCTCCTCCCTTTGATTTATCGCGTATGTGTGCGTTTGCCGCCTCGTTTGCGCAACAAGTCCTGTGTGCGGTGCGAACGCAGCGATGACAGTTTTTCCGATTTTTCGCTTGGCGAGTGCAATACTTGTCGGCGGAGGCGGGGAGGGAACAAAAAAAAGTCGTGATTGGATTCTGCTGAAAGTCATCCGAGGTTGACGACGTTTACATGATTTTTATAAGGGTTACATACGAAGTTTGCCAAACAAAGAATTTTACAAACCCCAGATCGGCAGGCAGCAGGAGCTAATTGTCCCGCAGGCAAAAAAAATATATAGAAAAGATTACCAGCGCTGTATACGCGCACGCGTGCGTGAAAAAGCGTTTCAAATGTAACGAGTGTTATAAAGCAAGTTGCGCAAAAGGCATTCCTCGATTTTATCGCTAATTCGTTGTACTTGCTTAATGTGTCACTCGAGGAATGACAATAAGAATTTATCATTATACATTATACACACGGGATGAAAGTGCTGTTTGTCGATAAAAAAAAAAAAAGAATGTGCTCAGATTTGTTTGTAATTAATTTTTTTTTTGTTTTTTTTTTCGTGATTTATTGTGGATTTATCGTGTTGTAATTGGATTTCGCTCGTTTTGATGAGCCATCATTTTTCATTCAAACGAAATTTCTAGCACTGAATTTCGTATAGTTACGACTCGATCGAGCTATCGCTGGAGTACGCAAGTACGTAATAACGAAACGCAAAAGAACACTTCACCCAATTCAGAGCTCAGTTTCCAAACGTCTCGTCTTGAAGTGGAGTGTACGATCTATATTTATTTTACGGTATTCTACGTAACGCGTACACCTATGGCGTTCTAATTGCGACTTGGAAGTTACACGTGGCTATGGGAGCTGAGATGACAGTAATAAACGCAGAAATAACGGGGATGTGCTTCTTTCAATTATTTTTGTTTCTAAACCAATGTAAGATTCGCTTGTTTAATTGCAGTTTTCGGTGTAAAAACGCGCGAAATGGGTAATAAAAGAAAATGAGGAGCAGATGAACAGATTTTTCTTGATTTTTTCCTCTCAAAGAAGGCATTTACAGTTTTAGTGAATAAGTAGGTGAGTCGATTTTGAGTTGAACTTTTAAAAGTGAACCATCGATTTTTTTAAACAAGTGACACTTCATTTTTATCCTGCTCATTACGTTCTGATTTTCCGAAAGCTCTTGAAAATTTGGTAAAACTACCATTTTGATATCATCGGCTCCTTGTTTTTACCTCGCCTTTTACGTTCAATTGAGAATAAGTTTTCCAATTTTTCGCAACATAAGTATAGAGCAAACGATCTACATTTCGAGTATTGTCAGAGCTTCCTTGGCTTGTACATAAACGGCCAAGTTCAATCGGCAAACACAAGCTAATTAGATTATCATAAAACCAGAAATGAAAATTTAACCTCAGACGAATCGAACAAATTGAATTTTTATCGATTCAATTAAACGCGTTACTTCGACTTTAATTTTATCGCTGAAGTGGGACTCCCGATGATGAATCGAAAGTAAGTTTATAATCGCATTTTAAATGAGTATTGACTTGACTCCTAATGCGTAATATGGCATTGAAAAAAAGTCTCTGATAAAAACGTTTTCAACAGATAAATCGGAATACGCTAATTTATTCGTGTAAGTAATTTGTAGTCTGCGACGCTACTGTTTCGATAGTACAAAAATTTTAGCTTTTAAAAACAATTCAACTGTACAAAAACAAACACTGTGACGCGACAATTTTCGTTATTCATCCAATCTATTGTCATTGTAAAAATGGTTAAATTAAAAAAAAAAAAAAAAAACTAATTCATTAGTAGAAGTAACGACATACACGTCCAACTAAAAAGTTTGATATTTTTACTACAGTAACTTTTTCAAACCGCGACACATTTGCATAAATTTATCGGACGATGGGCTTCTCTTCTCCGAACACCATTACGTATACCAGTCAAAAAAAAAAAAAAAAAAGGAAAAAAAAAACCGTTTCCCGTCCAGACACACGTGAATTCCAAAACTCCAAACAGAGAGGAAAAAGAGCAAAGAAAAAACAAATGTATAAAAATCGAAGAAGCAGCAAGCAATAACCGAACACGTCCAAGCGGCTCGCAATCATCAATCGCTGGCTTGGAAAATTAGAAGCGAAAGGAAGAGAGAGAGACGCTCACCTGCTGTGTGCAGGTACCTATATGTACACGATAGATAGACATGCACGAAACGAAGGAACGAATCGCCGAGGAGCTATAGGTAGAGAGAACGAGAGGCATTACGAGCGCGCAAGGTTTTCCCATGCGCCTTTTAAGCACGCCATACATATACATACAGCCACATGTACGCTGGTACACATATAGATGTATATATAAGCAGGTACGTGCATTTTGCAATCCGAATTAGAAAGGATGTGAATTGCCTCCTCTCCTATATACATTATGTACATAGCCATACATACATACTCCGTCTGTATATACCATCGCTATATACATGTTATATATACTGCACTTGGGCTCCCCGATGCATCTGGTTATTTAACCGCTTTGCCGCTAGCTCTCTCTCACTTGTATCCATTACACCTTCGTCCGTTCGTGTGTGTAGTTTATATTTCGTTATTGATGTCACTCCGTAGCTGCTGCTGCTGTTCTCGTGATACGCGAGATAAATGATGACTCTTTTATTTTTCATTCTTTCTTTTTCCTCTCTCGGTTCGTGCGATTTCCTTTTACATATACGAGATAAACAAGGCCGTGTTTATTAGCTCGCGTTGGGTAAGTACGCCGAGATATAAGTTTTGCACTTGCAAAGGCGAACTAGGATCAAGGACTGCTGTTGAATTGGAGCTAATTGTGTTTTTTTTTTTTTTTTTTTTTTTTTATGGGTGATTTATCGAAACGAAACCGGAGTTGGTACAACCAACTGTTCAGATTGACGATTGGAAGTATCTACTACTTGATTCAAAATCAACATTATACAATCGTGTTGAATAATTAATGCTGATATGCTTTGTGATACCGAACATCACAATTTTTTCGGCTTATACGAAGATGGAAATAAAATAATGGATTACGATGTCAATGATCAGCAGAAAGAAAAATTGTCAGAGTAAATAAATCACGAGCACAAAAGGTCAAGCGAAAAAAAAAAAATAAAATGAAGCAGAAACAAAGCACCTGTAGCGAGTATCGTATAATGATGCAAACCAACGAGCGCGGCAGAATTATACATCGCAAAGAAAAAAAATATAACCAGTGCTCAATGTCAATACGCATCGCGATTCCGACGATAAAATATAAAAAAAAAAAAAAAATATCCCTCGACCTTCCGTGCGTAATATATATGTTGTAACGTGTGCTGCAAAAATTCGCGCTTGCAGGTATATTTAAGGATAAAAAAAAAAGACAAGAGGCAGGAAGGAGAGCCGTACGACGCGCTTACGCAAGTGTATAATATGCGTCCGATACACGCAGCAAGTATAAATATAGGTATATGTACGTAAGAACAACAGTGCGCAAGAATCACGTATATTGCTGCCACTGGCTCGTAACGGTAATATGTAACGAGAGAGCGTGCACTCACATATATGTGTATATTTTTCCTCCCTCCATTCACGAATAGTTTCACTTTCACGGCCAGGGCCAAATGCACGAGTCTGCGTGAACAAGTAAACATATTATTATTATATATATTAAGTGGGCCAACTTTTGAGATGTTCTCGCGATCAAAGACCTCGTCTGGGTATGTTTGCCGATGGTATAAGTATACTAAAGTCGTAAGTAATAAATGTATATACACTCGTGAATCGAGTACGAGAAGGACGTGCCTCCGTAATACGTACACGCGCTCTTGACAATATTGCGTGCCTTCGAGTGTGCATTGTGGCGATTATACTTGCAAAATCTCACTCGGAAGAGGTTTTTTTTGTTTACTCAAACTCCGGAGGAAGTGCTTATTACTGCAAACGCGAGCGCTCGATCGAAGAACTAAGCCACATTAGTTTCACAACCACCGCATTGCTCGTTTGTCGAGAAAGGAAAAAAAAAACAATGTGATTGTCGATTTGCAAAACAATTTTCAAGGAAGCTTAAATTGCAGACTTGGCGAGTGTTTGTAAAACTCGGGATGGAAAAGAAACAACCGCGCAATTGCCGTGGAACCGGCGAAGGAAAATGAGAAAAAGAAAGATAGGGTATGCATGCGTAATCGGGCGGAGCGCGAAGCTAAACCCGTTCGGTCGGTGTTAACGAGGTTACTTGCCTTTATTACACAGATCAATGGGTCCCGTATCCGCAGTTATCGGCATGGATGCGCACTCGCGCGTAAAATAAGAGAATGGGTGAAACTGACGAAACAAGTATCTATGAAACGAAAAACAGCTTCGAGTGTGTATATTATGTTATGCAAAAAGCAATAAGCATCATTGCAGTGCTGGAACAGTTTGCGATTTATTTTTCTCTTAGTGTACATTTTTGTCCACAAGTGCCCGTAACAAAGCAAGTGCTTCTGTATAATTCGAGTATCTATAATATAGGTGTAACTTTTCATAAAAAAATAAGTTGAAAAAAAGTGCCGCCCATGCTACGTGCAAAGATCTTAGAGATTATATTTCATTTTTTTCACATTTGTACGCCTGACAGTCCTTTTACACTTAAAGCATGCGCCCAACCCGATATATCATATTGATCGAGACTTGAACGCTAATATGTAAGAGGCTTGTGTCTCTCTACCAACCAACTAACATTGACGGGTGACCTCGGGTGACCAATAAAGAGTATACTTTCGAAACCAAAAAGACCATTCGTAGCAAAATGTATTGAAATCAACGTGATCCGTCAAAAGCGAGAGAATTTCATCGAGGAGGAAAATACTCGGCACGATTACATTTAAAGAGGGTCTGTAGCGCAGTAATCCATGTCTGCCGCAACAATGAGCACCCGATTATAATAGAAGAAGGGAAAAAGAGCCGAAAGAAAAGACGAGCATAGAAATGAATGAAAAAAAAAAAAAAAAAAGTAGCAGGAGGGGGGTGATTTCATCCCTTCGCGTACTCTAGCTCTGTGCAGTATAGCATGCATTATGATCATCACAATCGTCCTCTATATGCCTGCTCGAAAAGAGAGTGACAAGAGCGAAAGGGAAATAAAAGAAGTGTGCGGTTTCGGAGTAGCAGCTTATCGCCCTTGTATATACCGAAGCACGAGATAACGATGGTAGAGGAGCCATTCACACGTGTATGGATGTACGTGTGTGTGTGTGTACATACGACAGTCGCTGCGGCTCGGCTGCGGCTGCTCATTAATCTCGAGATGCACAATACGAGATATACGCGTTCGGAGCCCCAAGGGACTCTTTCTCGTATATACTCTCTCGGATCTGAAACGAAATTTTTCATTCTTTCTTTCATTCGTTCGAGCATCTGCATATTTGCTTTTTAAACTATGGTCTTATCTGTTCGATTTAAACAGTACAAAAGACGCCAGGCTGGAGGAGGTACGTTTGATTGAATCAAACTTTGATGTGGACGAAAAAAGTTGCTGGAAGGTGGATTTAAGAATTTTTTCGCCGGGGGGTGCGTAATGTACCTCGTGAAGATCCTCGAGCAGTGGTGAGAGAAAAAAAAGTTTTCCTCCCTCGTAAGGGAGAAACTTTGGGAGTTCCTTTTCACTTCCTCTAATCCGAGAAAAACAGAGGGGTGCCCGTGTCGTTATCGACATTTGCGGATTTCGTCGATAAGCTCTCTTTGCCCACATCCAGCAGTGCAGAAAAAGATGCGCGCGCCCACACCCACACGAAAAACAAGAGAACAAGAGAAAGACAGGAAGACGTGCGAAGAGTCATCGCGTGCGATGTTGGCTGTAGCTTTACGTCATCCTGTACGCGCTGACCAGCTTACCGTACATGTGTGTCTGTGTGCGTAAAGCCTCGTACGTAAGAGCAATCGTTTCCTCTTTTTTTTCCCTACTATCGCGCCCGAAGTGTTCCTAAACCGTGTCTGCGGAAGAGGGTTATTTTTAGAGCTTATGGATGGCCGTTCGTCGAGCCTTGAACTCTTGATTTTTCAAACTAATGACTCGAGGCTTCCAAACACGCTCGTTCGAGTATCCAATAGCGCGTCAAGTGTATTTTCGTTTATAGAGATTATCGGGGGTTTTTCTTTTCTTTTCTTTTTTTTTTTTTTTTTTTTTACTCAGCGGGTTGACACGTCAAATTATTCTACATTACTCGACTATCACTTATTGGGTTTAGAAAACGAGGAAAACTGTACAATCATTTTTTTTTTGTTAAATAATCGTAAAATACTATCTTGCTATGAATTCCTACCAAATGTTCAATTTTTTTTTTGTTTAATCAACCATAACTAAGGAATTTGTAGATAAATTTATCGAATATTTCTTTCTAATTGAAAACTTAAACAAAATTCTTAATTCTTCAAGCATGTGCTAGTGAGGGTCAAATTTGGTTTGCACTGGTCACATGTAGGTGTGTCCATGAATGCACGTCTCATGTATTATAGGTACGAGTGGCTGAAAAAAAGAGATAGCCTATAGACCCATAGAATCGGGATTTCCAAAAGCTAGCCCAGAGAGAAAGAGATGTAAAAAATGTTTTGGTCCTTACCTTTGTGCCTGCAGTATCGGGTGTAAGATTCCTTTAGATAACCCATTGATTTTTTTTTTTTTTTTTTTTTCTAGCAAACTTCGGCCCGTCTGCCATCTTGCGAACGAACGCACTGATTGACCGGCAATGCAAACATTTCCGGAAAATCTCTCATTCCCACAAAACCTTCCTTTCTCCTCCCAAAAAAAAAAAAAAAAAAAAAGGGGAAAAAATGGCACTCGCCCGAAGCGAGCAAACACTCGAGAACATCCGATTGGCTGCCGGGCGATTAGCGTCGCGCGGCAAAAAGCACAAGCGATCGATCCGTAGCGCCGCGAAAAATCCGCAAAAAGAGCAAGTGCTGCGTCCCGTTAGTTTCCCACGCTCTGGAAATGTACGCTACGGCTATTGCCACGTATTCGACTATCTCGGCTTGGCTTGTAGCGCGAGTGGAGGCACAAAAAAAATGAATAGGAATTAAAAGAAAAAAAAAAAAGGATTACAGCTAGAGATTATCCGGGACAGAGTTCGACGTGGTAAAGGTAAAAGCTCGCTTCCGCTTTAGATGCGACGTTTGTGTGGAAAAAATATATAGTCGTATAGTTCAAATTTAGAGTTTGCATTTGGCGCATGGGTGGTTCAGCGTTAAAGGTTTAGGTGAAAAAAAAAAAAAAACAAAAAAACAAAAACAATAAACAAATCTCGAAAAAAAAAAGAAGAGAAAAAAGCTAATTGAAACGGTGTACGATAGTACCGGAGTTTTAATCTGCACAAATACATCGGCAGCAGCAACGAGATATAAGTTTAGAAATTGTATCAGACTCGTGATTAGCTCTCGCCTTCATCACTCGTAACCGTACATAAACTTTTTCACCTTGTCTTCTTTTTTTGCTGTTGTCGATTGACTGATTTTATAGAGAAAGATAATACGAGTGTCCGAGTTAGCTTCAATAAGTTATGATTTCAGGTTGCAGAATTGTTTTGCAAAAATAAACCACTTGGAGAAGAGGCAAGAGTAGTAATCTCTCAACTTGAAAGAACCGTTTTTCTAATGAAAATACTCGAGAAAATACTTAAATACTTTTGTCAAACAGAGAATTTTCTTGCTCTGCCCGAGGATACTGGGAGAAAAGTCTTTGCGCCAAGCTGCACAATGAAAGTAAAATAAAAAAGAAAAGGGATGACAAGCGAAGAGTCATGAGATCCAAGTATACACGAGAGGGAAAATTAAAAACGCGATTTTCAACACGGCGATTGTCATGTACGTCCGACATAATTTATCACCCCAGTCCATCGAGTAAAATTATCATCCCGTTTCAAGGCACAACGCCCAACGTGACATTTAGAGAGTATTAAATTGCACGCATCAAAAGACACATCGTAAATCACGACATCCGCAACTATTCATTTCTCAAAACATGAAAAAAAAAAAAAAAAAAAAAAAAAAAAAAAAAAAAAAAAAAGGTTTGACTACCTACATCTCGTGAATTCATCACGAGACAAAGGACGAGCGAGTAAATCACCGGGATGAGAGAACAAAACAAAACTCAATTCGCAACAATACAGCAGCGTCGTCATTATCGCTTGGCTCCTGCACTTCTTGGCCGCGGCACTGCACGTAAAACAACGAAAGGAATAACACAACGATCCGTAAAAAGCTCTATTCCCTCTGGCTACTAATTATTTTTACCAGCTCACCCTCCACCAAAACAACAACAACAACAAGCTTCTCGTAAAAATTCACCATTCCCGTGCCATGTTTACAATTTGAGAACAATCGAACGCGAGCAATTAGCCATGCATGCATGCACCGACACTGCAACTTTTATCACAGCTACATGAAAAATTATCATTTTTTTGTATTCTTCCTTATTAAGCTAAATATTAGAAAAGTAAAAAAACAACAATATCCCAAGCCAACAGAGATTCTCCAAAAACACGTTGTCAATCTGCTCACGCGAGAGAGCCAGTTGGTAGTTTTTCCACCCTCGCTCGGAAAAAAGGAAGTAAAGAAAAAAAAAGATCCGCGAGGGTGGAGAAAAATCACTTTGGGGAAAAAAAAGAGAGAGAGAGAGAGAGGGTAGGTGGTGGCAGGCGAGAGACACAGAGAGCAAGCGGCGTTTTCCCATACCTGTCGGAGCTCTCGGAGCTGTCGTATTGATCGGCGCAGCGCTTCTTGGCGCAGGGCCCCAGGTTGCCGCCGGCGCCACCGCCACCTCCGTCCTCGCTCACGGCACTCCTCCCCTGCGTTGGCTGTTGCTGTTGTTTTTGTTGTTGTTGGTCCTTGATCTGCTGCTGGTTGGCCTTCTTTGCCTCAGCCGTGGTCTTCCTCGTCGTCTTTCGCTGCAGCTGCGACTTATTAGTGTCCTGCAGCACCGCCACCACATCATCAATAACAAAAACATCATCATCATCATCATCATCGTGGTTATCGTGCAACACCACCTTGTCACTAATCACCTTACTCGCACCCACCTTATCCTTGTTGTTGTTGCTGCTGGCAGCATCCGATTTCTTCCCAGAATCCTTTTTCGGTGCATTTCCCGGATTGGCAGTGGTATTAGCGCTACTGTTGTTATTCGCCAGTTTGAGCTTCTTCCGGTTGTTTTCGATAATAGCGATTTCACTGCGCTCGACCAGCACCACGGCACTCGCGATCTTCAGCTGTTGATTGGCCGCCGCTATGGACTCGGTGAGCAGATCAGCGGGCTCGAGGATGAGGTTGTTGTATCTCGTGCCGCGTCTCTCGGAGCTACCGGCAGAGCTACGTCGGTAGCTTGTTGTCGGCTGCTCCTCACTCAAAACAGTGGACGATTGTGACCTTTTACCACCACCACCAACACCAGCACCACCACCGACACCAAAACCAGCACTACCAGCACTGTTACTAGCACCACTACTATTACTTGCACTGCCGATCACTGACGACGACGAGGAGGAAGAAGAATCGGCAGTGACATTGCGTTTGTTGCGCTCGCGGGGCACCCGGGCCACCGCTGCGGGGCTACCATCAACGAGTTCCATCAACGCGGCAGTCGCGGCCGCGGACGACGACGACGTATCTTCAGCGGACGGCCCGTCTGCCATCTTGCGAACGAACGCACTGAGCTCTCCGGCCGAGCCGCGGTTCTGGCGAGCTTCTCTCTCTCTCTCTCTCTCTTCGGATTATATATATTGTTGGATTCCCCTCTCTTGCTGATCGCCCGCCTGCGCCGCCCCCTCCTAAACTGCCGCACCGTCTCTCTCTCTCTCTCTCACAACCGCGGCGGCGTTGCATACGTGTGCGCGCGACTCTCCTATATGGTGTGTCCGACGTGTCCGTCTCTCTTTCGCCCTCGCGACAGAGCGCACCGATATGTGTGTCCACTCCACTGCCCAACTCCGTATGTGTATGCGTACTGTTCACATAATATGCACCGTATCCGTGTCGGTGTTGGTTTCGCGGTTGTAAGAGAGACGGTCGTGCACCCCCTCCCTCTCTTTTCTGTTCAGAGGCGTGACTCGGAGGAAGAGCTAAAGGATGCGCTCCTTCTTTCGCTGCATCAGCTCGCTTAGGTGCACACATGTATAGTTAAGTACAAGGACTCCTTGCGACGAGTTAAACCGAGTCGAGAGCACTTCGCTCGGCTGTGGCTAACTTGGCTGTAACTACTGGCTCGTTTGCCACGGCTGAATTGGCCTTTTAATTATGCAGTCGTCGATCGGGAAAGATGCTCGGACCGATGCGCTTGGGATCCTATGGACTGTTTATTTATTTTTTTTTTCTTATTTCCGAAGTAGACGCCGATTTTCATAGTTGATCTTGTCAATTTAAAAGTCAACATGTCCTTTATTGACACCAGGTAATAAAAAAAATGCAAATCCGTAACATTACCCAGCCGATAAGTAGTAATGGTTGTATTTGATCAGACATTGTCATCGTCACCCGCAAACAAAAATGATCAAAATGAGGTATACAATGCATGGATACATTGATTAGTAGGTGTTGTTTAATTTTAAGTGAAATCGATTTGTATTTTGCTCTACTTCGCATCCCTCAAAACTATTAATCGGAAAATCAATTAAGAAGCAATTAACGCGTATCTTTGGTACACGAGAGACAGACACGGTCTCGGAGTCTTTCCAGTTCATATTGTCATTACATGTATACACACGTGTTCACTTTTTATAACACACACACACACACTCACTCACAAAAAACAGCGGACCTCTGCATGTGTGGGTGTCCACAGTGTACATGTATACATATGAAGAGCCGATTTCAGGCAACCCCACTATCCCACCAATCCCACCATAGTACGCTCGATCGGGCGCGCATGCGTCCGACCGTACCACTACTATCGCTACTTCTACTACTACCCATTCGCGAGGAGAAAGATACTTCTCGGTATAGTCGGTACATGCATGTATCCGCCCGTAGTCTCTCCCTACGTAGGCATGGCTCGTTCTCCGTTCCTCCAACTGTGGCGTGTGGCCATCACCGTTTGTTTCTCTCTACATAAATGTATACATTATATACGTATATCCTTCACTGCTTCTTCTACTTTACGCTCCTTTTCCATCTCATACATAATATATACAAGCGAGGCAATGTGCTTGGAGAGTTTGTCTCACTCGCTTCTACAACTCCGATATGTTTATTTACACGCGTGTGTCCACCGCATCCTCCCCCCTGTTCCACACTGTGCGTGCATAATGTCTTTTCTTTTTCTGTGCCTTCACAAGCTTTTCTTCTTTTTGATTTTTTTTTTTTTTTCCCCAACGCGACACACCTCCTCGGCCTCTTCTTTGCCTCCACGGGGTCCCCCGTCCACTCTCACCTACTACTTTCCCTCCATCTCGAACTTTAGCGCTAGGTGCACTTTATGACGTGCGGACCGCGGGGCGCCCTTTGCCTCTCTGGGCCACATTTTCCGGGACCTCCTCGAAGGCTGCCACGGTAATTGACGTCTTTTGTAACTACTGCACCTAGAGGCGTTGCGCGAAATAGTGCCTTTCGCTTGTACCTTTATTAAATACATTACATCAACATATCTTTGGGAGAAAATACAGAAAACAGAATAAAATACTTATCTAAATGCGATGCGCATAAAGTGGATTCTGTTTTGATTGGATCGAGCAGAGATTTTTTTACCCTCCCAATCATAGGGGACATAATAAGTGTTGGCCTTAGACATTGGACACATTTTTTTGCCTATGACAGCTAATTGTGAAGAAATAAACGATGGATTTTCAATAAAAGTGAATGATTAATAATGATTGAACACCAACAGTAAACGAATTTGTGCTGCAATTATTGGGCCATTTATAGGCATGATGTTAGGTTGAGACGTGACAAACAGCTGATGTCTTAATTGAAGTTTGAGCAAATATGGGACACAAGTGAGCAACGTTGCCGAGTCCCACTACATTCCTTAATCCAAAGGGTAAAACTTTACTGTAAAAAAAAAAAGGGTAACTTTTTTACTTCAAAATTTAAGTAACCTTACCATCTTGTTTTTTTTTTTTATTTTTTTTTTTATTTTTTTTTAAGCGATACTGTCACTCGTTAAAAGTAAATGTTTACTCTATACAATTAAGTGTAGCTTTTTAGACACGGCTCGTTGCGACGGAGTAATTGAAGTTCACCTGGATTTAAATAAAAGTTAACGACGTTGTTACAAAACATTTCAATCATGACCGTACGATAATGAGCTAAAATTTCAAAAAGTACCATTATCAATATTTTACGGCGTTTACGATGAAAAAAAAAAAAAAAAAAAAAAAAAGAAAAGCGATTAGCCTCGAAAGCCCTGAAACGAATTAAACGTGCGTAAAGACAATCATTTAAAACGCTGCAAGAGCCCACGCTCTGCTTAGGCCATGCATATGCACGGTCCTATATGTGTATTATTTATATATACGACACACGCGAGGATCCCGACCATAAGGCGCGCGCTCCCTCTCCTCCTCTCTAATCAAACTGCATTCTACCCCCACCCATTTTCTCCTCTCCTTTCCGCGCAGTGGGCTCCATCTCTTTCTCCCCTGCAACTATCTCTCCTTATTGCCCCGCGTGTTGTCCGGATCTCGCTCTACTCCTCTTTTTCTTACATATTATACTCTTGGCACACATGCAGCGCATGCACGATATTTAGAAACATTGTGTGATAGTGTACGGGTGTGCGAGCGTGTTTTCATGCGCGTATAATATGGTATAGGTTGGTATGTATACACAAAATACACGTGCACACGAGTCTGTGAACGCTCGAACGAGCCCGCGGTCTCTCACCCCAATCCCAATGTATACAATGCATACTATACATATCAGTATAGTCGAGGGAGTGCACGAACCTCGGCTCGGTTAGTATATACTGCACACGTATATTTGCGATGTATATAAAAGAACATATATATGTATATGATTCGATGATGCAAGGAGGAGAAAAGTGGAGAGGGGGGTGGTGCACTCGGCAACGTTCGACTGTGCTCGGAGCGGTCTGGTGGGTGTGAGTTTGTTTTCCTTTTTTTATCATAATCCGCTCGCCTGCGACGGTGATACCGAGCCGAGGTTAGTGGACTCTTCGGTGGATTTGAATTTTCCCGCTTGTTTTATCGAACGAGAGAAGCGTAAAAATCGCTGATTTACACTAATTGACCAAGATTTTTTATTTGTAAGGATTTATCAGGGCTGTAAGATGATTTTTACCCAAAATTGGAAGTTTTTAGCAAGATCACTTCAATGACGATTTTCAATTTATTTTTAAGCTCTAATTGTATCAGAAGGTACGGGGAATAAAAAATGATTGTAAGAAATATATTTTATAACATGAATTCACGAACATTTTGTGCCTTTTTGTGGTGGTGTGGCACAGGTTACGCCATCTCTTGGTCGGACCAAATACTTACGTATATACTACTTAAAATATTGGGGCAACTAGTATCACTCGCACGGTACATCGTGGAATCGATTCATTCGCATTGATTTTTAATATCACAGAGTTTGGGTAATGAAACAAAGTACCAAGGTTTTTTTTTTTTTTTTTTTTTTTACCAACAAAAGACGTGGACGGTGTCGATGAGAATTTACAAAACACACATTACCTCCGGTTTGGTAACGTTTTATAAAAAGATCTATATTAAACGATTGATAATGAATATTATGTGCATAACTTACAATTATTCCATGCATACAGTGGCTTCAGTTACGTTGTAAAAATGTTATAATATTATTTACATTGAATCGATAATCTTCGTACTCAAAGATGTTTGCTAAAATGTCAAAGTCGTATATATTATATATATACACACACAATGAGGATCAATTAAAAATGTTTCGCTAATTCACAAAGAGAGCCATAGATATGCTTCTACTCTACTTGTTTGCGTATTTACCACCCTAGCGAGCTACCTCCTTCTAAGAACTACCGCGTGTCTGTACTACATGATGAATCTTGAATGTATCGAGGTCACTCGAGTCTTCGGTATCATTGAAGGGGCGCATTTACATATTTACACGAAAAGTCAGTTTTGGAGTTGTTTGGGAACTCGAGCAGCAAAAAAAAAAACAATTTCAACATTGGACGGATACTTTTTTTTACAACCGAAAACACACAAGTGATATACCTAAATCAATGCAACGTAAGTCGCAAAACTCGGTTACACAAAACGGCAAAAAAAAAAAAAAAACTGTCCTCGCTCAGCGGTTGAGATTCAGTAGGAAAATTTGCAAAGTTCCTTCTTAATGGAAGAGATCAGGGGAACTGCCGGGTCGTCGGCTCGAAGTGGCTGCTCGGCAAGGACGCGCACCACCTCGACCTCCGGCAGGTTCGGCCGATGGAAGGGGCCGGCGCTCAAGGGTCGCGAGCCCCAGGCGCTTCTTGGCTGGGGGCCCAGCTGGCCGGTTTCTGGAATCGATGGCTCGGTCTCGCCGTTCCTGGGCAGGGACGTGCGAGGCCGTGGCGCGCTCGCCGAGATCGGGGCTGCCACCGAGCTGGGAAAAAATACACGTCTGACCAAACTCGACTTGTACTACTGAAAAAAAAAAAAAAAAAAAAAATTGTTTGTCACTGCTCACCTCACGTGCGCCGACTTGCCTCGGTTGTTGTCCATGGCCACCGCGACCTCGTCCTCATGTGGACCCTCACCGATGGTACACTGCTGTTGTTGGTGGTCCCGACCGAGGGAATCGAGGCGCGTCCTGCCGGCATCAGCCAGGCGTCCGAGTTCCAGATCCGCATCCGATGCCGCCGGCGCTGACTCTGTCGATCCACCTTGGAACCAATCAGCTCTTCTCAACGATCGCGTTTGTCGAGTTCCCGTCACCCTCATCCCAGCCAGAACAAGCACGGTCAGAGGCAACAGCTTTTGATGTTTTGTTTTTTACCAATTAGGAAAGCAAATTATTTAATTTTTCTTTCTTCAGATAATAACTCGTCTGACTTTGCTTGTTCTTCGCGCACACGGGTATTGTTATTGAAAGCCAAAGTAAAAGTTGGCCCTGTGGTGGGCATTGGATCCGTTAATCCATACAAAGTACCTTCTGCGAGCCTCTTCTTCGTCCAGTCCCAGACGATGGGCCTCGAAGCCCCATTGTCCTTGTACTCGCTCGCCGACCTCGTAAAAAAATAGTCTCCGTTTTTCCTCGTGGAGTCGTAGTTCTTCTGTTTCATCTCCGGGGAATCGAATTCCAAATCCAGGTGCTTGACCTTGAGGACACAGTATACGCTCACAAGTGCCATTTACCATGGGATGTACCAATAATTCATTAAAAAAAAAAAAAAAAAAAAAAATGCACTTACAACAAGGGGCTCGAGGACCTTGGAGAGCGGCTCGACGTTGCGCATGTTGGGGAACTGCTTGCACGAGGGCATGGATAGGTACGAGTGCGGCGAGCCCGTGGCCTGCTGCGCCTCCTCGTCCTCCTTTTCCAGCGACTCGAGGCTCTCGAGCTGACCCTCGCCTCCTACAGCCGAGTCGGGCGACTCGAGCGAGCGCGGCCGATCGATCGACCGCTGCACCGACCTCCGCGTGGGCAACCTGCTTTATTCACCATCGACCATCATAAGACGCTCTCGAGCTCAATTAGGATAGATGAAAAAAATAAAACTCGACGCACCCTTTTTTGGTGGATTCCGTGGAGCATTCCCGAGTGTCCCAGACCTTGGCGGGCGCCTGGCCCCGTCGATGCTCGAACTCCCCGACCATGGCGTCTCTTCGGTCGGCCTCTAGGGTGTCCTGCGAGCCCGGCGTCCTCGACAAAGTGCCCGGAGTCGTGCGCTTCCGTCCGCTCGTAGCTTCCGTCTGAGGACACAAAAACCGACATCAGCTCGAGCTCGTTTCCTCGTAAGAAGGGAGGGTTTCGTGATCGAACCGATCGAGCTGACAATTGCACACGCGAAAGGGACTCCCTTTCCACCGAATCTTCGTGCTCTTCGAGCATTTAATGTCGTCCCCGTCAATTGTGCCGTTTCGATAGTCACAAATCCGTTACGTTCGCGTGCCCGGACAGAGAGATCTCTCTTACATAATACCCCATATTGCGTACCCTCCCAAACATGGCTCGGCCGAATATGATACCATATCATTTCACTCTGGCTGTAATGCAGTTGACGTCGAGAGAGAGAGAGAGAGAGAGAGAAAAAAAAGAACAACTTACTCTAGCCTCGGTCTCGGAGGTGTAGGCCGTGTTGTCGATGCCGGGGGTCGTCGGGGCGTACCCCTCGACGTCCTTGGCGAGTTTTCTCCGCGGGGGTGGCACAGCGACCGCGCTCTGGGCCCTCTTGCGCTTCGTGAAAATCAAGAGGCTCAGGACTATGGCGCAGAGCAACAGCAGGCCCACCCCGGTAGCACCCAACAACAGCCAGGCGTCCCGTTTCCTCGACAGCGCTAGAGGATGAGATTCTTTTAGATAGGCTGCAAGCAACAAGACACACACGAGCCGAGCAATGGCGTGAATTTTGCATTCCCCCCTCCCCCCCTCACCCCTATTTAATTGAATAACGAGAGAAAACGAACGATCAAGTGTATAGTATCTCACGTTCGCTCTGGATGACGACGGGCGCCCCGAGTTCCAGGGCGACCTCCTGGGCGGAGAGCAGAGCCATGTCCTTGGCGGCCGTTTCCGCGGGCACGGGCTTGCCACCCAAGTGGACCGTGTAGACGAGTCGAGTGGCGCCGTCCTGCATGAGCGAGGTGTTTTGCATGCGCACCTGGACGAGTTGAGGCGAGCGTGGCCTCGGGCGCTCCGTATTGTTTGCCGTAGCCCCGAGGGCGCGGCTGCCGTCGTGCTCGTCCCCACCGTCGATGATCGGCGAGGTGCGACGGCTCTTTACTATGCGCACGGGGCGCATCTGCAGCAACGAGCGTCCGAAGCGCGACTCCCTAGCCGGTGGGTTAGACATTTGGGACAACTCGGTCATCTGGGATATCTGTAATATGCCGTTGTGTCGGGGTATCATTGGGCACGGCTACGTTACAGGTGTGTGTGTGTTTATATATATATACTCACTAGAGTCTGGTTTTCGGAGATAATCTGGCGTTTGGGGATGGCCCGGTGGGCACGGTACTCGGGTCCGGCGAGGCCAAGGTGTCTCTGCTGCTGCCTCGCGAAGGCGGCCTTGTACAACCGGGCGAGCCGCAGCTCGATCTTCGGGGGCACGTTCTCGCCTGGCTTGAGCACCGTCAGGAGCCAGTACCTGCAACCACGGAGGGTACACATTGTACATAATCTTAGGGGGGGGAGGGGCAGAGGTGTGTACCGTTGGCCCGGATCCTCGCCAATCAGCACCCCGATGTCCTGGTCCACCTCGTGCAGAAGACTGGGGGTGGGCTCGACGGGGCAGGTGGGACAGTCGGCCGGCTTCGTTGGTTCCCCTTCGCCGGGGCTGTTGGGGACGTAAACCGTGGGCGTGTTGTGGTGCATGGGACGCGGCTCGTAAACCGCGAGCATCTGGTCGTTGGCCAGCCATGGGGGCGCGTCCTCTGCTCCGGTCCAAAAAAAGTCCTGCAGGTGAACTTGGCGCCCCGGTAGGTGCTCGATCAGCACTATCTCGTCCTCTGGGGAGCGACGGAATCAAAAGGTGGATTATTCATTATTGTTACCCGTTTGCCCGACCCACCGATCGATCGGTCTTACATAGTTGTCCTCGCAAACTTTAGCGCGGAGCCTCAGTTGAGAAAAATGAGTTCAATGCGAGCGACAGTAAAAGACTCGCGCACGTATAATTATGTTCGTCCATACACAGCTGACGATTGATAATGAAAATAATGTATACAGAGCGCATATAAAGCCATCTGTTTATCGGTATAGCCTTTGATCGGTATGAAAAATCACCGGCAAACTGGGTCAGTGTGCGATTCAAAGCATCTAAACACGCGTGGGTATAGATGTATCTACACGTGTATGCACATAGACGAAGAGTCGATGAACCCCTTTACGAGAGAGCTCTCTTTGCTCTTCGGTAGGTACACACGAGCTGACATCTATGAAGAAACATTAACGCGCGCAGGTATACTGTAAACTCATCTCCAACACGCGATTTACGTGATTTCGTTGAATCGTCAAATTTGTACGATCGATCGCTCGTTACGTGACACGATACAGCTGAGCAAGCGCGTCTCTTGGGGTTTAATTGACTCTTGATTTTTCCGGTCGTTACTCGATCAGTTATGATCGGTAGTCTCATTTCGCGAGACGATTTTCCGTGGAAACAATTCAACTCGACGAAGAGCCAACAACCACTCAACGCTAGTCCATCAAGACGTCGACCGAGCAAGTACATAATACACGAGAAAGAAGAAAAAACATCCCCCCTCCCCCTTTAAAAGAAAAAGGGACGAGGAGGTCTCTTTGCATTGCATGAAAAATTGAGCTTTGGGCGGCGTGGCTCTGTTTACGTCACGCGATGACGTGACCGTACATCATGAAAATTGCATCGATGGGCGAACTCGATCGCGCGAGACAATATTGTAGCGCGAAACGCGGCCGATCGACTTGATGGAATAAATGACGAATCGCTCGCTCCGGACGCAATACACGCGATTAATGAGTAGATAAGGTTGCGACGCGGTAAGACGTGCTCCGAGGAGGCATGCCACGGTGCAATAAGCGAGGAAAATTTATCAGAAAATGTACAAACGAGACGGGAAGTAAGGGACGAAATTCCAGCACGCGACGTCGCGCGACTCTGAGATGTACGTATACATTATCAGTTGCCGTCTTTGGATGGAAAAAAAAAAAAAAAAAAAAAATGAATAGCAATATGATATTCGGTGACAGTGCGCGCGCGCGCCAATGTGACCGTCTGCACGACATGTCGCTGAACTTTTAACGATCTTGATGAGGTAAATGCACTCGGAGCCTCTCCCGTCGCGAGCTATCCGTTACATGTATATTTCATCCTCCGCAAACTTGAAATATTCATGAAAAAAAAAAAAAATATAGTATAGACGCACGGAAGTACAGCTTGTTTTCAGCGACTGCAAAACTACCCACCCCCTCGCCCTTTTATTTCAATCAAGCATATAAAAAAGTGCCAAAAACATAAAAATATCCCGCATCGGTGGATTTTCAAACGAGCCGCGAGATAGATTTTCGACCGACCCGATTTCACGCTCCGCTTGCTTGCCATGCAAACGGAAGTGTTCGTACACCTGCGTTTCATTCACGAGCTGTATAGCATATACTTTCCAACTCGGCTCTTTTTTGAAATGTACACAGTCGCTGTTAACGGCTTCGAAAGAGATGGAAGCGCGGAAACGAGGACTAATGGGGCGTGTCGCGCGAATCGAGTGTCTGCCAGGCGTGGTATTCCTATGGATGTCTTACTAGGTGAGAAAACTTTTTTTTAATTTAAACAATAAAAATATATATGTATGCTTATAAGGAGGTATTTATGTATACGTGCATGTATAAAATGCGGACCGCAACACCTCTGGCACGCGACGCGAGTGTTGGATCGATAGAAAAGTGAGTTCCTATGGTAAATGTCTCGAGTTACTTTTGATACTGTCGGAATTTCATATACGTAACGCCGATGATAGTGAAGGTACTCGAATGCCAAAACGTTACGGAGGGTGTGCCCTCGTTTTTCTCGACTCGTTACAAGGTGCAATAGTTTGGTGGAAGAATTCACAAGGAGATACGTTAAAAAGTCCATATAGCTGAACGGTAATAATTTCACAAATATGCGACGCTTCGATGGGCACTTGTGCACAAGTACAATACGTGCAAAATACAAACTATAGGTACTTGTAGAAATTGTGTCACATCCTTCAACTGCGGTACTACATACATTCTATAACCGACCAAGTTCGCGTAGGTGGTGGCGGACACAAGGTATGGCACACTGGCGTAGTAGGTCTCTATTAAGGCCTGAATAAACACACGTGCGATACAAAGACGTACAAGTACTAAGATCAAGTGCAGTGTCTCGCTTTTGCGAGTCGATACGCATGTGTATATGTATAAGCGTACGTGCTGCAATTATACGCCACTTTGTCGAGGAAAGCTACAGTTATACATACACGTGCGTAGTTCACGATATACTAACGCGACGCTGCAGTACTTACAAGAGTACCTAAAACTAACGCTCAATCCGTTAAGTTTATTTTTGTGGTAAATAGTACAGATTTTATTTTAGTTTCTTAACTGAATTTCACGTAAATTTATAGATTTGTCACCGACTGAAATTCCGTAGCACATACGAATCCATAATCGAGTAGTCACGTAAGAATCTAAGGAGCTGTACATCCAACTAATGGATTGGTTCAAATAATATTATTAGCACTCGTATATGCTTAGGTGCTTTCCCATACCTGTTGCTACCGCACGAAAATCGTCAAACTTCCCACGATGGATTCGATAAAATCGGTATTGTATCGTTACTCCTCCATCCCGAACAACGGAAAAAAAAGGGCATTCCCTTTGAAACGTGTGCTAAACGATTGTCCCCCGCACGTAATAACGCGTGTCGCCGCAACAGCAGAGCACAAGTCAACGATCTCCGGACAATAGAGTCAGCCCCGATAAAACTGCGTAAGGAGAAAAAAAACAAAAAAAAAGCTTCCGATCGCAGAACACGTTTGTGTCCGACCAGGGATACAAATAAACCATTGGAGCGGGGCTCGACGAAACGGAGGAAAAAAATAGAACGAAGAAAGGGTCAACACGTGCGTGACACCCCATGGGTTTCGACGCCCCATGGTCAGGTGACGGGGAGAAATCGATTCAGCTCGCTGGTAGTCACTCGAGAAAAAAAAAAGCACGCTCGGTAAGCTCGAATCTCTTAAAAATTCATCGGGAGGTCGAAAAAAAAAAGCTCTAAAGCTCGGTAATTCAGTTCACTTGTACAGCCAACCCTGCAATAAAAGCTTTGGACCTCGACCCGCTGAATTTCAAAGTTGACTCGAAAAAGCACACATGCTTGGAAGGGGCCGATAAAAGAAGGAGAAGAAAAAAAGCTCAGTGTCCAAATCGTATCGCAAGCTCTACTGTAACAAGCAACACTGGGGTATAATGTATGTACATATAAAATACAAGAAAAACCTACCTGCGCCGGGTGGCAGAGCGGCAGCGACGAGCTGGAGGACGACGGCCAGGTTGACGATAGCGCCGTGCCGGTGGGAGCAGCGGCGCAGAAAGGAGGTGGACGGCAACGCAAGGACGCAGCTGGCCCCGAAAGGCCGAAGCATCGCGAGGGCACGCTCTGCTCTACTGTCGCCGCGGGGGGGCCGTCGCTCTTTGCTCGCTCGCACCCGAACCGCATGGCGCCTGCGCCCGTTGACCATGTATACCCCGCATACCTGTGCTCGCGATATACATCGAGAGGGAGGTGCTTTTGTGCCCGAGCTTCGGTACACGAGGGTATGGGGTAGGAAGGCGCGGATCGTTGTTGCGCGTCGGAATGTTGATTTTTGCCTGCAGGGATTCATCTTGTGGAATTTTACTTTTTCTTACAAGTGCATTATGTGAACGAGTTTCCTGAGACTGAACTTTAAAATTACTTTGATAGGTAATGGAAACAGTATTGTTTTATTTATGACCCTTTGAACTTTTGCACTGTAAAATTACGTCTTTAAAAAACATTTTTAGCATGGATTAAAAATTAATTAAATACTTTTTGGTTAAATTGTAATTGATTCGAAAAACAAAAAAAAACAAAAAAATGATTGTGCTAATTGTATCAAGTCGAGAAGCGAGAATTCCATGGAGCAGAGGCAAAAAATCGATTTCACGCCAGCGTGTACACACTTTGCGTCTTGAGGGGGTGAATACTTAATTAGGCACGAAAAAGCTCCCATGTACAGTGAATTGGATTAGGTTTTTCATAATAAAAAAAAAAAAAAAAAAATCGGAGGAGCCAATAGCATGGGAAGAAAGGGAAAAACAAAGACAGAAAATTTGTATTTTTTTTTTATGTCATTCATAGTATATTCTTTTAATTGTCATCATTACGGAACCATTACTTACAAAGCAAGTAGGGTATTTGCAATTACTCAATTATGGAATCATTATCATTACTGTTGTAATATTTGTTTCGTTACAGAGCAATTTATTGTTGTTGTTTGCTTATTTATTTTACGCTACACGAGATAGTTTATATTAACTAATAGCAATAATGAAAATAATAACATGTTAATGAAAATAATTATAATAATTGTAATAGGTAATAAAAATTAAATGTATTAGAATTATGATAATAATAATTATCGTAATGATTGAAGTTATAGCGCGGACGCTGCGCCACGTCCTTACATCTCTTTCGAACATGTCGTTAATATTTTTTTTATTTTTTTTTTTTTACCTTTCATTAATAATAAATATAAACAAGACAATAAACGCAACCAGGTATCTCCACGATTGTTGCAATATTTATATTTGCGTTTAAAGCAACAGTTGAATCATTTTCTCTCTTAGTTAATTTCACCTCGTTGTTCTACAATTTTTTTTTTCTTCTTTCTTTATATTTGTTACATATAATACATACATGTACATACACCCGCGCAAGTTACAATATTTTTATTTTCATAATATATAGACATTTATATACGTAACGTATAGTTTATTTAACATATGGTCAAGGTTAATAGACGTATGTACAAATTTAAAAGTTGCAGATTCTGCAGTTATATTCTTACGATACATTTGTTTTATTTAAAACTAAATCCCCTTTTGTCTTAATGCAATTTTCGTTTAAAGCATTCCCTGTCCCACAAGTTTTATTTTTTTCTGGTTTAATAATGTATAAGCGATCCTCGATTCGCTACTGTACATAAATTTTTTTGCGAGCCAAACGAGGATCTCCAAGGCGAATTCCGACATCGCTACGTTACATATACACATATCCCTAGTGCGGGAGAAAAAGGACGATTTCTCTCCATCTCCAAAATTCCTCTATTTAAATATGCATTTATTAATAACTATAGAACCTATAAGAGGTGCTCTCGTCGACGAAACTCGATTATTAACATTTTCTTTTCTTTTTTTTTTTTTTTTGCTATGCTCGTTTATGTGTATTTCACAATCTCACGCACGTCAGATGAATGGCATTTGTTTATTTATTTTTTTTAAAGAATTTAAGGCACATTCCTTCGGTGAGATCAAACGCTGTGCGTCGTCATTTCGCAACATTTTTAATTTTCATTACTTTTCAACGATTTCATCAATATAAGATTTTTTAACAAAATTTAATAACAATTTCACAACAATTTTACAAAATTTTAGCAATAACAAAATACGTTACGATTCGTATTTTAATCCCTGCGAAAATTCAAGATACTTATAATTTTGATGCTCTCAGCGCTAAACTTTTCGATAAAGTTAGCGCAGCAATTATTTGAACTTTTGTTTTCACACTTAAAGGCACATTTAAGACACTTAATGTAAAGCTTTCGTAAATATAGAAATCAAGACTGATCCGTTGATCTTTAATTCACAAAAGCAGAAAAGAATCAGTCTCGTAAGGGTATGCTTTTTTTCAGTACGTTTGACGTGGATTCTTAGCAGAATCACATCGTTTTTAAGGCAGACCAGCTGCTCGGTGGGCTTCAAACCCTGTATTTCAATATTTTTCGTACCCCCACCCGCCCAAGTTTTTAAAATAAACAATTCATCATGTCAATTAACCGTATCTTATGCCAGCGTTGAACTCGAAATTCACGACGTACGACGCGATTCGGATTATTTAAAACAATGTCGTGTCCTACATGGCACCTGTTATTACGAGACTTGGCGGAACAATAATTAACCAAGACTGTGTTTCAACGAATTTTCGTCACTCGTACGTATTGTTTTCTCTTTTCAATGAATTTTTATTACACATAAATTAACGAAAGAAAAAATAAGGAGAAGATCACAGTTAACAATGTTAAAACTATAGTCTTGAGTTATTTATTGTTTCGCATTACATTTACAAGAAATAATAAAAAAAGCATGTGCCGAACTCCCTTGTATCGAGTCTCATTTCATGACGAGTCATTTCTTCGTTAAGGCTTTTTTTTACAATTCGCGCAATTCGATCGCGAAGCAGAGTTAGAAAAGCGATTATTAGCGAGGATACCTTCCCTTGCGTGTCATCTACGAGACACCGTATTTTTTTTTTTTTTTTTTTTTTTTTTTTTTTTTTTTTTTTACTATACACGCGCTTTTTCTAAAGTGATACTTCATTTTTATTCGAATGAAATAGATCTGCGTAGTCGCGAAACGGTAAGGCAACAAGTACGTGAGATGCTGGAGTTTTAAATTAATTTTCTTTTTCTTAGTCCGTACTACATGCTTTTTTCTATGAAAAAACAGACAAGTGAATTTGACAATTCAACGTAACCGTCACTTTCAAAACTCGATCCCTCTCTGAACGACTTGGTCACGTTACCGTTTGAAATATATATATAAAATTTTATTATCTCGATTTGATACTGTACAAGTACCGCGAGTTCATGTGTTACCGCAAATGAGTACCGCATCGCTACTCACCCAAAGTCGGAGTTAAAAATCTTTCAAATCCAACAACAGTGTAAACGAAGGGCAATATACACAGCATCATCTTATATGTCCAGTATAAGATTTTTTCGCGTTTAACCATCTTTAAAATCCAAACTTACGTTTCGTCGTAGCTTTTCTACTACCAGCAACAAGCGTGAGTTTCCTCGGGGAAAGAAAACGAGAGAGTCAGTCGTGTCGACCGCTCGTGCCATCGAGCGGGCACGACCTTCCATCTGAAGACCAAAAAAAATATTCTCGACCGAGAGTCCCTTCACACCTCGACGCCGAGTACCCTGTCGACGACGTACTCGTACCGCTTGGGTTCACCCTCCTCGTCGTCTTCCTCCGTCTTTTGACCAGCATCTTTCGACTGCACGTCGTTTTCCGTGATCACGGTGTCCCCCAGGACTTTGCTGTTTCGATCCCCAGCACCGGTGGACGCCGAGTTGATCGTTATGATGGTCGTGTTCGACGTCGTCGTCGTCATCGTTGTCGACGACGTGCCACCACTTGACTTTTTACTCGCGTGATTGTGCGTTGAGGTGCTGGTGCTCTTGCTTGTCGTCCTGCACGGCTCGGACGCGTACCTGCGATGGTCGTGGTTGAGCGGGGACAACTTATCCATTGGCGGCTCATCGGGTGGCAGCACTGGTATGTTCAGATTGACCCGCGTGAAAAAGGCCATTTTTTCCCTGCAAAGGAAAACACGAGCAAAATTACGTGAAATTCATTCATCAAAACCAGATCGTCCAACGATAAAAGAGATCACTACACTCACTTGAACGAGATGATGTCGGGCTTGCCCTTGCCGGCTTTGGTCTTTCTCAGCTTGTAGATCTCCTTGCTGGTCTTTCGGAGCATCTTCTCGACCTTCTTGTCCTCGACGCTCTTGCCGTTCTTTCCGATCTCGGCTTGCTGCATCAGCACCTGGAACTTGTCGTCCTCGAGCAGCCAGCTGGCCATGTCGGCGTCGCCGCGTTCTCGCGCCTGCTCGAGCCTCTGCTTGAGCTCGCGAAGCCTGTCGAGCTCGTCGTGTAGATTGGTGAGCCGAGCGTGCTGAGCCTGCAGGTCGAGCTCGAGGTCGAGCGAGGTGCGCGCCGTTTGCGGGAAGTGCGACGAGGACTTGGACTTGGAGATGGAGGGCTTGCCGCAGCTTAGTGCCGACGATGGGCGACGCCAGCGTAAAGACCGACGCTCCACCGAGTTGCGTTGAAACGGACCACCGCGTCTGTAGAGCGGCATGCTACTGTCGCTGTCGCTTCGATTCAGCTGGGATGAGGGGAAAAAAAAAACCGATCGGTTAGACAAAGAGGACCACTGGTGGTGTATTTCACTTAACGAACAAACACTTACACGGCAGATGTAATGGTTCCTACTGACGGCCGCGCTGGGTGAGAAGGTTTGGCTCCTCTTGATGACTATCGAGTTTTTGTCGTCATGCACAGCGCCCGGGACGACGCCAGCAGCCGACAGTCGCCTCTGCTTGCCCTGCTCCGGAATAAAGATGCATTCCGTGTTCGTCTCTTTGTCCAGAGTTGGATTTTTTGCCAACATCGTTGCCGCCGCTGTCTCTTGTTCTTCCGCTAGCTCTTCGTCCTCCTGGAGGATGGTGAAAATAGTGGCGTCAAAAATTGTTACAGATCGTACAAAAAATCCAACAGAAACAAGACGAATAATCACCTCGTGTTCGAGCACGTCCTCGAGCACGTTCTCCTCCACCATGAACTCGACGATGATGCCCTCCTCGTCACTGTCTTCGCTATCGCCACTCGCGCTATCGCTGTCGCCGTCCTCCTCGTCCTCCTCTTCGGGACTCTTCAAACAGCTGGCCAACTCCTCCAACCTCAGCGACACGGCGGTCTGAAGCTCATCGCAACTGTGCTGGTTGCGCGTGAGAGTCGAGGTCTGGGAGCTGATGATGGTGCTCTCGTCGCTGCTCTCCTCCTTGGCGTTTTGGGCACCACTACTGCTGCTGCTGTTGTTGCTGCTTGTGTTACCGCTGGGCACGGAGTTGCACCGGTACATCGAGACGTCGGACTCTTGTTTGTCGTGCTTGTTCGGAAGAACGAGCTGCTGCTGCGAACTGGAGAGCAGTGACTGTTGCGAGGAGCGCGAGCCCTCGACGCCGGTCTCGTTGGTCGAAGCCGTGCTGTTGTTGGACGAGCTGTTCGAGGGATGCATGAAGCGAAGCGACAAGATGTTGTACCACTTGACGCTCGGGCTCTCGGGACTAAAGTCTGCCAGCGAGACTTGGGCTGAACCCTGCATTGATCAATGACAAAAAAAAAAAAAAAAAAACGATATCCGATTAGTAGGTGTTATTGTTGTCGATGGGACGAACGATCGAGGATGAAAAAAATACTTGCCAAGCACTCCTCAGACCCCCCTGCGCCGACACACCAGACGTTGACTTGGAGCGTTTTGGTGTAAATTTTGTTGAGCGGCACGGCAATGGGGAATGTTTCGCCGAACGTTGGCTTGCGCAAATCCGACACCTTCTTCGTACAGCACAAGTGGTTCATTGTCGGATGCATCGGCAGCAAAGCTGCTTTTATGTATCTGTAACAAAGACGAAGAAGAAGGAAAAGATAAGTATTGCGTCAAAGCAACGGGACGTAAAAACGATAACGACAGTAGCGGTAAATCGATGCACTGTGGATCACAACACTTACACTTGCATGTTGTCGGGAATGAAGAGGGCCGCGAGGTTTCTGGCACGCTCGACGCCGATGTGGAGGAGCCCGTCGCTGACCGAGTACCTGTGCAAATAAAAGTTTGTACTATTAGCCACCAAAAAAAGACTGGGACGACACGACATATCACTGTAGGGTATGGAAATTGTACCCACCTCAACTTGATCTGAACCTGAGCAGTCTCGAGATTCGCGTCGCCAGTGTTGTGGTTCTCCTGGTTGATGATACCCGACAACTTTCGCCTGTTGGATGCCTCGAAAACTCCAGAGTCACCAGCCACGCTCTCGTCCGACACGGCTGCGGACACGGAGCGCGTATTCGTGCCCGACGAGCTCGCGCGAGACCGGATGCCCATCGGTGGCGGCGTCTCGCTTATCGGCGACAGGGGCGGCTCTTGCGTCATTCCTGCGACAATCGGCAAAACAAATCGGTTAAACTTACCCTTACCAAAGGTACAAATTCGAGAAAAAATAGCAAGCTGCGTATGATGGAACCCTTACCAGTAAGAGCCGGCCTGCCAAGGCCGCTGCCCTGGGACATGTTACACGATTGTAGATCCATGGGCGTCTGTGGACTGTGCTTCGGCAGCTGATGCTGATTTTGCTGGTGATGATGGTGACCCTGGTGATGCTGATGATGCTGATGGTTCTGAGTATGAGCGTGCTGCTCGGCGTTCGGACAGTACTGCTCCTGTATCGTCTGCTGGCTGAGCCTCAGCTCGGCCAGCTTGTCCTCCAGCTGGGTCCTGTCGAGGTGCGACGAGGACGTGGCCGACAAGATTCGCTGCTGTTGTCGTCGCTGCAGCTCGATCTGCTCGTAAGCCGGGGGTGGTCCGACCTGCAACGATTTCCCGAAAAACTGGTTCAATGACGATGAAAACGATTGCCGATACAGGTTCCCGGGGACGTGACGGCTATAAAACTCACCGGTGCGTTCTCGTAGAGGGGCGACACGGGTGGCGAGACGCTCGACAGACTGGACCTGGGCGACAAGCTCGGCTGCGACCTACCGGGCGAGGGGGTGCCCAAATTGTTTGGCAACGCGCTGCTGTTGACACTGGCAACGCTGTTGATGTTGTTGACCGTGACGTTGTTGCCACCAGCGCTGGCGCCACTGCCACCAGTACCGGTCGCCACGGTGTGGCCGCTCGAGGCGAGGTTTTGCTCGCTACCCTTGTTCAACAGTCTCTCGACCCGCCTGTGCAGGTCGAGCATGTCGACGGGCCTCTCCTGCTGGCTGCTGCTACTACTACTGCCACCCATGCACTGGGGCCCACCGTAAATGTCGGTGAAGCTCAGGCCCGAGCTCAAGGAGCCCTTGCTGCTCGTCGTGCTCAGGCTACCGAGAGACGAGCTACTGCTCACCGACAACGTACTCGCCGACAAGCTCTTCAACTGGCCCTCCAGCATAGCCATAGATCTGTGGATTTTTTTTTTTTCATATAGAAACACGATGACATCACCACCACCATCGTCATCGTAGTTGCAAAATATAGTACCTGAGGGCGTCCTTGAGCTGTTGGAGGAGCAGCTGCTTCTCCTCGTGGAGGCGCACGCGATCGGTGATGGTCTTGTTCGAGAGCTCGAACGCGTTGTTGAGATCCTCCTCGAGTCTGCGTATCTCGCACTGGATCTTCTTCATGTCCTGCTGGGTGCGCGTGTGGGGCGTGATGCTGCGCAACTCGCGCAACAACTGCTCCTTCTCCTGGAACAGCAGCAGTTTGTCCTTGTCGCTCTCCGTTTGGCCCGGTATCACCTGCAACGTCCCAACAATGTAAATTCCCTCTTATTATCTTTTTCAAATGGAAAGCAACCCCAGCTCGTTTTGACATTTCTTTCTTTCTTTTTTTTTCTTTTTTTTTCTTGCCCTGCTACTCGTCCCCTTTCGAAAACACATATCTCACCTTTTCCTCGAGATCAGCCAGCTGTTGCTGTATGTGCTGGATCCTCTTTCTGGCCTCGTCGTACTGGAGCCTCATCCTGGCCATCTCGGCGAGCCTCGTGCCAATGGGCATGAGCTCGCCCGATAGGTCCGTCTGCGAGGCCGTGCTCAGCTTTTCCTGGGGCAGGCTGAGGGTCGACGCGTCGGGGCTGCCCTCGCACAGTTGGAGCCTCGTCAGCTCGTCCTTCAACTGGGCCAGCGACTGCATCAACTCGGCTTTTTCCTTCTCGCCCGAGCTCAGGCTCTTTTGGATGTTCCGCAACTCAGTCATTATCGCCTGGGCCTCGGTTATGTTGTAGCAGCCCGCGTGGTGCGAGCTCAGCTTTTGCTCCACGCTAATCAAGGATTTTTTTTTTTTTATTTAATCAGTACTTTTATTATTATTATTTTTATTTTTTTTCCGAGATCGTTTAGACTACTTTTGTGCACGATAGAAGGATGTGCAAGCTCTCCCCTGTGTGGGACTCGTTATAACCATACCCACTAAACTGGCAAGACCTATCTCTTGGAACACCCAACTCCTAATCTGCTCCTGCGTTTAAACTTGAAGCTAGGGCTACGGAAGCTTAGCCCCTGGTACGGGCTTCTTCCAGTGTTTCGTCACCGACACGTCTTGTAACTTTTTGCGCTGACTAAGGTATTTTCTTGTCCCTGTCCTACATCTAAGCAGCTCTTGTCTATTCAGTTAACGAGGAGGAGCAAAATAATGAGCAGACGCCCCCGAGCACGAGCACAAACCCTGCCACTCCCGACAGAGGCGCAAAGAGCACACCCACCACAAAGCTTGTGGGGTGGAAACTAAGACCACCAAGTCACAGCCACTTATCAGCAGGAAGGTGATGTAGCAAAGCGGTCTACAGGAGCCTACCCACATTCAAACTTTCACGCAAGCCCCTATCCTGCATAATGATCGCCCCGCGGCCACACCCCAGCAGCTCCACTATTAATATTATTTTTATTTTTATTATGATTCAAATAGTTATTGCAATTATCATTATTATTATTAATAATACTATTATGACTATTATTACTATCATTATAACCACAACTTTAATGATTATTACTGTTATTATTGTTACTATCTTCCTAAGTATTTTAATTATCATCATTGTAATTATTGTCATACTCATTTTAATTTTTATCATCATCATTATCATCATTATTATTATCATTATTATTATTATTATCATAACCATCAACATAATCATTTTTATCAT